>OY740814.1:25996782-26391782 GCA_963514005.1 Raja brachyura
GCAAATGAACTTCAAAAGCCTGCGGTGATCCAGGTAGAATGATTTCAAATCTGTGAGATGGCATCAACCCCCCCAAGTCTCCAGCTCTGATACTCTCTAGAATGTTACTGGAGTTGGGCACCAGGCTGATACTGTGTTTTCCAAGTCTGAAAGCAAAGGCATAATGTTTAAGAAGGGAAGTACAGGAAATTATAAGCCAGTAAGCCTCGTGTCAGTCGTAATGAAGCTATTGAAGATGATAGGATTTACTCTCGTTTGGAAGAGAATAGGCTAATTAGGAACAGCATGGCTTTCCGCACAGCAGCTCGTATCTTACTGAGTTCATCGAGTTGTTCAAGAAGGCGACGACAGTGATCTCTGAGGGTGGGGCGGTGGATATTGTCCACATTAATATGAGTATGGTTTTTATGAAGTTCCCCATGGTAGATCGAGTCATACAGCGTGAACACAGGCCATTCAGCCCAACTTGCCCATGCTGACCAACATGCCCAATCTACATTAGTTCCACCTGCCTGCATTTGCCCCTAACCATCTAAACCTGGGTTTCGGCAACCTACGGACTCCGGGCCGAATGTGGCCCGTAACCCAAAATCATCCGGCCCGCAGGCATATTATTTTCCCCATAATTATCTGGCCTGCAGATCTTCTGGTTCAAGGATCGGTATTGTCAATAGGCCGGGGACGAGCGAGTGAGTGTATTTGAGCCATCGCCTTCAGGACAAGACAATGATCCGTAGGTACACCATGTTGGTGAGCGCCCATAACTAGGGATGCCATGTTAGTGAGCATCCATACGAGGAACGCCATGTTGGTGAGCGCCCGTACGAGGGACGCCATGTTGGTGAGCCCTCGTAACTAGGGACGCCATGTTAGTGAGCATCCATACGAGGAACGCCATGTTGGTGAGCGCCCATAACTAGGGACGCCATGTTAGTGAGCATCCATACGAGGAACGCCATGTTGGTGAGTGCCCGTACGAGGGACGCCATGTTGGTGAGCGCCCGTACGAGGGACGCCATGTTGGTGAGCGCCGTACGAGGAACGCCATGTTGGTGAGTGCCCGTAACTAGGGACACCATGTTGGTGAGCGCCCGTAACTAGGGACGCCATGTTGGTGAGCACCCGTAACTAGGGATACCATGTTGGTGAGCGCCCGTACGAGGGACGCCATGTTGGTGAGCGCCCGTAATGAGATGTGAGCGCCCGTACGAGGGACGCCATGTTGGTGAGCGCCCGTACAAGGGACGCCATGTTGGTGAGCGCCCGTACGAGGGACGCCATGTTGGTTAGCGCCCGTACGAGGGACGCCATGTTGGTTAGCACCTGTAACTAGGGACGCCATGTTGGTGAGCGCCCATACGAGGGATGCCATGTTGGTGAGCGCCCGTACGAGGGGCGCCATGTTGGTGAGCGCCCGTAACTAGGGACGCATGTTGGTGAGCGCCCGTACGAGGGACGCATGTTGGTGAGCGCCCGTACGAGGGACGCCATGTTGGTGAGCGCCCGTAACTACGGGCCAGAGCTCCGGGTGGCTTACTCGAAGGGGCGGGATCTATGTGAACACGTGATTTCATGCCTGCCGACCGGTGTGGGATGCGGGTGGGATCCACGTGTGCACGTGATAGATGTGGCCCGCCATCTGCTCACAGACATGTGACCTAGCCCTTACGCAGAACCAGGTTGCCGACCCCTGCTCTAAACATTTCCTATCAATGTACCTGGCCAAATGTGTTTTAAGCATTGTGATAGTGCCTGCCTCATCTCCTCTGACATGGTGTTCCATACACCTACCACCCTTTGTGGAAACGTTGCCTGTCAGATTCCTATTAAATTTGTCCCTCCTTACCTTAAACCTATGTCCTCGGGTTCTTGATTCCCCTACTCTGAATCAAAAAGGCTGTTCAGTTATCCGATCTATTCCTCTCATGATCTGTATACCTCCATAAGATCACCCCTCACCATCCTGGGCTCCAAGATTCCCCTTCTTGATTCCCCTACTCTGAGCAAAAGACGCCGCATTAAGATGCATGACATCCACAGTGATTTAATTGTCTGGATTCAGAACTGGCGTAGATAGAAAACAGATGTTTGTGGTGGAATGGTGTTATTCTGGCAGGACATCTTTGAGCAGCGAGGTTCCATGGGGATCTGTGATGGGACCTCTGTTATTTGTGATCAACATAAATAACTTGGATGCTAACTTCACAACTTGATTGATTACTTGGACAGTGAAGACGGCTGCCAAGTGTACAGATCATATTAATAATAATACACTTTATTGTCGTTGTAAATACACACAACACCATTTCAGACGCACTGCCTGAGCGGAGCTCCAACGTAGCAGATAAATAATAACAAATAACGAATGACAAAAACGGCAAGAAAACGTCAAGTCAAGTTATAATGTACAATATTTCACGGTACAGTGTGGTGGCACTACAAAATATTGGCTATAGGGGGGGTAGGGGGGCCGGGGGAGGGGGTGTTCAGTGCAGAGTTCAGAGTGGTGATGGCCTTGGGGTGGAAACTGTTTGTTAATCTTGTGGTGTGTGATTTGATGGAACTGTAACGCTTTCCTGAGGGCAGACATGTGATGTGTGGGATTGGATGGGACCTTTAGGATGCATGATGCCTTCTACAGGCAACGAGAGCTATAGATCTCTTCCAGGGCAGGCAGGTATGTGTTGGTGATCTTCTGGGCTGTGTTTAAGAAGGAACTGCAGATGCTGGAAAATCGAAGGTGGACAAAAATGCTGGAGAAACTCAGCGGGTGAGGCAGCATCTATGGAGCGAAGGAAAGAAAACTGGGCTGCGTTGGCGACTCTCTGCAGAGCTTTCTTGTTGCCGTCCCACACCAGGATGCCATGTGTCAGGACACTCTCTGTGGAGCAACGGTAGGATGACACCAGCAGCTGTTGTGGCAAGTTGTCTTTCCTGAGTGATCTTAGGAAGTGAAGCCTTTGATGTGCCTTCTTTACCAGGGAGTGCGTGCTAGTTGGCCACCTGAGATCTGCTCACATGTGGGTGCCCAGGAACCTGAAACTGGAGATTCTGTCCACTTTTTCTCCGTTTATGTGCAGTGGTCTTTCAGCCACAGAAATGGGTGAAGATATGGCAGATGGAGTTTAATCCGAACAAGTGCGATGTCTTGCACTCTGGGAGGTTGAATAATAGGGAAAGTATAAAGTTGTTGACAAGACCACTAACAGCATTAATGTACAAAGGGATCTTAGGGTGCAAGTCCATCGCTGCTGAAAGTGGCAACGCAGGTAGATGGAGTGTGTGGGATGGAACTGCACATGCTGGTGTGCAACAAAGATAGATACAAGATGCTGGAGTAACTCAGCGGGACAGGCAGCATCTCTGTAGAGTAGGAATGGGGGACGTTTCAGATCGAGACCCTTCTTCAGACTAGTTAGTGTGGTATAAAAGGCATGTGGTCTGCTTGCCTTCATCAGTTGGAGTACGAGTGAGTTGGTCCTGTTGCAGCTTTATCGGACTTTGGTTTAGCTGCGTTTGGAATAACCCTATAACCATATAACAATATTATGGCAATCCTGGTTCACCCGTTAGTAGAATGTGGAGGCTTTGGGGAAATGCAAACGTGGATTTCAAAAAGGATGCTTGGATTAGAGGGATTTAACTAGAGGTTGGATAAATGTGGGTTGTTTTCTCTGACGTTTTGGAGGCTGAGGGTACATTTGATTATAACATTTGTCAGGATGGATAGTCTGCAACTTTATCCCTTTAAAATAAGAAGGACAAAGTTTAAAGAAGGTGTGCAGGGTAAGTGTTTTATAAAGAGTGTGGTGGGGTCTGGGACGCACTGCCAGGAGTGGTGGTGACGGCAGAAATGATAGTGGCTTTTAAGAGGCTTTCAGATACGCACATTGATATGCAAGGAATGGAGGGATATGGATCACGTACAGACAGAGGAGGTGAGTTTAACCTGGCGTAGTCATTGTGGGCCACAGAGCTGTGGAGAGAGAAGGGACTGTAGACACTGCAGTGTTGAGCCAAGCACAGAGTGCTGGAGCGACTCAGCGGGTCAGGCAGCATCTATGGAGGGAATGAACAGGTGGCGTTTCGGGTGGGAACCCTGCTTCAGCTTTTGTATTTTGCTGCACTGCTCTAGTTTAGCTAGTTTAGTTCAGTTCAAGAAATACAGCGTTGAAACAGGCCCTGCGGCCCACCGGGTCCGCACCAAGCAGCGATCCCTACACATTGAACACACTGGGGACAATTTTACATTAACCCACAAACCTGTACGTCTTTGGAGTGTGGGAGGAAACCGAAGATCTCATGGAGAACATACAAACTCCGTACAGACAGCACCTGTAGTCATGATCGAACCCAGGTCCCTGGCGCTGTGAGGCAGCAACTCTACCGCTGCGCCATTGTACAACCATGTTTGACATCCATATTCTCCTGCAGAAGGGCTGCAAGCATCCCTACAATGTTTCCTACTTTGCATCCACTTAAACCAGTGCCTATTTATGCCAAGTAATCTGCTCCCGATAAGCACAAATCCCCAACAATAGAGCTCTTAAACAGTGACAGACAAATCATGTGAAAATGCCACTTGCCATATAAACCTGTTGGATTAATTAGAGCCTTTCATCTGACAGTGTGCCGTGGATGAACACAACGTGACAGTAATGCTAACGACTAATAATTTAATTAAATACAAAACAAAATGTTATCTTCCCCCATATATCAGAAGACAAGTGTGATGTAAAAGAATACACCCCCACCTATTCAGATCAGGCCACCCACGTACTCTGAATACAATGTGGAGCCACATCCTCGATGGTTATTCATCAGCCGGCCACTTTGCTGCCAAGATCTCCAGTGCTGAAGCACATCCTGCCCCAGCGTGTCTGCTGGGAATGTTACACGTGGGGAATAATACTGACAGTTGCTGGACATGGAACATGGAACAGTACAGCACGAGAACAGACCCTTCGGCTGGCTACACAGTGTCTGCGCTGAACATAACGGCACGACCAAAAATAGACACAAATCAGGCAGCATCTCTGGGGAAAAGGAATGGGTGATGCTTTGGGAAGAAGTCTGAAGAAGAGTCTCAACCCAAAGCATCACCTACTCCTTCTCTCCAGAGATGCTGCCTGACCCGCTGAGTTACTCCAGCACTTTGCATCTATCTTTGGTGTAAACCAGCATCTGCCATTCCTTCAAACACATAATCCCAAAACCAACTGAAGAAGGGTTTCGGCCCAAAACGTTGACTATTTCCTTCGCTCCATAGATGCTGCCCCACCCGCTGAGTTTCTCCAGCATTTTTGTCTATCTTCAATTTTCCAGCATCTGCAGTTCCTTCTTAAACGCCAACATGCACATGCGGTTTACATCCCTCCATTCCCTGCGTGTCCATGTGCCTGTCCTGAAGTCTTTTAAATGCCACTAACATATCTGCTTCAAGGCACTCACCATCCTCTGTGTAAAAGAAATACCACCTCCAAATCCAGGCAGTGTTCTAATAAATCCCCTGTAACGGGATGACCAGAAAGCCACACATTACTCCAAATACAGCCCAACCAATCCCTGCATCATGACTTCCTGACTCTTATACAAAATGCCCCAACCTATGAAGACAAGCATAATATATGCCTTGACCCAAAACGTCACTTATTCCCTCTCTCCAGAGATGCTGCCTGTTCCACTGAGTTACTCCAGCATTTTGTGCCTGTCTTCGATTTAAACCAGCATCTGCAGTTCCTTCCTACACATCCTATATGCCTTCATTACCATTCTATCTCCTAGTGTTGCCACTTTCAGGGACCCCAGCATCCTTGTGTGCATCAATGTTGTCAAGGTCACGGCATTAATTGTATATTTCCCCTTTACATTCGACCTCCAAATTGCAACACCTTGCACTTATTGTGATTAAATTCCATCTGCGATTTCTCTGCCCATTTCTGCAGCTGATCTATATCCCGCTGTACACTTTGACAGCCTTTCTCACTGTCTCTTGGTATCATCTGCAAACTTACTAACCAATCCATCTACACTTATGTCCAAAGACATTTATGTAATATTACAACAAGTCAAGTTTATTCGTCACATACACATACAGGATGTGCAGTGAAATTAAAAGTGGCCGAGCTCACGGATTGTGCAAAAAACACACAAACAAACAAACAACCAACAAACTACAAACAGAATCACATGTTCTTTTTTATATTAAATATTGTGGGCGGTATTGTGGTCCAGTAACTGTAGTAGAGTTAGTCCCTGGTGAGATAGGAGTTTACAGTCCGAATGGCCTCTGGGAAGAAATTCCTTCTCATCCTCTCCGTTCTCACAGCATGGCAACGGAGGCGTTTGCCTGACCGTAGCAGCTGGAACAGTCCGTTGCAGGAGTGGAAGGGGTCTCCCATTATCTTAATGGCTCTGGAGTTGCACCTTCTGATGTATAGTTCCTGCAGAGGGGCGAGAGAAGTCCCCATAGTGCGTTCGGCCGAACGCACTACTCTCTGCGGAGCCTTCTTGTCCTGGGCAGAGCAATTCCCAAACCAGATTGTGATGTTTCCGGACAAGATGCTTTCCACAGCCACAGAGTAGAAGCACTGGAGGATCCACAGAAACACTCTGAATTTCCTCAATTGCCTGAGGTGGTAAAGGCGCTGCCTTTACAGCAGAGGTCCCAGCACAGATCCCTGTGGAACTCCACTGGTCACAGACCACCAGCCTGAAGATTGTCCTTCCATCACAACTCTCTGTCCTCGATCATTAAGCCAGTTATGAATCCGTACGGCCAATTCACTGTTAATCACTGATTATCTTCTGGACCATCCTGCTCTGGGGGGACTTCATCAAATGCCCAAAGGAGAGATCCTGATCATGTCCTGATAAAGGAGCAGCCAGCAGACAGGGTCCCCAGCAGACAGGACCCCCAGCAGACAGGACCCCCAGCAGACAGGACCCCCAACAGACAGGACCCCCAGCAGACAGGACTCCCCGCAGACAGGACCCCCAGCAGACAGGACCCCCAGCAGACAGGAACCCCAGCAGACAGGACCCCCAACAGACAGGACCCCCAGCAGACAGGACCCCCAACAGACAGGACCCCCAACAGACAGGACCCCCGCAGACAGGACCCCCCGCAGACAGGACCCCCAGCAGACAGGACCCCCAACAGACAGGACCCCCAACAGACAGGACCCCCAGCAGACAGGACCCCCAGCAGACAGGACCCCCAGCAGACAGGACCCCCCGCAGACAGGACCCCCCGCAGACAGGACCCCCCGCAGACAGGACCCCCCGCAGACAGGACCCCCAACAGACAGGACCCCCAGCAGACAGGACCCCCAGCAGACAGGACCCCCAACAGACAGGACCCCCAGCAGACAGGACCCCCAACAGACAGGACCCCCAGCAGACAGGACCCCCAACAGACAGGACCCCCAACAGACAGGACCCCCGCAGACAGGACCCCCAACAGACAGGACCCCCAACAGACAGGACCCCCAACAGACAGGACCCCCGCAGACAGGACCCCCAACAGACAGGACCCCCAACAGACAGGACCCCCAACAGACAGGACCCCCGCAGACAGGACCCCCAGCAGACAGGACCCCCAGCAGACAGGACCCCCAACAGACAGGACCCCCAACAGACAGGACCCCCGCAGACAGGACCCCCAACAGACAGGACCCCCAACAGACAGGACCCCCATCAGACAGGACCCCCAACAGACAGGACCCCCAACAGACAGGAACCCCAGCAGACAGGGTCCCCAGCAGATAGGACCCCCAGCAGATAGGACCCCCAGCAGACAGTACCCCCAGCAGACAGGACCCCCAGCAGACAGGACCCCCCGCAGACAGGACCCCCCGCAGACAAGACCCCCAACAGACAGGACCCCCAGCAGACAGGACCCCCGCAGACAGGACCCCCAACAGACAGGACCCCCAACAGACAGGGTCCCCAGCAGACAGGGTCCCCAGCAGACAGGGTCCCCAGCAGACAGGGTCCCCAGCAGACAGGGTCCCCAGCAGACAGGACCCCCAGCAGACAGGACCCCCAGCAGACAGGACCCCCAACAGACAGGACCCCCAACAGACAGGACCCCCAACAGACAGGACCCCCAGCAGACAGGACCCCCAGCAAACAGGACCCCCAGCAAACAGGACCCCCAGCAGACAGGACCCCCAGCAGACAGGGCCCCCAACAGACAGGACCCCCAGCAGACAGGACCCCCAGCAGACAGGACCCCCAACAGACAGGACCCCCAACAGACAGGACCCCCAGCAGACAGGACCCCCCGCAGACAGAACCCCCAGCAGACAGGGTCCCCAGCAGACAGGGTCCCCAACAGACAGGAACCCCACAGACAGGACCCACAGCAGACAGGACCCCCAGCAGACAGGACCCCCAGCAGACAGGACCCCCAGCAGACAGGACCCCCAGCAGACAGGACCCCCAGCAGACAGGACCCTCCACAGACAGGACCCCCAGCAGACAGGACCCCCAGCAGACAGGACCCCCAGCAGACAGGGTCCCTAGCATACAGGGCCTCCAGCAGACTGGACCCACAGCAGACAGGACCCCCAGCAGACAGGACCCCCAGCAGACAGGACCCCCAACAGACAGGACCCCCAACAGACAGGGTCCCCAGCAGACAGGACCCCCAGCAGACAGGACCCCCAGCAGACAGGATCCCCAGCAGACAGGACCCCCAGCAGACAGGACCCCCAACAGACAGGACCCCCAGCAGACACGACCCCCAGCAGACAGGACCCCCAGCAGACAGGACCCCCAGCAGACAGGACCCCCAGCAGACAGGGTCCCCAGCAGACAGGGTCCCCAGCAGACAGGACCCCCAGCAGACAGGACCCCCAGCGGACAGGATCTCCAGCGGACAGGATCTCCAGCGGACAGGGTCCCTAGCATACATGGCCTCCAGCAGACTGGACCCCAGCAGACAGGACCTCGCGCAGACAGGACCAACTGCAGACAGGACCCCCAGCAGACAGGACCCCCAGCAGACAGGACCCCCAGCAGACAGGGTCCCCAGCAGACAGGGTCCCTAGCAGACAGGACCCCCAGCAGACAGGACCCCCAGCAGACAGGACCCCCAGCAGACAGGGCCCCTAGCATACAGGGCCTCCAGCAGACTGGACCCAGAGCAGACAGGATCCCAGCAGACAGGACCAACTGCAGACAGGACCCACAGCAGAAAGAACCCCCAGCATACAGGACCCCCAGCAGACAGGACCCCCAGCAGACAGGACCCACAGCAGACAGGACCCCCAGCAGGAAGGAAAACCAGCAGACAAGATCTTCAAGATAACAGGCTGGTCATTTAAAACAGATGTATGTGGAAACACTAGCTTAAGTAAGTGTCTGGATATTTGTACCCTAAAGAGATGACAACCTCATTGAAACATACAGAATAGTGAAAGGCATGTATAGAGTGGATGTGGAGAGGATGTTCCACCAGTAAGAGAGTCTAGGATAGAGGTCACAGCGTCAGAATTATGGACGTTCTTTTAGGAAGGAGATGAGGAGGAATTTCTTTAGTCAGAGGGTGGAAAATCTGTGGAATTCTTTGCCACAGAAGGCTGAGTAGTCCAAGTCAGTGGATATTTTTAAGACAGAGATAGATAGATGCTCGATTAGTACAGGTGTCAGAGGTTATGGGGAGAAGGCAGGAGAATGGGGATAGGAGCGATAGATCAGCTATGATTGAATGGTGGAGTAGACTTGATGGGCCGAATGGCCTAATTCTACTCCTATCACTGCTAACACTATGAAGAGCATCAATCATATGAAGTGTTTAACCTGGAGGTAGGTAAATGTTTGAAGGATCGGGGGATTGCAGGCAATGAGGATGTGACACAGGAGGATCTGAGGCCTGGGATAGATCAGGGCAGACCTGAGAGGCCAGTGCTTACTATTACCTTGAGTCTGAAGAAGGGTCTTGACTGGAAACATCACCCATTCCTTCTATCCAGAGATGCTGCCTGTCCTGCTGAGTTATAGCCCTGTCCCCACGGTACGAGTTCATTCCAAGAGTTCTCCCGAGTTTGCCCCGATTCGAACTCAGAGATTTACGGTAATGGTCACTGGTCGGTACTCAGGGCTCTCGTGGACGTTTTTCAACATGTTGAAAAATCTTCACGAGTCTTCCCGAGCTTCCCTGCCGTTAGCGAGTCTTCTCGAGCACCTGCCGTTAGCGTTACGAGCCGCTAAGAAACGTCCCAGAGCTCCGACGTACCCGCTACGCTCATTCTCCGTGCTTACCACGAGTTTGATTTTTTTTAAAACTCGGGAGAGCTCTTGGAATGAACTCGCACCGTGGGACAGGGCTTTTACTCCAGCATTTTGTGGGATTCACAGAGATATTTTTGCCCTCTTGTTTCATCGTTTACAGGTGTGGGCTTAAATCCCACTCTACAAACCTTCACACACAGACCGGCTCGCGTTCCTCTCCAGACCCAAGGAACCACTGTATTGTATGAGATGTCACGTTTTAGATGAAGCATTAAAATCTCTCTCTGCTCCATTTCCCAGCTGATCTGCATCAACAGTCTGATCAAATAGCGGAGACGTCTCCATTATGTCCTGACCACTATTTTCCCTCAGCCAAACTCACCAACAAAACCGGCAAGAATGTTTTTGGAGCTTACTGCACCTGGGTTGCCATGTTATCTGGATGACAACAATGACTACAATTCCAAATTCACTTAATCGATTTAAAAAATATCCTGGAAGGTGCTATATAAATTCAAGCTTTTAAACGCCGCAATCACGCCTGGCCGTGTGTTCCAGGCACCCGCCACTCTGCGGAAAAATCTTACCGTATGATTCGATAGAACTTTATTTGTCCCGGAGGGAGATTGTTCAGCCGACAGTCACAACACAACAAGGTACACGAAAACTTGAAATTAAAAGTGAAGACAAAAAGAAAAGGACAAGTGACTGGTGTCTGTCTGGCTGCCGTGCGCACAGCGCCTTCACCGGAACAAATGGACAAACAAACAAACACAGACTTATCCCTGGGCCGAGGATTCTAAACTAGAGTGTTCCCCACCGGGTCCGCCTTGTTCTCCCCCTGTCACTCACGGCGGTCCCCCACGCCGGGTCCCTCTTGTCCTCCACTCCCCCCTCACGCTCATCAACCGTTGACCGCAGGTCAACGGCGAGGTTCCACCGTCACCCGGGTTCCCGCCGCTGCCGCCAAGGCCCCCGATCCCACCGCGGTTCCTGTTGCCATCGAGGCTCACACTGCCGCTGCCGAGGCTGCCATCGTCAACTCCACTGAGGCTCCTTCAGCCCACGCGGGCTTCGCCGCCCGGCTTCTCCGCAGTCCACCGCGAGGCCTGTGGGGTGAGTCGGGCCTACGGAGGCGCGTTCCAGTCGGCGCCGCGGTTTGTCTGCGGGTGGATCAGGCCTGCGTGGCTCCCCGGGGCACTCCCACCCAGCGCAAAGATTCCTGGGACACTTGCCCCGCTCATCTCCTTTAAACTTTGCCCTTCTTGCCTTAAAGCTATGTCCTCTGCGTATTTGATATTTCTATCCTGGGAAAAAGTTTCTATCTATCCTATCTATGCCTCTCTCTACCCCACGACAGAAGGGGGAGGAGTTGTCCAGTTTGATAGCCACAGGGAAGAAGGATCTCCTGCGGCGTTCTGTGCTGCATCTTGGTGGAACCAGTCTGTTGCTGAAGGTGCTCCTCAGGTTGACCAGTGTGTCATGGAGGGGGTGAGCTGTATTGTCCAGGATGCTGCGCAGTTTGAGGAGCGTCCTCCCCTCCAAGACCAACCTCCCATGAATCCAACTCCGCCCCCAGTACGGAGCCAGCCTTCCTGATGAGTTTGTTGATCCTACTGGCATCCGCAGCCTTTGCCCTGCTGTCCCAGCTCACGGCAACGTAGAAGATGGCACTGGCTACCACCGATTGGCAGAACATCAGCAGCATCTTGCTGCAGACTTTAAATTACTCTCAGGCTGAGACTCTGCCTTTTACCATTAATCCTCAGATTGCTGTGTAATTGTTAGTAACGTGCTCAGGATGACAGAATTATCTTGTTAAACCTTTCCTTGGTTAATGGACCCACAGAATGTTTCTCGCTTGGAGAATATCACATCAACTAATATACCACTACTGCAGACAAAAAGGGAAAACGCAGCAACAGTAAGTGACTCACTTGCGGCTCCACAAAAATAAAATTATAAACATTCACACTCTCAGTTAGGACCATGTGGCAGCAAATCACTACACTCCATAGTGGACTCATTGAGTTATACACTATGGAAACAGGTCTTTAGATCCACCTCGTTTATACCTCCATAGCTCGTTTATAGCTCTAGGGGCTAGTGGAATCAAGGGATATGGGGAGAAGGCAGGCACGGGTTATTGATTGAGGACGATCAGCCATGATCGCAATGAATGGCGGTGCTGGCTCGAAGAGCCGAATGGCCTCCTCCTGCATCCATTTTCTATGGTTCTATGTTACCTACCATCAAGCACCAATTGACACTAATCCTACACCAACCCCATGTTATACTCCCCACAGTCCCGTCAACTCTGCACAGTCGGAGGAATTTGAGGAAGGACATTCTTGCTACTGAGGGAGTGCAGTGTAGGTTTACAAGGTTAATTCCTGGAATGGCGGGACTGTCATATGCTGAGAGAATGGAGCAGCTGGGCTTGTATACTCTAGAGTTTAGAAGGATGAGAGGGAATCTTATTGAAACATATGCGATTATTAAGGGTTTGGACACGATGGAAGCAAGAAACATGTTCCCGATGTTGGCGGAGTCTAGAACCAGGGGCCACTCACAGTTTAAGAATAAGGGGTAAGCCATTTAGAACGGAGACGAGGAAACACTTTTTCGCAGAGAGTTGTGAGTCTGTGGAATTCTCTGCCTCAGAGGACGTTGGAGGCAGGTTCTCTGGATACTTTCAAGAGAGAGCTAGATAAGGCTCTTAAAAATAGTGTAGTCAGAGGATATGGGGAGAAGGCAGGAACGGGGTACTGATTGTGGATGATCAGCCATGATCACATTGAATGGTGGTGCTGGCTCGAAGGGTCAAATGGCCTACTCCTGCACCTATTGTCTATTGTCTATTGAGTCACACTCACCTGGCCACCAAATTGCAAGGGAAAATAACCTGCGAACATGCACAACTTTGGAAAGCAGTCGGGAACTGAAGAAGGTGTTGCTGAATGGGGCTGGACATTACTGGCACAAAAACAACAGAGGCTTCCAATTATAAATGTGTAGGAAGGAACTGTGGACGCTGGTTTGCACTGAAGACAGACCCAGAATGCTGGAGTAACTCAGCGGGACAGGCAGCAACTCCCCTTCCCATTTCCACACTGACCTTTCTATCCAGGGCCTCCTCCATTGTCAGAGTGAGGCCAAAAGCAAATTGGAGGAACAGCATCTCAGATTTCGCTTGGGCTGCTTATAGCTCAGTGGTATGAATATTAATTTCTCCAGCTTCAAGTAGCCCCTGCATCCCCCGTCCCTCCGTCCCACCCTCGTTGCTGGACTGGTTTCACTGCTGTCCTGGTGAGTTTCACCCAGCTCTCAGCTGACAAAGGGCTGCTCCTTGGTCATCGTTACTTCTTTGCATATCTTTTCATTTCTTTGTTCGATATCCGTCTATATCTCTCATTTCCCTTTCCCTTGACTCAGTCTGAAAAAGGGTCTCGACCCGAAATGTCACCCATTCTCCAGAAGTGCTGCCAGCATTTTGCGTTTATCTTCCATTCATAAATAGTTTAGTTCAAGGGGCTGTCCCACTTGGGCGACCTAATCCGCGAGTTCTGGCGAGTTTGCCCTCGCCTCATACCCGCAGCATGGTCGACACGAGGCCGTAGGAGGTCTTCGTAACTCTTCTTCATGCTCGAGAGTGGTCTCCATGTACTCGAGGTCTCAGCTAGGTCGCGGCGTTTTGTTCAATATGTTAAAAAATGCCCGCGAGTAAAAAAACGTCGCCATGGAAAAAATCGATACTTTTTTACTCGTGGGTTTAGTCGTAAACCAGGTAGTAGTAGGTTGGCACGTTAGTCGTAGGTAATCGAGGGTCGTCAAAGGTAGTCGTAGATAGTCTTCAAAATAGTCAAAGTGAGGTCGAAGGAGGTCGTCTTCACTCTCCACTATTCTGTGTCCAATATTCCCGAAGTCAGTCATTGCTAGTCTTCAACATAGTCGAAGGAGATCTTCAACATGTCATTTTTTTAAACTCTTCTAAACTGGCCAATTAGGTCGCCAAAGTGGGACAGCCCCTTCAGTTTTGTTTATCATCACATGTACTGAGGTACATTGAACAGCTTTTTGTTGTGTGTCATCGAGTCAGCAGAAAGACTATACATGATTACAATTGACCCATCCACAGTGTACAGACGCAGGATAAAGCAGAATAACCTGTAACTGGACACTGCACACTAACATCTACAACACAGCGGGAACATACTAAGGGCATTATCGAACAAAACAAAATCAATGCTGAGTCATGCAACAAGAATCTAGGACAGATGTAGCATTGGGAAGCGTTTTTGGTTTTAATGAACATCCTGAAGACGGAAAGAGAGGTAGAGATTGGAGGAGTTTGGAGAGGGAATTCTAAAGCTGCGGACCTTGGCAGCTGAGAGGAAGAGCACCAACAAGATTCCACTGAGCAGGCAGCAGAACGTCAGGAGGCTTGTGAGTGAAACAGCGATAGTAGAGAGGATTCTTCTTAGTTCTTGGTTACTTGGTCCTCCAAAATATTCCAACTGGAATTTAAACTGGAGGTGGTGAAGGGAGGGGTTTAGCCAGAGAGGGTTATTGGGAGGAAAGTGCCACTTTAAATTTAGTTGCATCCGGCTGGGCAACCGTGGCCAGGTCAAATTTAGTCATAGGTTTTATATTGGTTCAACAATGTGCAGTACCATGGGCAGCAAGCTGAGGAATGATGGCAGAATGATGGGACAGTGTATATTTAGACAGAGCAACAGAACTTCTGATAACTTCAGATAGAGGCAGCACGGTGGCGCAGCGGTAGGGATTCTGCCTTACCGCGCCAGAGGCCCGGGTTCAATCCTGGCTAGGGGAGCTGTCTGTACAGAGTCTGTACGTTCTCCCCGTGACCTGTGTGGGTTTTCTCCAGTTGCTCAGTTTTCCTCCCACGTACAGGTACAAAGACGTACAGGTTTGTAGGCGAATTGGCTTGGTATCATTTTAAATTGTCCCGAGTGTGTGTTGGATAGTGTTAGCGTGTGGGATCGCTGGTTGGCACGGACTCAAGGGCCTGTTTCCGCACTGTATCTCTAATCTAAATTAATAAAGAATGTCGTGAGGGAAGACAGTCCATAAAGTGTGTGGGAAGAAATTGTGGATGCTGGTTTACCACGAAGAGAGACACAAAATGCTGCAGTAACTCAGTGGCTCAGGCAGTAACTGACAAAAAGGGACATTTTTGGGCCAGGCAGCATTGGTGCCCGGGGAACGCGGGCCATGCAGCATCTGTGGGGGGAGTAGACAGATGATGTTTGCGTCCCTTCTCAGACTGATTGCACTAGGGGAGCTGTAGATTGGTTATCGCATGTGAACCAATCATAGTAGAAATAGCATCACTAACCCCACCCTACTGTATGATTCATATTAACACCCTCTTCCGACACTGGTCAGTCTTGGAAGCGGTAACGATGAACTAATAACACAGCTGCTGTACCACTATACTATGTGTACAGATTAAACATGATCTTGAACTCCACATCGTGCAGCTACATGGTCTCTTCCCGGCTGAGCCTCAGAGCCAGGCCACTTCTGCTCTCCCACCCCCTACCCCCCTCCCCCCCAGGCCGTTCCTCCCCATAACACCATCCAGGGGTGCAGACCTGTTGTGGAGGGTCACGGCCCAGGGGGAACCTGCACTCTCTGGAAATAGTGGCAAAGACCAGAGGTGAAAAGAAGAGAAAAGACAAAAAGGTGGTGGATGAGGAGGGAAGAGGGGGGATTGTAAATCCAGGGGGAGGGATCAAGGTGGGAGACACCAGGGAGGAGGTGAGAAACAATGCTTGGTGCAGGGTAACGTCTAGTGAAGTCTGATTAAAGATAGTCCAAGGGTCTCCAATGGGGTAGATGGTAGCTCAGCCCTCCTCTCTAGTTGGTGAGAGGTTCAGTTGCCTGATAACAGCTGGGAAGAATCTGTCCCTGAATCTGGAAGTGTGCAGTTTTACACTTCTGTATCTCTTGCTTGATGGGAGAGGGGAGCTAAGGAAGTGGGAGAATGGGGTGGAATACTGGGAAATATGTGTGCACATCGGGGTGGGGGGTCTGGGGTAGAGGGGTATTAAAATTGGAGAATTCAATGTTCATACCACTTAGATTCCAGCATCTGCAGTTGCCTGTGTCTCCAGGACTCCGCATGTTGGAATTTGCAGGATTGGGGTGAGAAGTTGATGAATGAGGGTTTGACCCATAGATTAGGTAAGGTCAGAACAAATCAAGTGATGTTACTGAGATCGGAAAATGTGATGATTGTTTTGATACGTGTCAACTTACGATATAGGTAAAACTAGCACATATTAGATGGGAAAGATGGCTCCACACACTCTCGTGTTGGGATCAAAAGCAGGAATGATTTATTTCCAAGTTAAAGGTCACTGGCCGATTTACATAATTATATGCGCGAGTCTGAGCATGTGCGAGTATGAGTACAGCCCATATGCCCATATGCATAAATGACATGGATATTAATAGGTGTGTGGCCTGATGATCATCACCTTAGGGTCAAATATGGCGTCAAGGTTTAGTTTAGTTTAGTTTATATATACAGCGCGGAAACAGGCCCTTCAGCCCAACGACTCAGTCACTTGCGATGGGGTAACATAGAAGTGAAGGATTCTTAGAGCAGCTTGTACTGGAGCCAACCAGAGAGAAGGCAATTCTAGATTTAATGTTGTGTAATGAACCGGATTTGATAAGGTAACTCCACGTAAAGGAGTCTTTAGGAAGTAGTGACCATAATATGAAGTTTTAATCTACAATTTGAGAGTGAGAAGGGTAAATCGGAAGTGTCACTATTACAGTTGAACAAAGGGGACTATGGAACCATGAGGGAGGAGCTGGCCAAAGTTGACTGGAAAGATACCCTAGCATGGATGACAGTGGAACAACAATGGCAGGTATTTCTGGAAATAATACAGAAGGTGCAGGATCAATTCATTCCAAAGAGAAAGAAAGATTCTAAGCGGAGTAAGGAAATCCACATTAGGCAGGAAATGGTGTTCGGTAGACTGATGGGACTGATGGCTGATAAATCCCCAGGGCCTGATGGTCTGCATCCCAGGGTACTTAAGGAAGCAGCTCTAGAAGTCATGGATGCATTGGTGATCATTTTCCAATGTTTTATAGATTCAGGATCAGTTCCTGTGGATTGGAGGGTAGCTAATGTTATCCCACTTTTCAAAGAAAGGAGGGAGAGAGAAAACAGGGAATTCTAGACCAGTTAGCCTGACATCGGTGGTGGGGAAGGTGCTGGAGTCAATTATAAAAGATGAAATAGTGGCACATTTGGATAGCAGTAACAGGATCGGTCCAAGTCAGCATGAATTTACGAAGGGGAAATCATGCTTAACTAATCTTCTGGAATTTTTGGAGGATATAACTAGGAAAATGGACAAGGGAGAGCCAGTGGATGTAGTGTACCTGGACTTACAGAAAACCTTTGATAAGGTCCCACAGAGGAGATTAGTGGGCAAAATTAAAGCCCATGGTATTGGGGGTAGAGTGCTGACATGAATAGAAAATTGGTTGCCAGACAGGAAACAAAGAGTAGGGATTAACGGGTCCCTTTCAGAATGGCAGGCAATGACTAGGTGCAAGGCTTGGTGCTGGGACCGCAGCTATTTACAATATATATTAATGATTTAGATGAAGGGTTTACAAGTAACATTAGCAAATTTGCAGATGACACAAAGCTGGATGGCTGTGTGAACGGTGAGGAGCATGCTATGAGGAAGCAGGGTGACTTGGACAGATTGGGTGAGTGGACTGATGCATGGCAGATGCAGTTTAATGTGGATAAATGTGAGGTTATCCACTTTGGTGGCAAGAACAGGAAGGTAGATTACTATCTAAATGGCGTCAAATTGGGAAAATGGGATTTGCAATGAGATCTGAGGGTCCTTGTTCATCAGTCACTGAAAGTACGCATGCAGGTGCAGCAGGCAGTGAAGAAAGCAAATGGCTTGTTGACCTTCATAACAAGAGGAGGAATATAAGAGCAAAGAGGTCCTTCTGCAGCTGTACAAAGCCCTAGCGAGACCACACCTGTAGTATTGTGTGCCGTTTTGGTCTCCAAATTTGGGGAAGGACATTCTTGCTATTGAGGGGATGCAGCGTATGTTCACCAGGTTAATTCTCGGGATGACTGGATTGTCATATGTTGATAGAATGGAGTGGCTGGGCTTGTATACACTGAAATTTAGAAGGATGAGAGGTGATCTTATTGAAACATACAAGATTATTAAGGGATTGGACACGCTAGAGGCAGGAAACATGTTCCTAATTTTTGGGGTGTCCAGAACCAGGGGCCACAGTTTAAGAATGAGGTGTAGGCCATTTAGAACGGAGACGAGGAAACATTTAATCACCCAGAGAGTTATGAATCTGAGGAATTCTCTGCCTCAGGCAGAAGGCAGTGGAGGCCAATTATCTGGACAGTTTCATGAGAGAGTTAGAGAGAGGGAAGTGTCGAGAGAGTTGATGATGAAGCAGGGACTTTACAATAGTCCCAATGGATAAATAGAGAGTGCAGATGATGGTTTACACCCTTGATAGTCACAAAAAGCTAGAGTAACTCAGCGGGTCAGGTAGCATTTCTGGAGAACAGAAGAAGGTGACATTTCGGGTCTGAAGAAAGGTCTCCACCCAAAACGTCGCCTATTCCTTTTCTCCAGAGATGCTGCTTGACCTGTTGAGTTACTACAGTGTTTTGCGTCTATCTCCACTTCACTTCGTCAGCTGGTCACTGATGTACACAGCCACCAGTCACTTTACACTAGCTGAATGTCATGTGAAGAATGCATTCATTTATTTGCTCATGGGGTGTCGATGGTACTGGTTCTGTCTACATTTGCACCAATTCCCAACTACCCTGAGAACCACGTGTTTTACTGAGCTTGTTCAGATTCAACCACTGATGGATTTAGAATCACATGTAAGTTATGGAGTCATAGAGCGTCAGAGAGTGATACAGCACGGTAACAGTCCCTTCGGCCCAACTTGCCCACACCGATCCACTAGCCCCATCTACACTAGTCATAGAGTGATACAGCACGGTAACAGTCCCTTCGGCCCAACTTGCCCACACCGATCCACTAGCCCCATCTACACTAGTCATAGAGTGATACAGCACGGAAACAGGCCCTTCGGCCCAACTTGCCCACACCGATCCACTAGCCCCATCTACACTAGTCATAGAGTGATACAGTGTGGAAACAGGCCCTTCGGCCCAACTTGCCCACACCGATCCACTAGCCCCATCTACACTAGTCATAGAGTGATACAGCACGGAAACAGGCCCTTCGGCCCAACTTGCCCACACTGACTAACATAGAGTCATAGAGTGATCCAGTGTGGTAACAGGCCCTTCAGCCCAACTTGCCCACACTGACCAATATAAAGTCATAGAGTGATACAGCACGGAAACAGGCCCAACATGCCCACATCGACCAACATGTCCTATCTACACTAGTTCCATCTGCAAGCATTTGGCCCACATCCCTTTTAAGCTGTTCTATCCATGTACCATTTGAGAAGGAACTGCAGATGCTGGAAAAATCAAAAGTGGACAAAAAAGCTGGAGAAACTTAGTGGGTGAGGCAGCATCTGTGGAGAGAAGGAACAGGTGACGTTTTGGGTCGAGACCCTTTCTTTTTCTCTGCCTCTTCCTTTCCTCCCCCCCCTCCCCGCCCCCGCCCCCCGACATCAGAAGGATCTCGACCCAAAACAAAGCCTATTCCTTCTCTCCTTAGGTGCTGCCTCACCCGCTGAGTTTATCCAGCATTTTTGTGTACTATCCATGTACCTGTCTAATTTCTTCTTAAACATTGCGATAGTCCCTGCCTCAACCACCTCCTCCGGCAGTTCGTTCCACACACCCACGATCATGTGCATGAAAAAGTTGCCCCTTTAGTTTCCTTTAAAATCTATTCCCTTTCACCTTAAACCTATGCCCTCTAGTTCTCGATCGCACTACTCTGAGCAAGAGACTGTGTGCCCACCAGATCTGTTCCTCTCATTATTTTATACATATAGTTAAACTAAGAAAGAATGAAATGTTGGAGTCATTAGTGAACTAGATTTTATACCAACCAAATGGTTTTGTAATTACCATTATTGATATCAGTTGTTTACTTCTAATTTAATTAACTGAATTGACGTTTTCCAGCTCCCTGGTGAGATTTAAACTCATGACCCAGATTCAATGGTGCAAGCCTCCAGATGTGAGTTGAGTGATTGAACACAATGCCACGGTACAGATTCACCCAACCCTCTGGGATCTTGGCTCCCAATTAGTCCCTGCCTCAATCGCCATTTTGGAATAGTCTCTGAAACCTCTTCCAGCCCCATTTATGCCACGAGATTCCTGCTCCCTCTAGCTCCAGCCCCAGGATCTTAGTTTAGTTTAGTTTAGAAATGCAGCGTGGAAACAGGCCCTTCGGCCCACCGAGTGTGCACCGACTAGCGATCCCCGCACATTAACACTATCCTACACACACTAGGGACAATTTACAATTATACCAAGTCAATTGACCTACAAACCGGTACGCCTTTAAAGTGTGGGAGGAAATTGAAGATCTTGGAGAAAACCCACGCAGGTCACGGGGAGAACGTACCAACTCCGAACAGACAGCACCCTGTAGTCTTTTGAAATATTCACAAGTTCACGTTGACAAGTTATAGGCGTAGAATTAGGCCATTTATCCCACTGTATCATGTCTCATCTCTGCCTCCTAATCCCATTTTCCTGCCTTCTCCCCACAACCCTTGACACCCGTTCTAATCAAGAATTTGTCTATCTCTGCCTTAACAATATCCACTGACTTGGCCTCCACAGCCCTCTGTGGCATAGATTTGCTCAAAGTAACTACACTCTGACTAAAGAAGTTCCTCCTCACCTTTCTAAAGCACGCCCCTTAATTCTGAGGCTGTGACCTCTGGTCCTGGACTCTCCCACCAGCGGAAACATCCTGTCCACATCCACTCTATCTGCGCCTTTTATTATTCTGCGAATGTAATTGCTCCTTTGTGGTCAACTGTGCCTCCAGTGCTATAACTGTTTCTGAACGCTCCCTCCTAAACCCATCCAGCTTCCCACCTCTTTTATTAGGGCAGGTCGGGGGGGGGTTCCCCCCCCCCCCCGCCACGGGTACCATGTAATCCCGTGCTACCTGCTCCATGGTTGGCTAAACTGTCTCCCCCACCTGGTTTGCCAGGTGAGGAGGGGGCTGTGGACCCCCAGCGGGACGAAAAACAAGACCTGTCAAAGGGCGGGATGGGCTCCTAGCGAGCCAACGGCCATCCACACCTCAGTAGAAGTTGCGATCACTGTCGTATACAACATTGTGAGGCACCGAGCCCCTTGATGTTTCCAACAATGATGATGATGATGATGATGATGATGATGATGATGATGATGATGATGACCTTTTTTATTCCATTGAGACATGACCGACGTTATTGATGATAAGCATCAACGTGTCCTTTTGTGGGTAAGCATTGATGTTTTATTTGACTTATAGCCCTGTCCCACGGTACGAGTTCATTCCAAGAGCTCTCCCGATTTAAAAAAAATCTAACTCGTGGTAAGCACGGAGAATGAACGTAGCGGGTACGTCGGAGCTCGGGGACGTCTCTTAGCGCTAACGGCAGGTGCTCCGGAAGACTCGCTAACGGCAGGTAAGCACGGGAAGACTCGTGAAGATTTTTCAACATGTTGCAAAATGTCCACGAGAGCCCCGAGTACCGACGAGCGGCCATTACCGTAAATCTCCGCGTTCGAATCAGGGCAGACTCGGGAGAACTCTTGGAATGAACTCGTACCGTGGGACAGGGGTTGAAGTCCCATTAAGAACTGTAGAAAGCTTTTTCTTTGTCAAAGCTGTGATTTATATGGAAGTTATTATTATAATTTAGTATTAAATGGGACTGATCTGTACACATCATGGAATGATGCATCCCTTGAAGTGAAGACACAACATCAGTAAGTTGCATCCTTGAAGGATCGCATCAATTCATGTCCATGTTGTTGGGGCAGGATTAGGCCATTCGGCCCATCAAGTCTACTCCACCATTCAATCATGGCTGATCTATCTTTCCATCTCACCCCATTCTCCTGCCTTCTCCCCGTAATGCCTGACACCCGTACTCATCAAGAATCTGTCAATCTCCAACTTAAAAATATCCATTGACTTGGCCTCCACAGCATTCTGCAGCAATGAATTCCACAGATTCACCACCATCTTACTGAAGAAATTCCTCCTCATCTCCTTTCAAAAGGTACAAAATGGCTGGATCCTCAAGAAACAGAGGACATAGCTTTACCGTGGAAAGATTTAATGAGAATATGAGAGGTAACGTTTTCACGCAAAGGGTGGTGGGTGTATGAAACGAGCTGCCAGAGGAGGTAGTTGAGTCCGGGACTATCGCAACGTTTAAGGAACATTTAGACAGGTGCATGGATCGGACAGGTGTAGAGAGATCTGGGCCAAACGCAGGTAGGTGGGACTAGTGCAAGTGGGCCATGTTGATCGGTGTGGGAACGTTGGGCCGAAGGGCCTGTTCCCACGCTGTAAGCCTCTCTGACACTATGACTCTGATCGATCTTTTATTCCTGGATCCATCCAGCCAACAGCCTCAGTATTCTTTCTGCACAATATATAGATCATCGCTGAAGGAACACTATGCTGTGCAACCTTGAAGAAAAAACATTGATGTATTTTTGGCAGGCACGGTTTGAAGCACATATATCCATGGCCTAAGGGCTGAAGCCTGAGCCATTACAGAAGTGAAAGACATTCAATGTGTAGGCTGTGAACACACTGTTTAATCTGCATAAGATATGCAGCAGAGCAATTACTCTGACTGACACCCACTCCACTGCCAGTCGATGCTCCTCAGAGGCAAATGATTGACTGAGGTCTACACTCTTCAACAAACAGTCTTTGCAAAAATATATACACGTTCCTCAATGGAATTTCTCTCTTAACTCAACATTAAAAGGAAATAAAATCCCTTTTGCCTTCTTTACATCCATCAACACTTCCTTGAAGTGTGTTTGGTACAGTGTCAGTTTAATTCCTCAGTTTACATGGCAAGTAGCGTGATTGTTGGTGGAAAGGTTCTGTGTTGTATTGACATCTGTGCATCCTCACAGACGGACATGCTGAGGATCTGCAAATCCTTTTACACAGATTTGTATGACCAAAAGGCCACAGACAGTACCTCCTCCCAGAACTTCCTGTCCTCGATCACGGAAGTCTTGGAGGACAGCAAGCGGGAGAGTCTGGACCAACCACTGGCCCTAGAGGAGCTGACTGGCTCCATCCGTTCCTTTGACTCGAGTAAAACTCCCGGAAGCGATGGCTTACCGGCCGAGTTGTATTCGGCTCTGTGGGACTTGATGGGCCCGGACCTGCTAGAAGTGTACAACAACATGCTTCTAGCTGGTAGCATGTCAGACTCCATGAGGAAGGGCAACATCACCCTAATCTACAAGCAGAAGGTGGAGATGATGGACATAAAGAATTGGAGACCCATAACACTCTTGAATGTAGACTACAAGATCCTGTCTATGGCCATCGCCAACCGGGTCAAGTCGGCTCTGGGATGGGTGATCCACCCAGACCAAACCTGTGCTGTACCTGGCAGGAAAATCTCAGACAGCCTAGCGCTGCTGAGAGATACCATCGCCTACGTGCAGGACAGACGGGTGGATGCCTGCCTAGTCAGCTTGGACCAGGAGAAGGCCTTTGACAGGATTTTGCACACGTACATGAGGGACGTGCTCTCCAAAATGGGATTTGGGGAGGGAATCAGGAATTGGATCAAACTGCTCTACACCGACATCCGTAGTGCAGTCCAAATCAATGGGTGGGAATCAGACAGTTTCCCTGTAAGGTCTGGAGTCAGGCAGGGTTGCCCTCTCTCTCCTGTCTTGTTTGTCTGCTGTATTGAACCCTTTGCCGAATCCATCAGGAAGGATGCGAGCAGAAGAGGAGTGACACTGCCCGGCAGTGGGGGCATTCAAGTAAAGACCTCCCTGTACATGGACGATGTCGCTGTCTTCTGCTCGGATCCAGGGTCGGTCCGCAGACTGATTAGGATCTGCGACCAGTTTGAGTCGGCTACGGGAGCCAGGGTGAACCGCAGGAAGAGCGAGGCCATGCTCTTTGGCAACTGGCCCGACAGATCTTCCGTCCCCTTCACCATCAAGCCTAATTTCTTGAAGGTTCTAGGGATCTGTTTCGGGGGGACTGAGGCATGTAACAGGAATTGGCTGGAGCGGATAGCCAGGGTGGGGAAGAAGCTGGAGCTGTGGAGGCAACGCTCCCTCTCCATAATGGGAAAGAATTTGGTTATCAGGTGTGAGGTGCTCTCAGGCCTGCTGTACTTGGCACAGGTGTGGCCTGTCCCTCCTTCCTACGCCACAGGGATCACCCGGGCCGTCTTCCAGTTCATCTGGGGGTCGAGGATGGACCTGGTGCGACGGGCCACAATGTGCAAGTCAGCAGACAACGGGGGTAAAAGCGTGCCCAACGTCGCACTCACCCTGATGGCCACCTTCGTGTGTGGCTGCATTAGGCGGAGTGTAGAGTCAAGGCACGTGGGCACTAAGTGTCACTACCTGCTGAGGTTCTACCTGTCCCCGGTGTTGCGAAGGATGGGCCTGGCGCAGATGCCACGCAAGGTGCCAGTCAGCTGGACACTACCACCTCATCTGTCGTCTGTGGAAAGGTTCTTCCGGACCAACACCTTTGACCACATGTCCATTAGGCAGTGGTCAGCACAGAATGTTCTGCAGGCACTGCAGGGAAAGGACTCGATGGACCCGGTAGCGTGGTTCCCTGAGCAGACTGTCCCGCTTGTCTGGTAAAATGCCTCATCGCCAGAACTCACCAACAAGCACCAAGACCTGGCTTGGCTGGCGGTGAGGGGAGCCCTCCCAATCAGATCCTTCCTGCACCGTTGGAACCTCACTGCCAGCGCACGCTGCCCTCGGGACGGCTGCTATGGAGAGGAGACGGTTGCCCACCTCTTTGCAGAGTGTGGATTTGCCCAAAGAGTCTGGAGAAAAATGCAAGGGTACCTGGTATGCTTTATCCCGAACAGCTCTGTCACAGAGGACTCTGTGATTTACGGACTGTTCCCAGGGACACATTCAGAGACTGACATCGAGTGGTGCTGGAGGGTCATCAACTCGGTGAAAGACGCTCTCTGGTCTGCTCGAGCGATGTTCACCACCCAGCAGAGCGAGATGTCCGTCGGGGAATGTTGCCGACTGGCCCACTGCAGACTGCAGGAGTACGTGCTGAGGGACGCACTGAAGCTCGGTGCAGCCAACGCCAAGGCTCGGTGGGGGAGGGCCACAGTCTAGGGTCCTTCCGCTGCTGGACATGGGGGGCACAGTATGGTGGAGACGCCCCTCAAAATAAGGGAAGGTATCCCATGCCGGGGGGCCACATGAGTGGCACGGGTGGGAGACACGTTTGTGAAATTTCGGGGGAAAAAATGTATAACTGTATTGGTCAATGTGTATAGCCTCCGAAAATGTCGGATGGATTTTCCGCAAGGTTCATGTATTGTATATATTTATCATTTGAATAAAGTCTATTTTGAAATATAAAAAGGTATTGACATCTGTGCAGATGTTTAAACGGGACCACAGTGCACGAGACAAAAGCATAATCTGCATCTCAGTGACAGAAGGGATCTTTTAATGGAACACAAGCTTGTGGTCTGTAACATTTTAAATAAACCGTTTAGTTTAGTATTTAGTTTAGAGGTACAGCATGGAAATAGGCCCTTCGGCCCATTGAGTCCATGCCGACCAGTAATTCCATTCAAGAGACACTTAGGTTTAGCTCTTAGGGCTAACGGAATCAAGGGATATGGGGAGAAAGCAGGAACGAGGTACTGATTTTGGACGATCAGCCATGATCATATTGAATGGTGGTGCTGGCTCGAAGGGCCGAATGGTCACCTCCTGCACCAATTTACTATGTTTCTATGTTTTCCTGCACACTAGCACTATCCTCCACGCACGAGGGACAATTTATAATCTTTACCAAAGCCAATTAACCTACAAACCTGCACGTCTTTGGTGTGTGGGAGGAAACCGGAGCACCTGGGGAAAACCCACACGGGTCACGGGGAGAACGTACAAACTCCGTACAGATAGAACCGTACACAGGATCAAACACGGGTCTCTGGCAATGTGAGGCCACCGTGCCAGATTTAGTTCTGAATCCCTGCAATCAAAGATGTTTCTCACTTTAAAACAGAGAAGCAAATGATTTACTGCTTAATAATATTCACACAGTTTATCCCTCAGCCTTGGCTGTGTTCAAATTGGTGCACGAACAGGTACATGGTAGAGCCCTGGACTTCCACACACTAGAGTGTCGCCCATTGTCTATCAGCACATTAACCTTCTCTGGCTGCTCTGTTACCTTGGGAACTCAGGCAGTTAACCTTCGCCATAAATGTCCTAATAATTAGAGGAAACCGGCTCCCTCTTTTACTAATCATCACCAGGTCATTCTCATTATCTCCGAGACCCCAGTCTCTCTAACTGCACTAACCTCACTAATTACCCAAGGTCCGTGATCCTTTTACGAATCCTTCATCCTAACTAATGTATTTTAATTTGACCTGAGGAGACACAGAGTGCTGGAGTAACTCAGCGGGTCAGGCAGCATCTGTGGAGAACATGGATAGGTGACGTTTCACAGAGTGCTGGAGTAACTCAGCGGGTCAGGCAGCATCTCTGGAGAACATGGATAGGTGATGTTTTGGGTTCGGGTTTAAACCAAAGATAGACACAAACAGTTGGAGTAACTCAACGGGGCAGACAACATCTCTGGAGAAAAGGAATAGGTGGCGTTTCGGGACGAGACCCTTCTTCAGACGATGATGACTGAAGAAGGTTCTCGACCCGAAAGGTCACCGATTCCTTTTCTCCAGAGATGCTGTCTTACCCGCAGGGATACTCCAGCTTTTGGTGTCTAAAAGGACAGGTGTGTTGTGGGCCCATGCGAGAGCCCATGGCTACACTTTTGGTTTGTGTTTACACTCAGTGAACCTCTAACTGTAACAGAAAGTCATGTAAAGTGTGAGTTTGCTACTAGGAGCAAACGCTGGGAAGTGTTGGGGCGTGCCAACCGCTAGGACAATGATGCAGGCTATTTATAATGAAGTTCTTGAGTGTGAAACATGTGCCAATGGCCTTCTGTCCAGCCACGATGACATTGGTAAAATGGATTAAACAGCTCTGACTATTCACTCAAGTCTCAAGAAAGAGATGACGCCTCATTTAGCTAAGAGGGAGCAATCGCTCATCACAAAAGAGTCGCTCCTAGCATTGGCTAGCATCCTCGCGGCAGCTTACACTGCTGGGATGCCTTTAACAGCGCAACGTTCCAAATGAAGAACTGGATGTCAAGCACTAGTGGCGCAAAGTTAGAGTAGGTGAAGAGATGCAACAATTGGGAACTACTGAGCGCACTAGGGACAGGGAGAGAAGGCAAGGCAGAATGGTTTTAGTATTCTGAAATAATACCAAACCAGGGCAGGCTGTGTTTGAAGTGGGGAGCGGGTATCTGCAGAGGAGAGTGTGAAGTGTGAAGAGCAGAGGATGAATTGCTAAATGCAGCACATAGAGGCTGCACAAGATAGGAGCAAAGGCGACACAAGTCTGCGTTTTAACTTGTCCACCATGCCTACCAAAATGAAAGTTGTTTTTTATGTGTTTATTGCAGCACGGTGGCGCAGCTGGTAGAGCTGCTGCCTCACAGCGCCAGGGACCCAGGTTCGATCCTGACCTTGGGTGCTGTCTGTGTGGAGTTTGCACATTCCCCTTGTGATCACATGGGTTTCCTCTGGGTGTTCCCGTTTCTCCCACATCCCAAAGACGTGCAGATTTAAAGGTTAGTTGCCCTCTGTTAATTGCCCCTAGTGTGTAGGGAATGGATGCAAAAGTGCGATAACAGAACTAATGTGAACGGGTGATCGATGGTCAGTGTGATGATCATCAATCAATCCATCACTGACCAGGCAAATATTTCATATCTATCCATAAATAATTCCTTAACTTTGTGACGTGTTTAGATATTGCAGATGCAGACCTTATATCGTCTGGTGAACCTGGAGTCACTCATGGACCAGATTATGTTAGGACATCAGGCCCTTCATCAAAATACACTGGTGAAGCAGATACATTCTCACAGTATTCCAGTTAGTAGGAATAGATTTATTTTTATAAATTCTAAGTTTGATAATAGACAATAGACAATAGGTGCAGGAGGAGGCCTTTCTGCCCTTCGAGGCAGCACCGCCATTCAATGTAATCATGGCTGATCATCCACAATCAGTACCCCGTTCCTGCCTTCTCCCCATATCCCGTGACTCCGTTATCTTTAGGAGTTTAATTAATTTAGTTTAAATCCCTCAGCAGCATGGTTTGGGTATTCATGTCTTTGGTCAACAGTCCAAGCCTGGAGATCACTGGTGTCAGTAACTCTGTTCTTCGGGGACATTCTTGTTCCGGTTCTTGGGGGCCAACCGTGATTGATTTTGGGGGATTTCAGGAGTTACATGGGTTCCTTGCCCCCCCACCCTGTTCTCTCACTGCTGTTTCACACTCAGCTGTTGAGAGAAGCTGGAGCATATTCTATCGCATTCACTGATGGTGACAGTGTTAGCTGGGAAGTCCAGGTTTAATTATAGGGGTGGCATGATGGTGCAGCGGTAGAGCTGCTGCCTCACAGCGCCAGAGACCCGGATCCGATCCAGACTACGGCTGCTGTCTATACGGAGTTTGCACGTTCTCCGTGACCTGCGTGGGTTTTCCATGGGATCTTCGGTTTCCTCCCACACTCCAACGAAGTACAGGCGTGTAGGTTAATTGGCTTGGTGTAATTGTAAATTATCCCTGGTGTGTGTAGGATAGTGCTAGTGTGTGGGGATCACTGGTTGGTGAGGACTCGGTAGGCTGAAGGGTCTGTTTCCACGCTGCATTTGCTAAACTAAACTAAACTAAACTAAACTATTGTGTAGGAAGGAACTGCAGATGCTGGTTTAAACTGTAGATAGACACAAAAAGCTGGAGTAACTCAGTGGGTCAGACGACATCTCTGGAGAAAAGGAATAGGCGACGTTTCGGGTCGAGATCTTTCTTCAAACTAAACTAATTCTGGTTGACACTAAATGCTCACTGAACATAACGTAGAACTAGAACATTGAACTGTAGAGCAGAGGTACAGGCCCTTCCGCCCACACCATCTGTGGCAAACAAAATGCCAAGTTAATCTAATCTCTGCCTGCACGTGATCCAGTACATGTGTGGTGGGAATTGGCTTCAGTGAGTGTATATCTCACCCTGGGACATACAGTCTTGGCCACTAATCACAACACCGTCCAGTCACAATAGGTCATCACAGCTTGGTTTGGGAACAGCTCCATCCAAGACCGTAAGAAATTGCAGCAAATTGTGGACGCAGCCCAGACCGTTACACAAACCAACCTCCCTTCCAGTTAAACCTCACGATGCCTCGGCAAGGCCAGCATCATAATCAAGGGCGAGTCGCATCCTGGCCACTCTCTCTTCTCCCCTCTCCCATCAGGCTAAGGGTATGGAATGTGGAAACGCACACCTCCAGATTCAGGGACAGTTTCTTCCCAGCTGTTATCAGGCAACTGCATCATCCCACCACAACTGGAGAACAGTGCTGTAGAGAACTACTATCTACCTCATCAGGGACCCTCGGACTACTTTTGATCGGACTTTACTGGCTTTACCTTGCACTAAACATTACTCCCTTATTATGTATCTGCACACTGCGGACGGCTAGATTGTAATCATGTATTGGCTTTCCACTGGCTGGTTAGCACGCAACAACTTTCACCGTACCTCGGTACACGTGACAATAAACTAAATTAATCTAAAAGATCATGATTGATAAGTGGTTGTCACGGTGCTGATGCAGTAATCACGTTGACAAGAAAATGAGTGGCAATCACATCAGACAATGTGAGATTGTTGTCAAAGAAACGGAGATAGCTGGAAAGACTCAAGGTCAGGCAGCATCTGTGGAGGGATCGCTGATGAAGCGTCCCAGAAATGAACATAGACCATAGCACAAGGACAGACCTTTCGGCCCACAATGTCTGTGCCAAACATGATGCCAATATCAACTCTCATCTGCCTGCACATAGGGTGATCACGGTGGCGCATCGGTAGAGTTGCTGCCTTACAGTGAATGCAGCGCCGGAGACCCGGGTTCGATCCTGTCTGCGGGTGCTGTCTGTATGGAGTTTGTACGTTCTCCCTGTGATCTGCGTGGGTTTTCTCCGAGATCTTCGGTCTCCTCCCACACTCCAAAGACGTACAGGTTTGTCGGTTAATTGACTTGATAAATGTAGAAATTGTGTCTAGTGACTGGAGGATAGTGTTAATGTGCGGGGATCGCTGGTAGGCACAGACCCGGTGGGCCGAAGGGCCTGTTTACGCACTGCATCTCTAAACTAAACTAAACTATAATCTCAGTTTGAAGAAGGGTCTCGACCCGAAACGTTGCCTATTTCCTTCGCTCCATAGATGCTGCCTCACCTGCTGAGTTTCTCCAGCATTTTTGTCCATCGATTTTCCAGCATCTGCAGTTCCTTCTTAAACTATAATCCATATCCGTGCATTCACTGCATATTCATGTACCTATCTACAAGTCTTTTAAATGCCACTATCGTATCTGCTTCAAACACCAACCCCGGCAGCACATTCCAGGCACACACCACCCACTGTGTAAAAAACATGCCCTTCAAACTTGGTCCCCCTCACCTTAAAGCTATGCTCTCTAAAACATTAGACACGGAAACATTAACTCTTCCTCCTTCCACGATGCTGACTGGCCTGCGAGTGTTTGCAGCATTCTGTTTTTACTTCAGATTTCCAACATCTTTATATATTTTTTAATTGTCCTGGGAGATACAGGAGACTGCAGATGCTGGAATCTGAAGGGAGAAACAATCTGCTGGAAGAACTCAGTAGTTGGGGCATAGGTGACAGGAGCAGAATGAGTCCATGCATCCCATCTCCTGCCTGTGCCTCTGGAGGGGGTAAGGGAATTATCTGTCATGAAACCCTGCATCAAATGTCGTCACTTCCTTTCCTTCCACAGATGCCTCTGGACCTGCTGAGTTCTTCCAGCAAATGGTTTGTTGCTTTTGAATTTTTTTTTTGCTGTTAAGCCCATTGCACTGCACGTAGGTGGGGGAGGCACGGAGACGCAGGGGTAGAGTTGCTGCCTTACAGCGCCAGAGAGCCAGGTTCCATCCCGACTACGGGTGTTATCTGTAGTGAGATTGTACGTTCTCCCTGTGACCGCGTGGGTTTTCTCCGAGATCTCTGGTTTCCTCCCACACTCCAAAGAGGTGCAGGTTTTTAATTGTAAATTGTCCCCAGTGTGTGCAGGATAGTGTTAGTGTCCGGGGCTCGCTGGTCGATGCGGACTTGGTGGGGCCTGTTTCTGCGATGTCTCACTAAAGTCTAAAGGTACAAGGAAACTTTATGAACTGAGGGAATATATCGTATGCCGTTCGATAGATTGTGGTGCCATACATGGTTGGCAGACGAGGATTTACTGCCGTCAATTGTGGATGTTTGCTGGCATCTCTGCCTCTGTCTCTAGTAACTAGCAGCAATCTAGAGCCTACAGGCCGTGAAGGCATGTGATGAGGTAACAACATGTAGTCACAGGGATAATTTAGCTGGTAGTTATGGCAACTAGGTAGGAGTACGAACAAGGTCAAGGTGGAAATAGAATGAATACTCTGAGAGCTTTAGATTCACAAGTCTCTGCCACTCAAATTATGATTAGCCTTTGCAAGTTGGGAACTATCAGGAATCCTAAAGGCTAGTTTAGTTGAGTCTAAGGTTACACAAAAGCTGGAGAAACTCAGCGGGTGCAGCAGCATCTAAGGAGCGAAGGAGATAAGCGACGTTTCGGGTCGAGACCCTTCTTCAGACTAGTTGAGTCTAGTTTACAGATACAGCCCTTCGGCCCACCGAGTCCACAATCACCCATGCACTAGCTCCATTGTACACATCATTTCCACAAACCTGTAGGTCTTGGAGTGTGGGAGGAACCTGGAGAAAACCCTCGTGATCACGGGGAGAACGTACAAACTCCGTACAGACAGCACCCGCAGTCAGGATCGAACCCGGGACTCTGGCGCTGTGAGGCAGCAACTCTACTGCTCTGAGGCCTACAGCTGGGAAGCTGAGGACTACAGTGCCCTTTTGCCCAGCCGTGCGGATAAACTCTGTGTTATCCACAAAGCCGTTCAGGGACATGTAAAGGGTTAACATCAATCATCATCATCTGCACATTTGGGAAATGAAATCATTTTGTGTTTGTGAGGTTGATGAGATTTTCAAATGGGGCTGCTATAAACACAAGTGCCTTCAACTAATGGGAATCCAGCCACTCGGAAAATGTTGATGGCTTCTCTCGCCATCTCTCTATCTTTCTCCTTTTGGACCCTTGTAGAAATAAATGAACTCAGAGGGATGCCTAAACAGGGCATGTGTCTAGCAGCAATGATGTACTAACTGACTGTGACTAATATGGCCAGAACTTGCCTGGGTGATTCCAATGCATATAAAGTTAAGCACCTTTGTCCCGTTCACAGCTGTCTACAAGGCAACAGCTGGAGACAGCCTGCCACTCACTGCCATCTCTCTCATTCACTGGAGAGGGACACCAGCAGCCGTTGCTAACACAGCCTTGGGATAATGATATAGGTAGCAGGTCCGCAGAGCTTGCGTCTCAAGACCCTGCAGCTCAGACACGGCCTCCATCAGCAGAAGAATGGTCCCAACCTGAACCATTCGGCCCTTCGAGCCAGCACCACCATTCAATATGATCATGGCTGATCATCCAACTCAGTATCCCATACCTGCCTTCTCTCCATACCCCCTGATCTCTTTAGTCACAAGGGCCACATCTAACTCCATCTTAAATATAGCCAATGAACTGGCCTCAACTACCTTCTCTGGCAGAGAATTCCACAGATTCACCACTCTCTGTGTGAAAAAAGATTTCCTCATCTCGGTCCTAAAAGACTTCCCCCTTATCCTTAAACTGTGACCCCTTGTTCTGGACTTCCCCAACTTCGGGAACAATCTTCCTGCATCTAGCCTGTCCAACCCCTTAAGAATTTTGTAAGTCTCTATAAGATCCCCCCTGAATCTTCTAAATTCCAGCAAGTGTAAGCCAAGTCTATCCAATCTTTCTTCATATGGAAGTCCTGCCATCCCAGGAATCAGTCTGGTGAACCTTCTCTGTACTCCCTCTATGGCAATAAATTCTTTCCTCAGATTAGGAAGCCAAAATGTACACAATACTCCAGGTGTGGCCTCACCAAGAACCTGTACAACTGCAGTAGAACCTCCCTGCTCTTGTACTCATATCTTGAAGTCAAATGTTGAGACCTGTAATCAAATGTTGAAGACTAACTTCGGGAAAATTAGACACCGAATAGTGGAGAATGAAGCCGATCTCCTTCGATCTCCTTCGACCTCCCTTCGACTATTATGAAGACTATCTACGACTACCTTCAACTACCTTCGAATACCTATGACTAACGTGCCGACCTACTACAGCCTACTTCGACTAAACCTACGAGTAAAAAAATAATAGATTTTTTCCACGCAGACCTTTTCTTACTCGCGGGCATTTTTCAACATGTTGAAAAATATGCCGCGACCTAGTTGAGGCCTCGAGTACGCGGGGACCACTCTCGAGCATGAAGGAGAGTTACAAAGACCTCCTAGGACCTCGTGTCGACCATGCTGCGAGTATGAGTCGAAGGCAAACTCGCCAGAACTTGTGGATTAGGTAATATTGATTAAAGCTGGAGGAGGCAACAATTAAAAAAGTTCTCCAAGTCAACTGGTGTTTCATTTAGGTGAGTTTAGTTTAGAGATACAGCACGGAAACAGGCCCTTCGGCCCAATGAGTCTGCGCCAACCAGGATCCCCGCACACTAACACTATCCTACACATTAGGAACAATTTACAATTACCAAACTCAATTAACCGATAAACCAGTCTCTCGTTGGAGTGTGGGAGGAAACCGGGGCACCCGGAGAAAACTCACGAGGACATGGGGATAACGTACAAACTCCATACAGACAGCACCCGCAGTCAAGATTGAACCTGGCCCTGTAGCGCTGTGAAGCAGCACCTGCACTGCTGCGCCCCAGTGCCTCTCATAGGGAATGGACTGCCCGACTTACATGAAAATCTCTTGATACCTGGTCATGTCTGGGTAATCCCCAATTTAATCAGCCAGTAAACTGAACCAGGAATCCCAGTTAGCGGTGAGTTACAATGTTGACAACCCAGGAGACACGCTTTGAGACAGCACGGTGACGCAGTGCCAGAGACCCGGGCTAGATCCTGACTACGGGCGCTGTCTGTACGGAGTTTGTACGTTCTCCCCGTGACCTGTGTGGGTTTTCTCCGAGATCTTCAGTTTCATCCCACACTCCAAATACGTAAAGGTTTGTAGGTTAATTGGCTTGGTATAAATGTCAAATTGTCCCTAGTGTGTGTAGGATAGTGTTAAGAGTGCGGACTCGGTGGGCCGAAGGGCCTCGTTCCGTACTGTATCTCTAAACTAAAAAAAACTATGCAGTGGAATGCCATGTATAAGGAGACACTGAAGTGTGGGTGTGTCGTGATAACAAAAGCAGTCATTAGAGACTGTGAATAATTTTATAAACTCACTGATGAGCCATGAGAGAGCTGACCTTGGAATGAACTAAGGTGAAGTGGGATGTGCAGCACTGCCAGTTCTTATCACACACAGTCACAATGCAGAGTTTAACATCACTCACACTTTCCCATTACCAGGGCATTGATGCTTTTATCTCAAAATGTCACATCATAAATTGGCTGATTCGCATTTTGGCAAATCCCCCATCGTGACAAATGCGCAATTGACATAATCGACGGAATCAAAATCGACCACTCGTCTGAACAAGTGAGAAATGAGACATCATTCTAACCACGGGTCAAACCTGCCCCCAACCACCAACAAACCTGCGCCCTCACCAAACCGATTTTCAATTAGCAATATGTGACATGTCGGATCAGGACTCTTCTTCAGACTCAGGGTCTCAGCGTGAAACGTCGCCTATTCCCTTTCTCCAGAGCTGCTGCCTGACCTGTTGAGTTACTCTAGCATTTTGAGTCTGTCTTCGGTGTAAACCAGCACCTGCAGTTCTTTCCTACATAATATTTTAGTTTAGTTTAATTCAGAGATGAACATGACAAAAGGCCCTTCAGCCCACTGAGTCCATGCCGACCTTCGATCACCGTTCGCACTAGTTCCATGTTATCCCACGTTCTCATCCACTCCCTACACACTCGGGACAAATTACAGATGGCCAGGATGTGGGAGGAAACCAGAGCACCCGGAGGAAAGCCACGTGGTCACAGTCAGAGTGTGCAAACTACACAGAGAAAGCACCTGAGGTCAGGATCGACCCCAGGTCTCTGGTAGCAGCAGTGAGGCAGCAGCACTGCCCGTGCCACCGGCTTTCTCCATCCTTTGGACAAACTCACACACAGCCCATGCCACATTCACACAACGTCCTGCATCACCAACAAACAGAACGTGCAGTCTAAAGAAGGGTCTCGACCTGAAACGTCACCCATTCCTTCTCTCCAGAGATGCTGCCTGTCCCGCTGAGAGTTATTCCAGCTTTTTGTGTCTACCTCCAATTTACACCACCATCTGCAGTTCTTTCCTACATATGATTACAGAGAAAGGTTGAACAAGTTAGGTCTTTATTCTTTGGAGCGCAGAAGGTTAAGGGGGGACTTGATTGAGGTCTTTAAAATGATGAAAGGGATAGACAGAGTTGACGTGGATAAGCTTTTTCCATTGAGGGTAGGGAAGATTCAAACAAGAGGGCACGACATGAGAATTAAGGGACATAAGTTTAGGGGTAACATGAGGGGGAACTTCTTTACTCAGAGAGTGGTGGCTGTGTGGAATGAGCTTCCAGCAGAAGTGGTGGAGGCAGGATCGATTTTAACATTTAAAAGTAAAGTGGATAGGTATATGGACGGGAAGGGAATGGAGGGGTATGGTCTGAGTGCAGGTAGATGGGACTAGGGGAAAATAAATGTTCGGCACGGACTGGAAGGGCCGAGAGGGCCTGTTTCTGTGCTGTAATTGTTATATGGTTATATGGTTATATGATAAGGGAATAACTTTCAGTGCAAGATAAAGCCAGCAAAGTCCGATCAAGGATAGCTGAGGGTCCCCAATGAGGTAGATAGTAGTTCAGGACCGCTCTCTGTGACACTCTTAACTAACATTAATCTCCGCTGACACTAATGTTGTTCTGGCCCCAGCAACATGTCCCTCCATCATCCATACCTTCCCTGTCCCACTTCCAGTTGCCAGTACCTCTACACGGCTGCCAAAGCTGTCTCAGGAGCTTTGAACATAACTCTTGATGTGAGGCATACATCCTCCCTTAATGCCTGGATTTGAATTTCAAAGCAAAGACTGCATGATGGGCTCTGCAATGAGCTGTACACAAGTAATGCACTCGGCAGATGTGAGTGTTTGTTTTCTGTTGGCTGACATTTTAGAGCCGTTTGTTGGGCAAAATGGGCCGTGGGCGCGATGCCCGTGTTTATTAAAGTGGGGACTGCATTTAGACATCGCCAGATGATCAGGTTTTGTACTGTTCATTGCTGAATAATGAATATTGGTTGTCGTCAGCAAGTACAATGGGAGCCTTTGAACCTAAATACCACTGTGGAAAGCAAAGACCCTAGAGAGCTCCGCTATAGGATCTTTGGTGAAATCCTGCAGAACAATGTGGCAATTTACCCAAAGCAGAGCTAACGATGCTGCTCCCAATCCCAGCCCCTACCTCCATTATCCTTTCATGCGGTGAAACGAATTTCCTCAAACATGTTTTAGTGTTAGTTTAGTTTGGAGATACTGCGCGGAAACAGGCCCTTTGGCCCACCGAGTCCGTGCCGACCAGCGATCCCCGCACACTAGTACTATCTGACACACACTAGCCACAATTCATAATTCTACCAAAGCCAATGAACCGACAAACCTGTATGTCTTTAGAGTGTGGTAGGAAACTGGAGCACCCGGAGAAAACCTACGCAGGTCACGGGGAGAACGTAGAAACTCAGTACAGACGGCACCCATGGTCAGGATCAAACGCACGTCTCTGATGCTGCTACACGTACCGCTCTCTTCCACCAATTACACTAAACCCAATGACTCCTAGTGTATAACTTCTCTGCTAAAACAAAAAGCCATATCCTGTTATGTTTCCCAAGTCTCACAAATTCCTAGAGGAGTCGATTAAAACATCTCTCCGCTAACCTTGCTGCAGAGAAACATCTCGGCATAACTGGCCCTTCCTCATTACTGAAATACTCAACCTTGCCAACAACAGTATAAGTCTTCTCTGCACCTCCTCTTATGATGCCATGCCCCTCCCCCTTATGTGTCAAAGTCAAAGTCAAAAGAGTTTATTGTCATGTGTCCCTGACTGGACAATGAAAATCTTTCTTTGCATAGCACAACAGAACATAGTAGGCATTGACTACAATTATATACGTAAATACACCCATGAATTAATAAATTAATAAAGTGCAAATAACAGATGGAGGGATATTAATATTCAGAGTTCCGAGCACGTTTAATAGCCTGATGGCTGTGGGGGAGTAGCTATTCCTGAACCTGGTCGTGGCAGTCTTCAGGCTCCTGTACCTTCTACCCGAAGGCAGCAGGGAGATGAGTGTGTGGCCAGGATGGTGTGGGTCCTTGATGATGCTGCCAGCCTTTTTGAGGCAGCGACAGCAATAAATCCCCTCGATGGAAGGGAGTCTTTTCCTCTCCAGGGCACTCAAGTTGCCGAACCACGCCACGATGCAACCGGTCAGCAAGCTCTCTACTGTGCACCTGTAGAAGGTTATGTGGTGTGCAGAATGTAGACCAGCTCAACAACAGGCCCTTCAACCCACAATGTCTGTGCTGAACAAGATGCCAAGACCATCTCATGTCTACCTGCACACAATCCATATCCTTCCATTAACTACATATCCATGGGCCTATCCAAAGCCTCTTAAATGCCACTATCGTATCTGCCCCCACCACCAGCCCACGCCAACACATTCCAGGCCCTCACCACCCTCTGTGTAAATTAGCTGCCCCTCGCCTTCAAGCTATGCCCCTGAACACAGTCACCTTGCTGTGACCAAACTAGTGACTTATCTAACTCAAAGATGGGCTATCTGCTCCTATATTTGATGCCATGGCGAATAAAGTTCATTATCTAACGTTCTAATGGTTTCCTGACCACCTGATCAACTACAATGTCTAACATCACACCCGGGAATGTGGATGGACAGTTTGTTGTGTTTTTATGGGCTTAATGTCATCTTGGGGTTTGAAGTAACAAATGTCTGATTGAGTGGAGCATGAATGTTAACAGCCAGCCAAGGATCATCACACTCCTTATTGAAGATCACAACATGCAAAACAATAAAATCACATTGAAGGGAGGGAATCATCAAGAAAATGTATCCGCTACATCATCCTCCTCCTGAAGCATCCTCGTCAGTTCACCCTGTTAAGACCCGAAATGCTGGTGTAACTCAGCGGGACAGGCAGCATCTCTGGAGAAGATGAATAACTGACGTTTCAGGTAGGGACCTTCCTTCAGACCATGTTATAGCTTAAAAGATTCAATACTGAATTTCCAAGCTTCAAATAATTCAAAACAAACGGCAGAATAAAAATAAGAATCTGGTCACCTCTATCATTCTGATATCGATCAACTTTAGGGCGGCAAGGTGCGCAGGTAGAGTTGCTGCCTTACTGGAGTAATGAGGATAAATGAAACAGGCCATTTATAGCTGTTTGTTGGGGGATAATGAGAAGCCTGTGCGACTTGGGTGGGGGAGGGACAGAGGGAGAAGGAATGCCGGGGTCACTTGAAGTTAGAGAAATCAATATTCATACCACTGGGCAGTGGGCAGGAGCTATAGACCTGCTCCCGCCCCCACGAGTCGAGGGCAGATCGGGCTCAGAAGCCAGGGAAGGCAGCCCAGCTAGGAGAGGGAAAACACTGATTTAAAACCTCCACTGCCTTGTGGCCGTATCTAGTCATGGAAAACGCTCCAGGATTAAACCTCAAGAAAATCCGGAGTCGGAGCCCCGAAGGCAGTTCGTCGTTGTCTACAATCTCGCTCTGGCAGCTCCTGCGACGGCGCTGGTGCCAAACTGTAACGGCCCTGCTGCTCCTTTAGATCGATGAGCGACGTGGAGAGGGGGGGCATGCTGCATGGGCAACAGCCTGTCTGTCCTCCATATGACATCGCCCAGGCTTGCATCCGACCAGGACGCATCACCCACGGTCAGTCATGACTGGGGGGGGGGGTGACTACTATCACTGGCTGTAAGCTGCCAAGGTGAAATGTGAGGTGTTGATTCTCCAATTTGCATTCAGCCTCACTCTGACAATGGAGGAGACCTAGGACGGAAAGGTCCGTGTGGAATGGGAAGGAGAATGAAAGTGTTTGGCAACCGGGCGACCAGGTAGAGTTCAGCCTGGCTGAGCGAAGGTGTTCCGTCAAACGATCGCCCATGTTTCGTCTCGCCAATGTGGAAGAGTCCACACCTTGGACAATGGATACAGTAGATGAGGTTGGAGGAGGTGCAAGTGAACCTGTGCTGAGGCACCCGGCCGTGGCGTCGAAGGACGAGAAGTCGAAGCAAAGAAGTTGAAGCCAAATAACCGAACGGAAACAAAGCTGAAACGCAAACTAACAGAAAGGCTGCATCGCCGACAAGCCAACGAACCGAGTGGCCGCTCAGCCACAACTCAAATAATGGACATGACGTCGCCGGGGGGCGGAATGTGTCGGCGAATGGTCCAGACCCCCGTGTCCATCACATCACTGGCCGGTGGAGACGGGAGGGTGGGGGTCATTTTCCCACATAAGCCACAGGTGACTGGGCACTCTGAACCCAAGCACCCAGTTGTAAGCGGCCAAACGAGCGCATCCCTCGGGGCAGCCCCCACTCTCCCACGGCCACGACCGCTCTCCGCCTCGTCTCCCCCGTGTGGCCGCACTGTGATGGGCCGTGTGTCGGCAGCGCCGGGCGGAGCAGAGGTGTGGGACAGGCTGGTCCCTCCGCCCACCCACAGTCACTGACCGCGATGCACCGCCATCGGACCCCAGCCCCCACACCAGAGTGATTCACCCCCCCGACCCCCAGACCCCGGACCCCGACCCACACACGGGGTGATTCACCCCCCCAACCCCCGGACACCAGCCCCCACACCAGAGTGATTCACCCCCCTGACCCCCGGACCCCGGACCCCGACCCACACACCAGGTGATTCACACACACCAGCTGCGGGGCATTGGTAAATAGCTTTTAAAACATGGGGGGGGGGACACACATATTCCCTGGCGGGCCAATGACAAGTGTGCATGACAACAAACAATTTTATCTTCCCCCACTCCACCCCCGGCTTATCGGCTGAGTGGCCATTCAGTGAGTTGGCTTGTAGGTGATAAAGTGTTAAAGGAACTGCAGATGCTGGAGAATCGAGGGTTACACAAAAGGCTGGAGAAACTCAGCGGGTGCAGCAGCATCTAAGGAGCGAAGGAGATAGGCAACGTTTCGGGTCGAGACCCTTCTTCTTCAGACTGGCTTGTAGGTGACGCAGCCTTTCTGTTAGTTGGCGTTTCGGCTTTGTTTCCGTTTGGTTATTTGGCTTCCACTTCTTTGTTTCGGTTTCTCGTCCTTCGACGCCACATCCGCACACGCTCTGCCTAACCTGAAAGGATTGTCGGGGTCCCTGGACTGAGTCGAGGGGACCCCGTTAATTAGCTTGAACGATTCTCGAGAGAAACGGGTGTAGTCAAAAATAACATGGAAAGTTTCAAGAGGACAGCAGGGGAGAGGGACAGGTAGAGAGCCTAAAATATGCCCAAGGTCATCTTCATGTGTTATAATCATTCTGTGCTTTAACAAAGGTGGAAACTGACCCTGCCACTGCAGTCAGATTCTGTTCTCTGTTGTCAAAGGACAAATGCCAATCGTAAAAAAAAATAAAATAAGGTGGAAATGGTAACAGGACGTTTGCTTCTCGGTGATGGGGAGGAATTGGGCTGCGTTTATTGATCGGTGTTGTTCGGAAGAGCATTATTTATAATTTTATTCAGAAAAAGGAAAAATGCTTGTGCTTGCTACAGTATACAACACATCAAAGTAAAATTCTGGAAATGAGGAGCAGATGAATCTTTGTTTGTTCAGCAATCGCCTAGATCGCTCCCAGTGATCACTGTATTTGACGCTCTTAAATAAAGCCTTGATTGCCTGACCCAATCTTTGTAATGCATTTTAACATTTTCTTCAACAACACCACTTCCAGACTGCCGAGTGCAAGACAGTATGGAACTGGATGGTGCAGTTGTTGAGGTGTCCACCATCACTTCACAGCCTTGGATGCAATGTGGCCCTGTCGTGATGGATGAACCCCACTAGTCGCTGGATTTAGTTCAGATAGTTCCACCTATAGAGAGGTGCAGTTCCCCAAGCAGAATCTGTATCAATGTTCTCAGTGGAAACCAAAATGTGTTGACTCTTGGAGAAGGAAGGTGAAATAAATATAATGGACGTCCCTAGTAATGGAACATGTGAGAACTGCGTACTAAACGATATCTCTCTTTTATCATAGGAATGGAGAAATCTGATAGAGTTGCAAATGGGATCGATAGAAACGGCACCTGCCGTTCAAAATGTTCCAAGAAACATAATTATGTTTGATCTCTCCTTTTCACACCTTACTCTTCCATATCTCTATGTCTCCCTCTCTCCTGACTCTCAGTCTGAAGAAGCATCTCGACCCAAACCGTCGCCCATCCCCTCCATCCAGAGATGTTGTCGGTCCCACTGAGATACTCCAGCATTTCACCCCCATCTTTGGAAGCATCTGCAGATCCTCCCCACATAATCTTGTTTAACTGTCGGTGGCTGGTCCATGAAGATTGTAGTGTGCCGCTTCATTAGACTGTGGACTGGTGCAATGAGTTTAGATAGATTGTCAGACTCAGGATAAGGTATGGCAACAACTGGTCTATTTACTAAAAAGCACACTTTAGCACGTAGTTTAATGTTTGAATAGAATACGAGAGCAATGGTACAACTGGAAACTAGTCTATTAAGTGTTTTTAATCAGTGCACCACACCAGTCTAGTCTATTAAACAACACTGCACCAGTCGAATAGCTCAATGGTTCTTTATTATCACGGTACACAGTGAAATACATTTGCCGTCGGGCCTGTCATGGCTCCTTGTTCTCGGTGGTCCTTGGCTATCCTAGTCTGGTCCGGCCTTGTTCTCTGGTCACTCCTGCCGCCGGGCTCGTGCTTGTTCACGTCAGCCGCCGGCTGTGTCCTCCCCGGCACTGCTCCTCGCCATGGGCTGGGAGCTTCCCTACTACCATATAACCATATAACAATTACAGCACGGAAACAGGCCATCTCGGCCCTTCAAGTCCATGCCGAACAACTTTTTTCCCTTAGTCCCACCTGCCTGCACTCTTACCATAACCCTCCATACCCTTCTCATGCATATGCCTATCCAATTTATTTTTAAATGATACCAACAAACCTGCTGCCACCACTTCCACTGGAAGCTCATTCCACACCGCTACCACTCTCTGAGTAAAGAAGTTCCCCCGCATGTTACCCCTAAACCTCTGTCCCTTAATTCTAAAGTCATGTCCTCTTGTTTGAATCTTCCCTATTCTCAAAGGGAAAAGCTTGTCCACATCAACTCTGTCTATCCCTCTCATCATTTTAAAGACCTCTATCAAGTCCCCCCTTAACCTTCTGCGTTCCAGAGAATAAAGACCTAACTTATTCAACCTATCTCTGTAACTTAGCTGTTGAAACCCAGGCAACATTCTAGTAAATCTCCTCTGTACCCTCTCTATTTGTACCCTGTACCCTAGTCTACTGTGTATGAAACAACTTCCTTCATCAGGCTACAGCCTATTTAGACACACCACACCAGTCTGAAGAAGGGTCTCGACCCGAAACATCACCCAATCCGTGTCTCCAGAGATGCTGACTGTCCCACTGAGTTACTCCAGGTTTTTGTGTCTATCTTCGGTTTAAACCAGCATCTGCAGTTCCTTCCTACAAACCAATCTACAATCTGTTTAAACACACAACACCAGTCTACAGTATTAAACACCACACTACACCAGTCTCATCGTCATTGGCGATCGCTTGAAACGAGTATGACTGTCCTCTCCTCTCCATAGGGTCGTCTACTTGTGGGTCTGCAGGTGTCTGTAGAGGCCGCTCCGCGATCCACACACCTTGGTGCAAGGTGGGCAGTGGAGACGGGCGGTGGTCGGTAGTCGTCGAGCCCCCTTCTCTCTCTCTCTGCTCACAGTGCTGTCGCTTTGTCTCTGCGACACGGTGTAGTTCCATTTCGTGACGTGCAGCTCCTTCCTGCACGGATTTCCTCCATCAGCGCATGCCCAGTGTAATGTGCTCCCTGTTGCTCGATGTAACCATATAACAATTACAGCACGGAAACAGGCCCTCTCGGCCCTTCCAGTCCGTGCCAACCATTTATTTTCCCCTAGTCCCATCTACCTTCACTCAGACCATACCCCTCCATTCCCTTCCCGTCCATATACCTATCCACTTTACTTTTAAATGTTAAAATCGATCCTGCCTCCACCACTTCTGCTGGAAGCTCATTCCACACAGCCACCACTCTCTGAGTAAAGAAGTTCCCCCTCATGTTACCCCTAAATTTCTATCCCTTAATTCTCATGTCATGCCCTCTTGTTTGAATCTTCCCTACCCTCAATGGGAAACGCTTATCCACATCAACTCTGTCTATCTGTTTCATCACTTTAAAGACTTCAATCAAGTCCCCCCTTAACCTTCTGTGCTCCAAAGAATAAAGACCTAACTTGTTCAACCTTTCTCTGTAACTTAGTTGCTGGAACCCAGGCAACATTCTAGTAAATCTCCTCAGTACTCTCTCTATTTTGTTGACATCCTTCCTATAATTAGGCGACCAAAATTGTACACCATACTCCAGAATTGGTCTTACCAATGCCTTGTATAATTTTAACATTACTTCCCTACTCCTATATTCAATGCTCTGATTTATAAAGGCCAGCACACCAAAAGCTTTCTTTACCACCCTATCTACATGCGATTCCACCTTCAGGGACCTAGATCCCTCTGTTCCACAGCATTCCTCAATTCCCAACCATTTACCATGTACGTCATATTTTGATTTGTCCTGCCAATATGTAGCACCTCACACTTATCAGCATTAAACTCCATCTGTCATCTTTCAACCCACTCTTCCAAATGGTATGTGATGTGATGTGGAATTTCTTCAGACTGTTCTTGACGTTGTCCTTGAAGCGTTTCTTTGGCCTGCCGGGGGCTCGCCGACCTTCCTTCAGTTGAGAATACAGGATCTGTTTAGGGAGACGTGTGTTGGACGTGCGAATGACATGGCCAGTCCATCGAAGTTGGTGCTGCATTATTGCGGTGGTGATGCTGGTCATGTTGGCTTCCCCCAAAACGCTGATGTTGGTGCGTTTGTCCTCCCAGCTGATCCTCAGAATCTTTCGTGCGGATCTTTGATGGTGTTGTTCCAGGGCTCTCAGGTACCTGCTGTAGGTGGTCCATGACTCAGCTCCATACAACAGGGTGGGGAGGACAACAGCTCTGTAGACCAGCCCTTTTGTTTGAGCCTTTAAGTCTCAGTCTACAGTATTACACAACACACTACACCAGTCTACAGTCTATTAGACACCACACCAGTCTTGCAACAGCCAAATGTATGGAGTTAATTTTTAAATCATTGCTGCTGAACTATTGTACATGAAACCTAACCAACCTACAGGGACACCACTGAATTAAATCAAGGTGATCATAAAATAGTAACTGGAGAAGAGTTACATACAAATCATGGACATTAAATCAATCCTTGTCATTTTGTGGCGGTGTGATTACGAGGTTCGATAAACGGAAGAATTAGCCAGTCATTTCCATGTTGGCTGGAAATATTGCAGACAATTCTGTTGACAAACAGCGGGGAAAGAGGGGTCACTGACGGAAATAGAAAGTTGAGGTTGTAGCTGCGGCTGTACTTTAGGTAGGGAGGTGTCCACATCAATGCTGGAGAAACTCAGCGGGACTGGCAGCATCTCTGGAGAGAAGGAATGGGTGATATTTTGGGTCAAGACCCTTCTTCAGACTGAGTCTCGAAGCATTGTGGCTGATGTCAAGGGCAGGAGATGGTTTAAGATAATTAACAATGAATCCTCTCCTCTTTTTCTTGTTGGTACATAATTAATTGGGGTGGCATGGTGGCGCAGCGGTAGAGTCGCTGCCTTACAGCTCTTGCAACGCCGGGCACCCAGGTTCGATCCTGACTACGGGTAAGGAATTTGTAAGGAATTTGCGCATTCTCCCCGTAACCCGCGTGGTTTTTCTCCGACATCTTCGGTTTCCTCCCACACTCCAAAGACGTACAGATTTGTAAGTTAATTGGCTTGGTATGAATGTAAATTGTCCCTAGTGTTTGTGGGATAGCGATAGTGCGGGGATCGCTGGTTGGCGCCGACTCGGTGGGCCGAAGGGCCTGTTTCCGCGCTGTATCTCTAAACTAAACTAAACTGTGGCTGGGAGAGTCAGAGATTATGTTTACAACAGTCCTGTCCCAACTCGGCCTTCTTCTTCCAATGCTTAGTTTAGTTTCGAGATCCAGTGCAGAAACAGGCATTTCAGAACTGAACACAGTCTCCAGTCGCCAACATCTTGGACAACTGTATGATAACAGCGGTAATTTAGATACTCAGTACCCTGACTGATGAAGGCCAATGTGCTGAACGACTCCTCGACCACTCTACCTGCCTGTGATGTCACATGGAAGGAACTATGATACCTGCACTCCTAGATCCCTCTGCACCATATCACATCCCAGAGCCCAGCCGTTCACTGCAACTGTCTTCCCCTGGATAATACAACTTTGCAAAATACAACACCTTGCACTTTAGTTCAGTTTAGTTCAGAGATACAGTGCGGGAACAGTCCCTTCGGACTGCAAACATCCACGCCAACCAGCGAACCCGCTCATCAACACTATCCTACACACACTAGGGATAACCTACACACACACACCAAGCCAATTAACCTACAAACCCGTACGTATATTCGAGTGTTGGAGGAAATAGAAGATCTCGGAGAAAATCCATGCTGTCACGGGGAGAACGTACAAACTCCAGACAGAGAGCACCCGTAGTCAGGATTGAACCCGGGTCTCCGGCACTGCAAGTGCTGTAAGGCAGCAACTCTACCGCTGTGCCACTGTGGCATTGGTCTGCATTAAACCCCATTAACCATTCCTCAGCCCACTTGCCCAACGGATTAAGATCCTGATGTAGACACAAAATGCTGGAGTAACTCAATAGGACTGGCAGCATCGCTGGAGAGAAAGATAGATGACTCGAAACTTCATCCATTCCTTCTCTCCAGAGATGCTGCCTGTCCCGCTGGGTTACTCCAGCAGTTTGTGTCCATCTTTGGTTTAAACCAGCATCTGCAGCTCCTTCCTACACATAAGATCCTGATGTAACTGATAACCATGTTTGCTATCTGCAACACCACCCACTTTAGTGTCATTTGCAAAGTGGATCCATGTCACACACAACACTGCAGTTTTCAAAGGGGTGTAATGTCTGCTGTTGTTCACATAGATTGAGACAGACGCTGCCTTCTTTAGTTAATATAATTTGCGGAATCTGTCCTAGATTGACATTCCGGTATCATGTAGGGATATCAAGGCAGACAGCACCTCGCACTGAAACAATATAATTCAGAATAAACTCGCCTCTACGCACATATACTTAAAGCAATTCTGTTCAATGTTATTTCACTCAATTCAGTAGGTTCTGGTTTTTTTTAACAAAAAGTTATTGGAACTGCAGGACAAGTCATTTAGCATGGAGATGAGGAGAAATGCCTTCTCGCAGAGGGTGGCGATACCTGTAGATTCTCCTCTCTCTGAAGCTACAGACTGTCACTGAATATATTTCAGAAGGAGATTGATACAATTTTAGATGCAAAAGGCGTCAGGGATTGAGGGGGGAAACATAATATTGGACTGCAGTGGTTTAATCAGCCAAATTTCCCCTGAAGTATAAAATCATGAGAGGAATAGATCGAGTAGGGGAATCGAGAAGCAGAGGACATGGAGGACAGACAGTGAGGAGCAAAAGATTTAACAATCATCTGAGGGGTAACTTTTCACACAAAGGGTGGTGGGTGTATGAAACGAGCTGCCGGAGGAGGTAGTTGAGGCTGGGACTAACCCAACATTTAAGAAACATTTAGACAGGGACATGGATAGGACAGGTTTGAAAGGATATGGGCCATGTACAGGCAGGTGAGACTAGTGTAGATGGCACATGTTGGCAAGTTGGGCCAAAGGGCCCAATGCTGTAAGACACCATAACCCTATGACTCTGCAACATCATTCAAAGGGCCGAATGGCCTGCTCCCTCTGCTTCAGTGTAATCCACAGCATTTTGCTCATTCCAAAGCAGAAGCCTTCTGCAGTTGCTGACGTTGGGAGTCGATGTGTGAATCGAACGCTGTTGCACATAACTCTGTTGTGAGGAGCTTCTGAATAATGGCTGCATCAGAAGCCCATCTTCATTCAGCTAATGGCTCGGCTGGTAATTGTCACACTATGGCCATGGTGGCGCAGTGGTAGCTTTGCTGTCTTGCAGCGCTTGCAGCGCCGGAGACCCGGGTTCGATCCTGACTTGGAGTTTGTACGTTCTCCCCGTGACCGCGTGGGTTTTCTCCGAGATCCTCGGTGTCCTCCCACACTCCAAAGACGTACAGGTTTGTAGGTTAATTGGCTTGGTATAAATGTAACTGTTCCCTAGTGTGTGTAAGATAGTGTTAGTGTGTGGGGATCGCTGGTTGGTGGGGACTCGGTCGGCTGAAGGGCCTGATTCCGCGCTGTATCTCTAAACTAAACTACACTAAACATTGAAACATAAAAACATAGAAACATAGAAAATAGGTGCAGGAGGAGGCCATTCGGCCCTTCGAGCCAGCACCGTCATTCATTGTGATCATGGCTGATCATCCACAATCAATAACCTGTGCCTGCCTTCTCCCCATATCCCTTGATTCCGCTAGCCCCTAGAGCTCTATCTAACTCGCTCTTAAATCTATCCAGTGACTTGGCCTCCACTGTCTTCTGTGGCAGAGAATTCCACAAATTCACAACTCTCTGGGTGAAAACGTTTTTTCTCATCTCAGTTTTAAATGACTTCCCCTTTATCCTTGGACTGTGGCCCCTGGTTCTGGACTCGCCCAACAGTGGGAACATTTTTCCTGCATCCAGTCCTTTTATAATTTTATATGTTTCTGTAAGATCCCCCCTCATCCTTCTAAATTCCAGTGAGTACAAGCTAGTCCTTTCAATCTTTCCTCATATGACAGTCCCGCCATCCCAGGGATCAACCTCGTGAACCTACGCTGCACTGCCTCAATAAGAATTATGTCCTTCCTCAAATGTGGAGACCAAAACTGCACACAATACTCCAGGTGTGGGTTCACCAGGGCCCTGTGCGACTGCAGAAGGACCTCTCTGCTCCTGTACTCAACTCCTCTTGTTATGAAGGCCAACATGCCATAAACAGGTAAACTGCTACCTGCAGTGACACATCAATGCAGGAGCAAGACTTTGCTGCTGCCAGCAGTTTGCTGAGGATTGAGTGTCATCTCTGACTGATTCACGGCAGTTTCTTTAGTTTAATTTAAAGATACAGAAACAGCCGACCGAGTCCATGCTGTCCACGATCCCAGCATGCCAATGGGCCTGTCCCACTTAGGTGATTTTTTTTGGCAATTGCCGGCGCCTGTCATAGTCGTAGCAGGTTGCTGAAAAACCGGCGACTAGACCCCCCCTACGACAACGTCTACGACAATGTCTACAGCAACCTACCTCCTAGTCGATGTCAAGCAACGGCAAGCTACCAACAACCAGCGACCCATTAGGACATCCACCTACGTCAACCAAAGTCCACCCGAGACAAGCTACAGCAAGGTCAGACAATTCAGTCGCCGGTTGACATAGGTAGTCGCCAATGGAATCCACCAAAGTCAGCACCGGCGACAATCTATCTCATCCTGGCTACAACCTACGACAGCACCTACGTCAGGAGAAGTCAAGCTACGCTCATTGGCGTCAAACCCACTGTTGCCCACTGTCGCCGAAAAGTTTTGAACATTTCAAAATCCAGCGGTGACCAGCAAAACGCTACGATTCTTTGGGCGACTGAGGAGACGACTCACGACCATACAGGTGACACCCCAGCGACCATGTGGTGACAGCCTAGTCGTCTGTAGTTGCCTACAAATCGCCTACGTGGGACAGGGGCGCTGCAATATCCTACACACATTAGGGACAATTAAACATTATACCAGGTCAATTAGGATTTATCAGGATTTCTCCAATTTCAGGAAAATACCAACAACGCCTGCATGTACACCCATTCTTCCACTATCCCACTCCACTTTCATCGTCCCCTTTCCTCTTCAACCTACATCTCTTCCTCCTGCTTCACAATCCTTCTTTCACTATCAAGCTTTTGTCTTTTTCCCTTCTCTGGTTCAACTCCACCCGTCTGGCAATCAACCCCCCCTCTCCTGCATCCACTGTCGGCATTCTTGTATCCCACTCGTTCACACATCTTCCCCAGCCAACAATGGGCCATTATGGACTCCATCCTTCCCGAGGGCACCTGCTGCTGGCCCAATGTTGTTCTGGCCTTCTCCATCAGTCTGACAAAGGATTCTGACCCGAAATGTCACCTGTTCCTTTTCTCCAGGGATGCTGCCTGACCCACTGAGTTACTCCATCAGTCTGTGTCTATCTGCCAGGGTTTGTTCTGCCCCCATCTATCAGTCCAAAGAAGAGTCTCCACCCAGAATGTCACCTACCCATGTTCCACAGAGATGCTGTCTGACACGCTGAGCTCCTCCAGCACTTAGTGTGTGTTTTTGTGGATCAGGCCGTTGGGATTGAGTGAAGACTCCTTCATAGGTTGTATAGTGACATAGGCTTGGTGATGAGGAGTAAAACTTCCCCACTATATCAGTGTGCCACGATGCAATCCCCAGTGTCTGGCACTTACATACAGAACGACACCTCCGTCAGGTCAGAGGGTGGTGAATCGGTGGAATTCTTTGCCACAGGAGGCCAGGTCCGTGGATAGTTTTAAGGCAGACATGGATAGATTCTTGTTTAGTACGGGTGTCAGGGTTTATGTGGAGAAGGCAGGAGAATGCGGTTAGGAGGGAGGGATAGATCAGTCATGATTGAATGGCGGAGTAGACTTGATGGGCCGAATGGCCTGATTCTACTCCTATTCTTATGCCTTTACGACCTCAGCACGAGGCTCCCAACAACCACTAACCTCTGACACCAACTGGTTCAGTGTCCTGGGGTGACTGCACAAAACCACCCAGGGAACGGTGGAGTTGCTGCCTTACAGCGCCAGAGACCCGGGGTCAATCCTGACCACGGGCGCTGTCCGTACGGAGTTTGTACGTGTGACCGCAAGGGTTTTCTCTGCGTACTCCGGTTTCCTCCGGTTTGTAGGTTAATTGATTTTGATTAAAAATTGTACATTGTGGCTAGTGTGTAAAGTGTGTGTAGGATAGTGGCGGTGGATGGCGTGATCGCTGGTCAGCACGGGCTCGATGGGCTGAAGGGTCAGTTACTCTGCTGTGTCTCCCAAGTCGAAAGACTAAATTGGAAAAGTTCATTTTTCCACTTAGAATTGGAATGATGTTGCTGTGGGCGAGGTGGCTCCAGATTGACTGACGCTTTCAAACAGTAATTGGCTTTTGCCTGCGAATAATAAAATATTCAGGACTCTGAAAGAAGAAAATTAGGAGACTTGGTCAAAGGGTCAACCTGTGAACAAGGCATCAGTGGCCACCAGCTCCGTGAAGCTCTACGAGAGCTTCAATCATTCAGGACAACCGCTGGAGATGTCTCGACCCAAAACATCACCTCTTGCATTTCTCCAGAGATGCTGCATGACCCACTGAGTTACTCACGCATTTGTCTACCTGCATTTAGTTATACCTTTAGTTGTAGTTTGAGGTTTAGTTTTAGAAATACAGCACGGAAACAGGCCCTTCGGCCCACCGAGTCCGCACCGACCAGCGATCCCCGCACATTAACACTACCCTACACACACTGGGGACAAATTACATTTGTAACGAGCCAATTTACCTACAAACCTGTACGTCTTTGGGGTGTGGGAGAAAACCAAAACTCACGGCAAAAACCCACACAGGTCACGGGGAGAACGTACGAACTCCGCACAGACAGCACCCGTAGCCAGGATTAATCCCGGATCTCTGGCGCTGTACAGCAGCAACTCTACCGCTGCGCCACCGTGCCTTCCAAAATAAGCCCCTTTTCTGCTGCTTTAATATTTACTTTAGACATACAGCATGCAAACAGGCCCTTCGGCCCACTGAGTTCATGCCGACTATCGATCACCCATTCACACAAGTTCTATGTTACCCCACTTCCCCTTCAGCTCCCTGCATAATAGGGGTGATTACCAGAGGGCCAATTAATCTACAAACCTGCATGTCTTCGGGATGTGGGAGGAAACCGGAGTACCCGGAGAAAACCCATGTGGTCACAGGCAGAATCTCTACACTCCGCACAGGCAGCACCCATGGTCAGGATGGAGCCCGTGTCTCTGGCACAGTGATGCAGCAGCTCTACCAGTTATTGACCATCTGCAGTTGAAAAACCTGTTTAACGCTGACTTGGTTCTTACCCACTCCAACGCCACATATCAACGCATCAGGAACCTGTGACCTACTCTGTTCTTCACAGAAAGGGTTCCAAAGCCAGGCAACAATCTGAACAATGCTTCATGAGGAAGTAAGCGGAGAAGGCTTCGATTCCCAACGTCACGTGGGATTATAATCCTGCTCACCACCCACTTTAGTTTAGTTTAGTTTAGAGATACAGCGCGGAAACAGGCCCTTCGGCCCATCGAATCGACACTGACCAGCAATCCCTATACATTAACATGATCCTACACACACTAGGGACAATTTATACTTATACTAAGCCAATTAACCCACACACCTGTACGTCTTTTGAGTGTGGGAGGAAACAGGAGATCCTGGAGAAAGCCCACGCAGTCACGGGGAGAATGTACAAATTTCGTACAGACAGCGCCCCTAGTCAGGATCGAACCCGGGTCTCTGGTGCTGTAAGGCAGCAACTCTATCGCAGCGCCACCTTCAAAATATTCTAATCTGATTCCAGCTTCCATTCCGCCAAACATCAAGCAATTCAAAAGACTTAGGAAATGTTGAGAGCACCGTCGGTTCCGCAGCTGTAGCCTGCCTTGCTTGTACTCTACAGCCTGTCAGTAGCAACAGCACTGAACACTCACCGAGGTGTAGGCCCTGTAAACGCCAATTAAAATCCATCAACATCGCCAGCGGCCTGTCAGCCATTTCAAATAAACTTTATGACTTCACTGATAAACATGAAACCAGAAACAGCAAATGTTTCAACAAAGAAAGGACAATATCTCTCTGTCAGTCATTTTAATGCTCACATCAATTTTGCAATAATAACATCCTAAATTGAGCTTGAACAAATAACTACTATCTTGTTACGTGGGTGATGGAGAGTATACAAAGTAATGTTAGTAATTAACACAACCTCATTTGAAGAGAAGCTGCTATTTCATTGTCAGACTCGAGATTTAAGCAGGAACAAAAAAGCTCTTGATTTGTTTTTAGTTTTAAGCTGCTGTGATCTTCCCGTAATTGTGGAGGAGCGATGCGAACATGAATCACAGATGACACCACATGCCAGACACCACTCACTGCTGGGCAGTTCAGAGACCGAGCGACCTCACACTGGCCATAGATAGGGTGACTAGGGTGGGGAAAGGATGGAGGGAGTGGGGATGCAAGGGTTACTAGAAGTTAAGGAGCTGTCCCACCGCGGCAACCCAATTGGCGAGTTTAGAAGAGTAGGTATGTTACAAAACTTAACTTGAGCAGCGCTGCAGTTCTGCCGCTGCCCGTGTGCGTGACTTTGGCGCCTTTCAGAGGGGGGCGGGCTTAAAGTGCCGTTTTTCCACAGGCAGGAAAAATCGATCAATGTCGGGCGATTTCGTTGCGGAAGAAAAATCGCTCCGACATTTCACAAAAAGGAAGGCATTTTTAAATTACTCTAAATTATTTATTAACTAGAGTAATTTAAAAATCACCTTCAAAAGCCGTGAGAACCGACAACCAGAAGGATTTTGCGTAGGGGAGAAAAAAAGGTAAATAGTTAATTTTTATATTCAAAGTTGGTTTTTCGGGAGGCTTTAATAACATTTTCATGTTGCGAAATGGGGTCCCAAAAAATGTATGAACAAACAGTATTTTTCCTCCCGACTTCACCGCTAACCGCAACGTTCCAATCCACCGCATTCCACTAAAACCCACTCGCTAGTTGATTTAAATGGCCATTAATTTACAGGAATCAAACACTAAATTCCTTCCATTTGGCCCAGAAATTCATGAAAATGAGATTTAAAAATTATGTTATATTGTGCATTATTGTGGGAATGTTATTTGGACACTTAGGCAATTTAAAAAAAGTTTATCTTTTCTTAAGAAATGGATAGATGTTTAGATCGACTCATTGAATGTTGTAATTAGCTACAATTAGATAAGTAACTAATTATATGCTTTAATTTCAGGTCATCCAAGTAAGATTGTTTCATATTTGTTTCAGAATGCTTCAATCTATAATAACTGAAAATTTCATTGTTCTATTAATTTTTAAGAAAGTTATGGGCTTTTAACTGATCCAGATCACAGCTTTTGAGTTAAGTCAATTGAAAGGCAATGGGGAACAAGATGCTAATTTCCGCGTATGAAAATGGCCATAACTTTCTTAATACTGAAGATATGAAAGTGAATTAGGTGTCAAATTAAACTTCTTTTTATGCTTTATCTGATGGAATAAATTGCAGACTTGATTTTTAAAATCTCAAAATTTTGTAACATTGCTAAGAAGAGTTTAGAGAGAGTTTGAAAAAATGTCATGTTGAAGACCTCCTTCGACCTCCTTCGACTATGTTGAAGACCAGCTACGAATAGCTTCGGGAAAATTGGACTCCGAATAGTGGAGAGTGAAGACGATCTCCTTCGATTTCCTTTGACCTCCCTTTGACTATGTTGAAGACTATCTACCACCACCTTCGACTAACATGCCAACCTACTACGACCTACCTTGACTAAACTTACGAGTTAAAAAAAGTATCGATTTTTTCCATGGCGACCTTTTTTTACTCGTGAGCATTTTTCAACATGTTGGAAAATAGGCCGCGACCTAGCTGAGGCCTCGAGCACACAAGGACTACTCTCGAGCATGAAGGAGAGTTACAAAGACCTCCTAGGACCTCATGTTGACCATGCTGCACATATGAGTCGAGGGCAAACTCGTCTGAACTGGCGGATTAGGTTGCCGCAGTGGGACAGCCCTTCTAGAGATATTAAACTGTGCTCTCGCTGCTCACGTGTCATTCTTGTTACCACGCTTGGTTTTCCACTTTAAAATCAGGAGAAAAATATGAATCAAAGCGTGAATGTTTTTGCATCGACAAATATAGTTGCTCAATTACTGCCATTTAGCTGCTGGGACCAAAGCTGTGGATTCTCGCCGTACAACTCTCGGCCTTTCTGCATTGGAAGGAACTGTAGATGCTGGTTTACAACAGTGAAAGACACAAATTGCTGCAGTAACTCAGTAGGACAGGCAGCACATCTGCATAGAGGGAATGGGTGACATTTCAGGTTGAGACCCTTCTTCAGACTGCCTTCGTCTCGACTGAGTAATGAGGAAGGGTTAGTTAGCAGTCTTGTTGTGCGTGGCCCCTTGGGCAAGAGTGACAATAATATGGTTGAGTTCTTCATTAGGATGGAGAGTGACATTGTTAATTCAGAAACAAGGGTTCTGAACTTAAACAAAGGTAACTTTGAGGGTATGAGATGTGAATTGGCCAAAATAGACTGGCAATTGATTCTTAAAGGGTTGACAGTGGATATGCAATGGAAGACATTTAAAGACTGTATGGATGAACTACAACAATTTTTCATCCCAGTTTGGCAAAAGAATAAATCAGGGAAGGTAGTGCATCTGTGGATAACAAGGGAAATCAGGGATAGTATCAAAACTAAACATGAAGCATACAAATTAGCCAGAAAAAGCAGCCTATCAGAGGACTGGGAGAGATTCAGAGTCCAGCAGAGGAGGACAAAGGGCTTAATTAGGAAAGGGGAAATAGATTATGAAAGAAAACATGGCACGGAACATAAAAACGGACTGCAAAAGTTGTTATAGATATGTGAAGAGAAAAAGGTTAGTTAAAACAAATGTAGGTCCCTTGCAGTCAGAAACTGGTGAAGTGATCATGGGGAACAAGGACATGGCAGACCAATTGAATAACTACTTTGGTTCTGTCTTCACAGAGGAAGACATAAATAATCTGCCGGAAATAGCAGGGGACCGGGGGTCAAATGAGATGGAGGAACTGAGTGAAATCCAGGTTAACCGGGAAGTGGTGTTAGATAAATTGAATGGATTAAAGGCCAATAAATCCCCAGGGCCAGATAGGCTGCATCCCAGAGTACTTAAGGAAGTAGCCCCAGAAATAGTGGATGCATTAGTGATAATTTTTCAAAACTCTTTAGATTCTGGAGTAGTTCCTGAGGATTGGAGGGTAGCTAATGTAACCCCACTTTTTAAAAAGGGAGGGAGAGAGAAAACGGGGAAATACAGACCAATTAGTCTAACATCGGTAGTGGGGAAAATGCTAGAGTCAGTTATTAAAGATGGGATAGCAGCACATTTGGAAAGCAGTGAAATCATTGGACAAAGTCAGCATGGATTTATGAAAGGTAAATCATGTCTGACGAATCTTATAGAATTTTTTGAGGATGTAACTAGTAGAGTGGATAAGGGAAAACCTGTGGATGTGTTATATCTGGACTTTCAGAAGGCTTTCAACAAGGTCCCACATAAGAGATTAGCATACAAACTTAAAGCACATGGTATTGGGGGTTCAGTATTGATGTGGATAGAGAACTGGCTGGCAAACAGGAAGCAAAGAGTAGGAGTAAACGGGTCCTTTTCACAATGGCAGGCAGTGACTAGTGGGGTACCACAAGGCTCAATGCTGGGACCCCAGCTAATTACAATATATATTAATGATCTGGATGAGGGAATTGAATGCAACATCTCCAAGTTTGCAGATGACACGAAGCTGGGGGGCAGTGTTAGCTGTGAGGAGGATGCTAGGAGGCTGCAAGGTGACTTGGATAGGTTGGGTGAGTGGGCAAATGCATGGCAGATGCAGTATAATGTGGATAAATGTGAGGTTATCCACTTTGGCGGCAAAAACAGGAGGGTAGATTATTATCTGAATGGTGGCCGATTAGGAAAAGGGGAGATGCAATGAGACCTGGGTGTCATGGTACACCAGTCATTGAAGGTAGGCATGCAGGTGCAGCAGGCTGTGAAGAAAGCGAATGGTATGTTGGCATTCATAGCTAAAGGATTTGAGTACAAGAGCAGGGAGGTTCTACTGCAGTTGTACAGGGTCTTGGTGAGGCCACACCTGGAGTATTGCGTACACTTTTGGTCTCCTAATCTGAGGAAAGACATTCTTGCCATAGAGGGAGTACAGAGAAGGTTCACCAGATGGCAGGACTTCCACATAAAGAAAGACTGGATAGGCTCGGCTTGTACTCGCTGGAATTTAGGAGATTGAGGGGGAATCTTGTAGAGGCTTACAAAATTCTTAAGGGGTTAGACAGGCTAGATGCGGGAAGATTGTTCCCGATGTTGGGGAACTCCAGAAGAAGGGGTCACAGTTTAAGGATAAGGGGGAAGTCTTTTAGGACTGAGATGAGAAGATCTTTTTTCACACAGAGAGTGGTGCGTCTGTGGAATTCTCTGTCAGTTCATTGGCTATATTTAAGAGTGAGCTAGATGTGGCCCTTGTGGCTAAAGGGATCAGGGGGTATGGAGGGAAGGCAGGTACAGGATACTGAGTTGGATGATCAGCCATGATCATATTGAATGGCGGTGCAGGCTCGAATGGCCGAATGGCCTACTCCTGCACCAATTTTCTATGATTTTATGACCCGAAACGTCACCCATTCCTTCGCTCCAGAAATGCTGCCTGTCCTGCTGAGTTAAGAAGAAGGATCTTGACCCGAAGCGTCACCTGTACCATTTCTCCAGAGATGATAGACACCCACTGAGTTACTCCAGCTTTTTATGTCTACATGCAGTACAGCTTGTTGTTTAGGAATTTCTCCCAATTCTGCGGATCCCGAATATTCCACACACACTTCCACAGCGAATTCCACGAGCCTAATCACACACTGTGCCTGTATCTGCCCATATTGTCCTCTTCCTTCACTCTGTATCTATGCAGCGTTGTACAATCTACTTTTACTGCAAATCTTCCCAAACTTCCAGAGTACCATTTACTGATATGATCTGAACCAAGCATATGTATCTATATATTTAAGAAGGAGCTGCAGATGCTGGAGAATCGAAGGTAGACAAAAATGCTGGAGAAACTCAGCGGGTGAAGCAGCATCTATGGAACGAAGGAAATAGGCAACGTTTCAGTCTGAAGAAGGGTTTTGGCCCGAAACGTTGCCTATTTCCTTCACTCCATAGATGCTGCCGCACCCGCTGAGTTTCTCCAGCGTTTTTGTCTACCTTTGATGTATATATTGTTTGTAGTGCACCCATACCTTCTTATCCTATACCTATGACGTCTGGACATCTGACTAGATCATCAATCAACCACATTTATATGGTAAATTGTAAAACTTTAATTACATTGATAAATCTTCTGAAACCAATACAATTTAACTGACGATTCTGAGGACATTAAAAATTAAACAGAGCATCCTGAAGTAAAACAGCAGATTAAAGGCTGATTGCAGAGTTTCCTGTGGTCCCTGCGACGTGCATGAACTAAAGGTCTGTCGGCTCTTTAGAGCAGGGGGTCCCATGGGAGAGGAGACCAGCATCTGTGTGGAAAGTGTCACAGATCAGATTGCTGTCATTAAGTCCCCTCGCACTGTTCCAAAATCTACAGTTATATTTCAGCTACTTAACGGCAAGCAGTATTTCACACTCAGGAGCTTGATGGAGGAGCTGAGAGGCAGCGGGATAGGGGGCTGGGCAAGCGAGACATATCCTTCAATAATCCCAATAAATGTTCAACATCCTTCGATTTCCCTTTCGCTTCAGGTTTGATGATATCATACCCTGACGACAAAGTGCTAGTCAGTTGCACCCTGGTGCTTGGATTCAAAGCCCAGAGGTTTTCCTCACTGCAGAGGAACAAATCCTTCTACCCTTGGAAGAAAATGTGTCAAATTCTGTGTCAAATCCACAAGACAGAATCATGAAAAATTCCAGCACAGAAACAGGCTACACAACCCATCACATTACACATTCTCTCTGTGGCGATCCCAGCCTTCCTCTGCTCCCTCTTTTCCAGCTGCCCTCTCGTTGTCTGCGACCTTCAACTTGTGTCAAAGATTCTCATGTTAACTTGCCTCTCGTTTCTCTTCACAGATCCTGGAACCTCTCTCTTTTATGCTGGTGTGGGAGTAAACCTTCACTCTCTCCCCACACAGCCTCAATCTGTCTCCCGTTGGACACTTGGCTCTGTACACACGGTCTCCAACAGAGCCTGCTATTGTACACCTGGGACAAAGGGTTCTGTCGGTAAAGCAATGCACACCACACAATGGTCTGCCAGCACACAGAGGAGAGTAACGAGAAGATGGTGACATTACCAAAGATGCCGTCTACGGGAGAACCTAGTCTGATGGAACCGCAACACCTCATCAGGTCATAAGGAATACGAGTAGAATCAGGCCATTCGGCCCATCAAGTCTACTCTGCCATTCAATCATGAATGATCTACCCCTAACCCCATTCTCCTGCCTTCTCCCAGAATTAATACTTGACCCTGCGGGACTTGCCGCCAGGAATACTGCGATAAACAGAAGCAAAAACAATGCTCAGTCAGAATCACCCTCAAGAAATGCCCCAGGTAAAAGCAACACTTCTGTTAGAAGGAACTGCAAGTGCTGGTTTAAACCGAAGGTAGACACAAAATGCTGGTCTAACTCGGCGGGGCAGGCAGCTTCTCTGGAGCGAAAGAATGGGTGGTGTTTTGGATCAAGGCCCTTCTACAGACTGAGTTCTTCAGACTTCAGACCCAGACTGAAGTAGATTCTGGGCCCAAAACGTCACCAATCCTTCTCTCCAGAGATGCTGCCTGCCCCGCTGAGTTACGCCAGCGTTTTGTGTCTTTCTCACTGCGATCACACTGCTCTTTGCATAGATGTTGCAAGTCATCAAAGGATTGGACTTTGCCATTGAATGCTGAATGAGTAGCTGGGAGCTACAATAGATCTTGATGCTGCCCCCTTATGGGGAGAGAGGAGGCTGGACACCAGGTCTAACAGGGCAGTGAATCAGATGTGACCATCATAGAATCATCTTGGGCTTCGTTTTACAGCAGGGAAAAGGCTTGTGTTCCTCTAGCTTGCTCAAGCACATCCATCTTTGAACTTGAGGTGTGCAGTGGCGATCTAACAGGCTTTGTCCTCGACTGAATAAGTCAATGGACTGTCAAATCCACCTGGTTCTAGATCTTGTCCCTTGGTTGGTGTTTTGCTGGGCGGTTGCAGTGGGGTAGTTGCCACCCAGTGTCAGTAGATCTCCTCCACACAGCGGAGAGTCTGGGGCCAGGGTGCTCTCTCTCTCCCCCCACTGTCACTGCTTCTGGGCCGTACTACACCTCCCCACTGACCACCTGACCAGCTGACCACCTGACTGTGGGCTATTGGCACCTAATTCAGCTGGGATCGATGTCACATCCCAGGCAGAATTTAGTTTTGTTTAGCTTTGAGATACAGCACGGAAACAGGCCCTTCGGCCCTTTGAGTCCTATCCTACACACATTCGGGACAATTTACATTTTCACACCAGGCCAATTAACCTAGAAACCTGTACGTCTTTGGAGTGTGGGATGAAATCGAAGATCTCGGAGAAAACCCACGCAGGTCACGGGGAGAACGTACGAACTCCATACAGACAGCACCCGTAGTCAGGATCGAACCCAGGTCTCCGGCGCTGTAAGGCAGCAACTCAGAGCTGGCAATGGTATTGGTCGTTCCCCACCCCGCCCCAGTCCCAGATCACGTGTCAATCACCCTTTGCCTTTGGCTGAAGGTGGGGCCCATCCACCCTGGGGGTGGGGCAGCTTACAGAGCAAGTAAATTACCCAGGGCACAAGGACGGACACACACACACACAGACAAAGGTTTTAACAAATGAACAGCACGTGAAACACACTCAAATCTTTGGCATCTTGAGTCTAACTGTCCTGCTTCAGTAGCACAGGTCCCAGGATGGGTTATGTATTGTGACCACCGCCTCCTTAAAACCTATAAAACAAAACAAGAAACACAAAACAAAAAAAAACACAGGAAACATCAAATTAAAACTATGTAAATGAAAAGGGAAATGAAATGAAGCAAGATGGAACCGAACTGAAACATTAAAAATGCACAAGAACGCGCTCTGAGTCTGGAGGCTGATGATTTGGGATTATATAGGTCCCCATCACATCCCTCACAGATAACTCACACTTTACCAACTAGCTCACAGTTTCTTCTAGCAGATGGATAGATTTGGTGAAATTTGCATCTAGAAAGGCCTTGTAATTGTCAATGAACTTGTGTGGGGAGTATCTGCAGATGCCGGGTTAAACCGACGATAGACACAAAATGCTGGAGTAACTCAGTGGGTCAGGCAGCATCTCTGGAGAGAAGGAGTAGGCGTCGTTTCGGGTCGAGACCCTTCTTCAGACTGAGAGTCAGGCAAATGTTGGTTTCTGTTGTTTTGGGCAGTAGGTACAGAAGCCTGAAGCCCCTCATCACCGGGTTCAGCAACAGATACTTTCCTACACAATGTGTAAGAAGGAACTACAGATGCTGGTTTACACCGAAGATAGACATAAAATGTTGGAGTAACTCAGCGGGTCAGACAGCATCTCCGGAGAATTGAATAGATGACGTTTCGGGTGGAGACCCTTCTTCAGACTGTCAAAGATCAATGAACAGTCCGATGAAGCGTATTGATCAAAAATGTCACCTATCCCTTTTCTCCAGTGATGTATCTATACACTGTAAATGGATCGATTGTAATCATGTATTGTCATTCTGCTGACTGGTTAGCACGCAACAAAAGCTCTTCACTGTATCTTGGTACAAATGACAATAAACTGAAACTGAAACTGAAACTGAGCCACTGAGTTACTCCGGCATGTTGTGTCTACTTTCCTATAATATTGGGATCTTGAACCAAGTCTAGTCAAGTCACTTTTATTTCTATAGCACATTTAAAAAACAACTCTTGTTGACCAAAGTGCTTTACATTTACTAACGTTATACAACAGTGGTTCATAGATTAAGTACATACATAAATACATACATATAGCCCTCCCTCAGAGGACGTCAAGAAAGGCTTGAGAGTGAAGATGAGTTTTAAGTCTCGACTTAAAGGAGTGGATGGAGGGGGCAGTTCTGATGGGGCTGTTCCACAACCAACCTGCACAACCCTAATCCTACCTCAGCCACGGAGCACACCTTGTCACATGGCCTTACCTCATGCACCTGGTTTGTTTCTAATTGTATTTTGCACTAATGCTTTATGTTTCTGCACTGTTTTATTTTCCTGCAGTCTTGCAGAATTGATGTGTAACTTCTGCATCATTTATGTATAATTTATGTTTTATATTTTCTCTTGAGCTAAATGTGCCTGTGATGCTGTTGCAAGTAAGGTCTATACGGTGGCTGCACCTCACTGCATGACACCAGACTTGACTTGACTTGACATGTGTGGTGCTCAGGGAGGAATATTGGCCGGGTAATCGGAAGAGTTCCCTGGTTTTAAGTAGTTCCATGGAAACTTTAATTCCCAGGAGAGAGAGGTGCAGTTACATGCTCATATGTTCTGAAGGGCAGCAGCTTCTACAAGGCAACCAGATTGGAGTCTCAGTCTTGGGTAAAAAGAAATGACCCAGTTGAGAATTTCTGACCAACTTATTCAGGTAAATTCTATCTCACACTCACGTTAGAGGAGAGAAATCTATGTCTGTTGGGCAGTACCAATGGATTGCAAGAGTACTGGCCACTTACAATCATCTCCATACATTTGATTTGAACCTCTTCAAAAGAAATGGGTTAACATATGATGAGCGATCGATGGCACTGGGCCTGATCTCGCTGGAGTTAAGGGGCTGTCTCACTTGGGCGCCCTAATCCGCGAGTTCTGGTGAGTTTGCCCCCGTATTCGCAGCATGTTGACACGAGGTCCGAGGAGGTCTTTGTAACTCTCCTTCATGCTCGAGAGTGGTCTCCGCATACTCGAGGCCTCAGCTACGTCGGGGCGTATTTTTCAACATGCTGAAAAACGCCCGCGAGTAAAAAAAGATCGCCCATGGAAAAAATGTATATATTTTTTATTTGTAGGTTTAGTCGTAGTAGGTCGTAGTAGGTTGGCATGTTAGTCGTGGGTAGTTGAAGGTAGTTGAAGGTAGTCGAAGATAGTCTTCATCATAGTCGAAGGGAGTTCGAAAGGAGGTCGAAGGAGATCGAAGGAGATCGTCTTCACTCTCCACTATTCGGTGCCCAATTTTCCCGAAGTTAGTCGTAGCTAGTCTTCAACATAGTCGAAGGAGGTCTTCAACGTCATTTTTTTCAAACTCTCTTAAACTCTTCTAAACTTGCCAATTAGGTCGCCCAAGTGGGACAGCCCCTTTAGAAGAAAGAGGGGGGACCTCATTGAAACTTACCGAATAGTGAAAGGCCTGGATAGAGTGGATGTGGAGAGGACGTTTCCACTAGTGAGAGAGTCTAGGGCTAGAGGTCATAGCCTCAGAATTAAAGGATGTTCCTTTAAGAAGAAGATGAGGAGGAATATTATTAGTCAGAGGGCGGTGAATCTGTGGAATTAATTCCTTTAGGCGGTGGAGGCCAAGTCAGTGGATATTTTTAAGGCATAGATAGATTCGTGATTAGTGCAGGGGTCAGGGGTTATGAGGACAAGGCAGGAGAATGGGGTTGAGAGGGAGAGATACAGTAGATCAGCAATGATTGAATGGTGGAGTAGACTTGATGGGCCGAATGGCCTAATTCTTCGCCTATCACTAAAAATAAATGAGTGTGAAAGAGGAATGGCCAAGGAGTGCTTGGTATTATCATCATCAGATTTAGACAGAGTGAAGAGTAAACTCTGCCAACATTTCCCCAAAGTCTTTCAACGTAAATAACAGACACTGCGGTGTCAACTATGGCAATACAGTAAAGAGGAGGGGAATCTGATAGGTGCAGGAAGGAACTGCAGATGCTGGTTTAAACCAAAAATAGACACAAAATACTGGAGTAACCCAGCGGGACAGGCAGCATCTCTGGAGAGAAGGAATGGGGGATATTTCAGGTGGCTTCTTCAAGGTAGGTATGGGTTGAGGGTGGGGATGGGGGTAGCAGGGTGCCAGCACCTACAGACCGGAGGTGAGGGTGGGGATTGGGGTGGGGCTGTTGGTTTGGATGTGGGTGTGAGTGTAGGTGGGGGTGGGGGTGTGGATGGGGGTGGGTGTGTGGGTGTGGATGTGGGTGGGTGTGTGGGTGGGGGTGTGGGGTGTGGGTGTGTGTGTGGGTGGGGGTGGGTGTGTGTGTGTGTGTGTGTGTGTGGGTGTGGATGGGTGTGGGTGGGTGTGTGGGTGTGGGTGGGGGTGTGGGTGTGGGTGTGTGTGGGGGTGTGTGTGTGGGTGTGGGTGTGGGTGTGGGTGTGTGTGTGGGTGGGTGTGTGTGGGTGTGGGTGTGTGTGGGTGTGGTTGTGTGTGGGTGTGGGTGTGTGTGGGTGTGGGTGTGTGTGGGTGTGGGTGTGTGTGGGTGTGGGTGTGTGTGGGTGTGGGTGTGAGGGTGGGTGTCTGTGGGTGTGGGGGTGGGTGGGGGTGTGGGGGTGGGTGTGTGTGGGTGGGTGTGTGTGGGTGTGGGTGTGGGTGTGTGTGGGTGTGGGTGTGTGTGGGTGGGTGTGTGTGGGTGTGGGTGTGTGTGGGTGTGTGTGTGTGTGGGTGTGTGTGGGTGTGGGTGTGGGTGTGTGTGGGTGTGGGTGTGTGTGGGTGTGGGTGTGGGTGTGTGTGGGTGGGTGTGTGTGGGTGTGGGTGTGTGTGGGTGGGTGTGTGTGGGTGTGGGTGTGTGTGGGTGGGGTTGGGGGTGGGGGTGTGGGTGGGTGTGTGTGGGTGGGTGTGTGTGGGTGTGGGGGTGGGTGAGGATGGGGGTGTGGGTGTGGGTGTGGGTGGGGGTGTGGGTGTGGGTGTGGGTGTGTGTGGGTGGGTGTGGGTGTGAGGGTGGGTGGGTGGGGGTGGGGGTGTCAGTGTGGGTGGGGGTGTGGGTGTGGGTGTGGGTGTGGGGGTGGGTGTAGGTGTGGGTGTGGGGGTGGGTGTAGGTGTGGGTGTGGGTGTGGGGGTGGGGGTGGGTGTGGGTGGGTGTGGGTGTGGGTGGGTGTGGGTGGGTGTGGGTGTGGGTGGGTGTGGGTGTGTGTGGGTGTGGGTGTGGGTGGTGTGGGTGTGTGTGGGTGTGGGTGTGGGTGTGTGTGGGGGTGGGGGTGGGTGTGTGTGGGTGTGGGTGTGTGTGGGTGTGTGTGGGTGTGGGTGTGTGTGGGTGGGGGTGGGTGTGTGTGGGTGGGGGTGTCAGTGTGGGTGGGGGTGTGGGTGTGGGTGTGGATGTGTGTGGGCGTGGGTGTGTGTGGGTGTGGGTGGGTGTGTGTGTGGGTGGGTGTGGGTGTGGGTGGGTGTGGGTGTGGGTGTGGGTGTGTGTGGGTGTGGGTGTGTGTGGGTGTGGGTGTGGGTGGTGTGGGTGTGTGTGGGTGTGGGTGTGGGTGTGTGTGGGGGTGGGGGTGGATGTGTGTGGGTGGGGGTGGGTGGGTGTGGGTGGGGGTGGGGGTGGGTGTGTGTGGGTGTGGGTGTGTGCGGGTGTGGGTGTGGGTGGGTGTGGGTGTGTGTGGGTGTGGGTGTGGGTGTGGGTGGGGGTGGGTGTGGGTGTGGGTGTGTGTGGGTGTGGGTGTGGGTGGGGGTGGGTGTGGGTGGGGGTGGGGGTGGGTGGGGGTGTGGGTGGGTGTGGGTGGGTGTGGGTGTGGGTGTGTGTGGGTGTGGGTGGGGGTGTGGGTGTGGGTGTGGGTGTGGGTGTGGGTAGGGATGTGGGTGTGGGTGAGTGGGGGTGGGGGTGTGGGTGTGGGTGTGTGTGGGTGTGGGTGGGGGTGTGGGTGTGTGTGTGGGTGTGGGTGGGTGGGGGTGGGGGTGTGAGTGTGGGTGGGGGTGTGGGTGGGGGTGTGGGGGTGGGTGTGTGTGGGGGTGTGGGTGTGGGTGGGTGGGGGTGGGGGTGTGGGTGTGGGTGTGTGTGGGTGTGGGTGTGGGTGTGTGTGGGTGTGGGTGGGTGTGGGTGTGGGTGTGGGTGGGGGTGGGGGTGGGTGTGTGTGGGTGTGGGTGGGTGTGGGTGGGTGTAGATGTGGGTGGGTGTGGGTGGGTGTGGGTGTGGATGTGGGTGGGTGTGGGTGTGTGTGGGTGTGGGTGGGTGTGGTTGTGGGTGTGGGTGTGTGTGGGTGTGGGTGTGGGTGGGTGTGGGTGTGGGTGGGTGTGTGTGGGTGTGGGTGTGTGTGGGTGTGGGTGGGTGTGGGTATGGGTGGGTGTGGGTGGGTAGGTGTGGGTGGGTGTGGGGGTGGGTGTGGGTGTCGGGGTGGGTGTGGGTCGGGGTGAGGTAGAGGGTCCCAGCAGGGTTAGACCAGGAGCGGGGGTCTCAGTGATGTACTAACCTCCACTCACACATCTGGAGCTTTGTGGTTAATAATTCTTGTCCACTGTTTTTGTCCAGAATTTGATAAGGTCCCACATAGGAGATTAATGGGAAAAATTAGAGCACATGGAGGTAGAGTGCTGACGTATAGAAAATTGTTTGGCAGACAGGAAACAAAAAGTGGGGAGTAATGGGTCCCTTTCAGAATGGCAGGTAGTTACTCGTAGGGTATCGCAAGGCACGGTGCTGGGACCGCAGCTATTTACAATATACATTAATGATTTAGATGAAGGGATTACAAGTAAGATTAGCAAATTTGCAGATGACACTAAACTGGTTGGCAGTGTGAACTGTGAGGAGGATGTTATGAGAATGCAGGGTGATTTGGACAGGTTGGGTGAGTGGACAGATTCATGGCAGATGCAGTTTAATGTGGATAAATGTGAGGTTATCCACTTTGGTGGCAAAAACAGGAAGGCAGATTCTTATCTAAATGGTGTCAAGTTGGGAAAAGGAAAGTTAAGTCAATGAAAGTAAGCATGCAGGCACAGCAGGCAGTGAAGAAAGAGAATGGCATGTTGGCCTTCATAACAAGAGGAGTTGAGTATAGGAGCAAAGAGGTCCTTCTGTAGTTGTACAAGGCCCTAGTGAGACCACACCTGGAGTATTGTGTGCAGTTTTGGTCTCCAAATTTGAGGAAGGACATTCTCGCTATTGAGGGAGTGCAGCGTAGGTTCACCAAGTTAATTCTTGGGATGGCAGGACTGTCATATGCTGAAAGAATGGAACGGCTGGGCTTGTATTCTCTGGAGTTTAGAGGGATATGGGGATCGTATTAAAACATATAAGATTATTAAGGGTCTGGGCACGCTAGAGGCAGGAACAATGTTTCCGATGTTGGGGGAGTCCAGAACCAGGGGCCACAGTTTAAGAATAAGGAGTAAGGCATTTAGAACGGAGATGAGGAAACTTTTTCTCACAGAGAGTGGTGAGTCTGTGGAATTCTCTGCCTCAGAGGGCAGTGGAGGCAGGTTCTCTGGATACTTTCAAGAGAGAGCTAGATACGGCTCTTAAAGATAGTGTGAGGAGGATGCTTTGGGGAGATAGGGGATTTGGGGAGAAGGCAGGAATGGGGTACTGATTGTGGATGATCAGCATTGATCTCATTGAATGGCGGTGCTGGTTCGAAGGGCCGAATGGTCTACTCCTGCACCTATTGTCTATTGTTTCACCTCAAGAACCTGGTCATGTTTCCCTCCACTCTGCGTTGGTGTGTCGGGGCCCGAGTGTGTACATTTACACAGCACCAGCTTGCTTGCTGCCCCTGACACTCAGTTCCTGAATGGAGGTGGTGAGGAGACAATGAGGAAATGACTGAGGAATCAATCCCTCTCTTAACAAACAACATGACTGAAACTGTGTGGCCAGGAGTATTAAATAAACAGCTTCTCACAGACAGATCCCTCCAGCTGCCTACAGTTGACAGGGAGACACAACAAGCTGGAGTAACGCAGTGGGTCAGGCAGCATCTCTGGGGAATAGCACTAGGTGACGTTTGCTTTCCTCCACAGATGCTGTCTGACCCACTGAGTTACTCCGGCTTTTTGTGTCTATCTTCGGTTTAAACCAGCATCTGCAGATCCCGACGACAGTTTCCAGGCACTCTTTACAGATGTAAAGATTTGCAAAGGTGAACTATGACCAGCACAATTGTCAATAAAATAACAAATTAGGTGACCAGTCCAGAAATACCCTGTCAATATCTAGAGATAGACACAAAAAGCTGGAGTAATGCAGCGGTTCAGACAGCGTTTCTGGATTAAAGGAAGAAGTTACCATTCAGATCGAGACCATTCTTCAGATCTCAGCAAATCTGGAGTTTGGGGAAGTCTGAAATCAAGAGATACTCAGCTGCTAACCTCAGCAGAAAGCTGAGTGAATCACTGGAATTAGCTTCATTCCAAATGGACGGCGGACCAGGTGGCGGTGATGTCACTGAACGTGCTACTGAAGCCCACAGCGACAGTTGGAGAATTTCAATTCAGCGTGGGTATTTAAAAATCCCTCTGCTGCACTAATGTTCTCCAGGAAAGTCAATCTGCCATCGTTCCCCAGTGCGATGGTGTATGTGGTGAAGAACATCAACACTGGCCCTGACGCTGACATTCACATCTCATCAACGAGCCATCTAGCCCCTGATCCATAATCTGCATTCCGTGTGATAGGAGAGTAACGGCGTTCCCTCTCTCGCACACAAATCCAAATTGAGTCATAAAATCAACCATGGCTGATCTATCTCTCCCTCCTAACCCCATTCTCCTGCCTTCTCCCCATAAACCCAGACACCAGAACTAATCAAGAATCTATCTATCTCTGCCTTAAGAATATCCATTGGCTTGGCCTCCGCAGCCTCCGGTCAGTGCCCACCATCAGAGACCACATAACATTCATCGCTTACAGGATCTGCCATTGACCACGGCCAGATTGTAAGTGGCATCTTTATGCAGAGCTGCAGTAAGTGTACACTGCGGTCTATACTTTCACTGCTGGTTATGGGCCTGTCCCACTTAATCAACTTTTTCAGTGGGGTGGAAGATTGCAATCTTCACGTGGTCAGCCCTGTTTCGACTAATGCAATCAACTCGACGTGCACAAACGGAAGATCAAATAGAACAAGTTGTCCAACAACTTTAGGCTGTGCACGCCACACGAAAGAAGAAGAATAACTTTTTCAGTGACTGCCGGCACCCAACATGTTGAAAATCCAGCGGTGACACTTTGGGCGACTACTCGCGACCATACAGGCTTCACCCCGCGACATGTCGCCATGGTCTCACCTGTATGGTCGTGAGTCGTCTCCTCAGTCGCCCAAAGAGTTGTAGCGTCTTCCTGGTCGCCGCTGGATTTTCAACATGTTGAAAATTTTCGGCGACCTGCAACGACCTATGACGGGTACCGATAGTCGTCGAAGAAGTTGCGTAGGTGGGACAGGCCCGTTATGAGTAGTTTCATGTGGTGTTGGCCAGGGAGTATTGTGGGGGAGGTGGACATGCAGCAGCCTCATGGATCTGGTGCCAATTAATGCACATGGCTGCTCCAAAATGCAGAGTGCTTCTTCCCCACAGCACCTCACGGCAATGATACCCCGACACTGAACCTCCACAGCAGACGTGACCTTCTGAAGAAGAAGGGTCTCGAAGAAGAGTCTCGACTCAGAACGTCACCTATTCCTTTTCTCCAGAGACCCGCTGAGTTACTCCAGCTTTTTGCATCTATCTTCGGTTGAAACTGGCATCTGCTGTTCCTTCCTATACACCACAGGACAATGAGAAGCATGTGCTGACGTGAATGAGTGAATGAAAGATACTTTATAATACTTTAATAATACACAAAGTGCATTGTGCTCCATTTTGAATGGTACGGTGGTGCAGCGGTAGAATTGCTGCCTTACTGCATCAGAGACCCGGGTTCGATCCAAACTAAGGGTGCTGTCTGTACAGAGTTTGTACGTTCTCCCCGTGACCTGCGTGAGTTTTCTCCGGGATCTCCAGTTTCCTCCCACCCTCCAAAGACGTACAGGTTTGTAGGTTAATTGGCTTGGTATAAGTGTAAATGGTCCCTAGTGTGTGTAGGGTAGTGGTGTTAGTGTGCGGGGATCACTGGTTGGCATGGACTCGGTGGGCCGAAGGGCCTGTTTCCATGCTGTATCACTAAACTAAACTAAACAGAGATATGAGTGACGGACTTGGAGCAATCATCTCCACTAAATCACATTAAATATCTGAAATATAATCAGAGAAATATGCGTGCAGAGATGATTTACAAGGATGTTGCCGGGACTTGGGAGTCTGAGCTATGGTGGGAGGTCGGACAGGCTAGGATTTTATTCCTTGGAATATCGGAGGACGAGGGGTGATCTAAAAGAGATGTATATGATCATAAGGGGATAGATAGGGTGGATGTACAGCAAGTTTTACCCAGTGTTAAAGGAGTAACGATTTAATAGGAAACTGAGGGGCAACTTTTTCACACAGAGGGTGCTGGGTATATAGGAATGAGCTGCTGGAAGAGGTAGTTGAGGCAGGGAGTATAACAATATTTAAAAGATATTTGCGCAGGTAGATGAATAGGAAAGGTTTAAAGGGACTATGACTCTATAACACTACTTCCCTTATAATCCCTTAATGCAAACAGGGAGGATGGAGCAGGCTAGAATGCACTGCACCAGAGACCCAGCTTTGATCCTGACCCGATCCTCTGTGTGGAGTTTGCACATTCTCCCCGTGACCGCGTGGATTTCCTCCGAGGCTTCAGTTTCCTCTCACATCCCACTGATGTGAGGGTCTGTAGGTTAACTGGCCTCAGTAACATTGCCCCTAGTGTGGAGGGAGTGGGTTTTAAAGTGGGATAACATAAACTAGCTTTGATCCGGACCCGATCCGGAAGTGGCGGCGCTGCTTGGCAGCTGCGGCTCACCTGCAGTCCGTCTGTTTTTTATTTTATTTTTGTCTTCGTGTCTGTTTTTGGTGATTATTTTTGGTTTATTAGGTTGTGTATGTGTGTGGGGGGGGGGGAGGGAGGGTGGGAGAAAAGGGGTTTTAGTCTCTCCCTTCGGGGGGGTGCGACTTTTCTTGTCGTGTCCCCCGTCACCGTCTCCGTCTGTGCTGAGGCCCTAATGGCGGAGCTGGCGGCCTTCCAGCTTCCAGCAGCGGCGGCAGAGCTTCGGAGCTTCAGCGGTGACCTGGCTTTCGGGGCTGCGGTGCTCCAGCGTTCTGGCGACGGCGGTGGCAGCGGCCCGGTTTTGGAGGCTCGGCCGCGGGCCTGATGGACGGCAGCATCGGAGGCCTGGATCTCCTCAGCGCAGAGGGAGAACAAGGAGGGAAGAAGACAGAGACTCTAAGACTTTTGCCTTCCACCGCAGTGAGGAGATGTTTGGTGAACTCACTGTGGTGGATGTTAAATTTGTGTTTATTGTGTGGTTTTTGTTATTTTTTATATATGTATGACTGCAGGCATGAAATTTCGTTCAGACCGAAAGGTCTGAATGACAATAAAGGTAATTCAATTCAATTCAACTAGTGCGAACGGGTGATTAATGGTCGGTGTCCCCCTAGGGCCTGTTTCTATGCTGTACCTCTCAACCAAAATCAACTCATCTAAGTCTGACTGTGTTAACTACAGTGTTGTCTCCACTGCCAGGAGACTCCTCAGCCACCCTCTGCCCATGCTAACGAGCTGCTCCCTCAGTCACAGTGTGGTTATAGTTATGATCCACCGGGTGGCCAGCAATGGCTGCCTCGCCAGCAGTCTGTCTGTCCCTTCTTTCTTTGTAGTTTTTTAGTATGTGTTAAATATATGTTTTTAGTGCTCTTTAGCTTGTTTTATGTGTGGGGGGGAGGGCCTACAATCGTGGAGCTGGCGGCCTTTGCTGGAAACCGACTTTGGGAGCTCCAACTGCGGGAGCCTGAGGAGTTTAACATGGTGGAGCTCACGGTCCCTGGTTAGAGACCGACTTCGGGAACTCCAAGTCGCAGGAGCTTCGACCGCCCCGATCGCGGGAGGTTCGATCGCTCCGATGCGGGAGCTTCGACCACCCTGACTGCGGATGGTTCGACTATTCCGACTGCGGCAGAATAAAGAGGAAGAATGTTGGCCTTTATTGCCTTCCATCACAGTGAGGAATGTGGGGAATCTGCTGTGGTGGATGTTTATGTTAACTTTCATGTAATTGTGTGCCTTGGTGTTTTTTTAGTATGACTGTATGGCAATTTGAGTTTCACTGTACCTTAATTGGTACACGTGACAATGAAAGACCTTTGAACCTTTGAACCTTTGAATCCACGCATCTGCAGGCACGGTGATCCTCACTGTTCTACAACTCCGAGAGCAATGCGCGGAGCAGAATCAGCTACACGTGGCCCTCTCTATCCTTGCCAAAGCCTTTGACTCCATCCACTGAGAGAGATTGTGGGCACTCTCCTTCAATTCTGCCGCCCACAGATATTCTCCATCTCCATCACACAGCTGCATCGAGGTAGCATGCAAGTCATGGACCTAACCAATGAATCTACGCAGAAGCAAGCTCAGTAAAGATGTACATCAAACAAGACTACAGCAATTGCTCGAGACAGTTTGCATTCCTTCTCACCGTGGCATTGCATCTCACCGGCGACAAGCCTTCAGCAGGTTAAACACTTTCTTATTCATCTTCAAACTAGCAGGAAACTGTTTAACCTCTGGCGATGGAATTCCAGACCCAAGGTCGCCTGCACCACACTAACCGAGGTGCAGCAGAGACATGATGAATGCATTCGCACATTGAGACCGGGCACCAAGTCACGGTCAGCTCACCCGCTCAAGCAGCGGATAGGATGAGCCTTACACTTAACGTCTGCGGAAAGGGCTGAGTTTAGATTAGTTTAGAGATACAGTGCGGAAACAGGCCCTTCGACCCACCCAGTCCACACCGGCCAGCCATCCCCGCCCATTAACATTATCCTACACACACTAGGGAAATATACAATTATACCAGGCTAGTTAACCTACAAACCTGTACGTCTTTGGAGTGTGGGAGGAAACCGAAGATCTTGGAGAAAATCCATGCAGGTCACAGGGAACATGTACAAACTCTGTACAGAAAGCACCCGTAGTCAGGATCGAACCTGGATCGCTGGTGCTGTAAGTCAGTAGCTCTACCGCTGCCTCACCGTGCCACCCGTAAATCAGTTCTACAACTAGGTTTAGGTTTAGGTCTATTATTGTCAGGTGAACCGAGGTGCCGTGAATCGCTTTGTTTCTCACGCGATCCAATGAAATCTGACAATACTGTACATGAATGCAATAACACCAACCTCAACTACAACAGGTAGTGAAGAGAATAGACACCGAGTGCAGAGTACAGGTCTCAGCATTGCAGTGTTTAAGAAAGAACTGCAGGTGCTGGAAAAATCGAAGGTAGACACAAATGCTGGAGGAACTCAGCGGGTGAGGCAGCATCTACGGAGCGAAGGAATTGGTGATGTTTCGGGTCAAAACCTCTCCTCAGTCTGAGGAAGGGTCTCGACCCGAAACGTCACCATCACCGGTGGGGAGTTGATGGACTATAAGACCATTGGATGAAGGAACAGAATTAGGCCATTCAGCTCATCAAGTCTGTTCCACCATTCAATCACGGCTGATTTATTTTTCCGTCTCAACCCCATTCTCCTGCCTTCTCCCTTGAAACCTTTGATGCCCTTAGTAGTCAAACCCTTTAAAAGTGCCCAATGACATGGTCTCCACCGCCATCTATGGCAATGAATTCCACAGGTTCACCCCCCTCTAGCTAAAGAAATTCCTCCTCATCTCCATTCTAGAGGTACAATATTTTGCTCTGAAGCTGTGCCCTCTAGTCCTAGACTGTCCCACCACTGGAAACATCCTCTCCACATCCACTCTGTCTACTGGCTTACATCTACATGTACAGCTCTCTGCAATTTCTTGCGGTCTTGGGCAGAGCGGTTCCCAAACCAAGGTGTGATGTACCCAGACAGTGTGCTATGTATGGTGCGTGCATCTGTAGATGTTTGTAAGAGTCTTTGGATACATGGTGAATTTGCTCAACCTCCTCACTTGCCTCTGCTGCATGGCACTGATCACCAACAATGCATGCTCATGCCAAAACCATGGACAACATGGACCTCTCCCATATCTCAGGAGCCACTCCTCAATGAAGGCAGGCATCAATGAAGAGATTGGCCGTCACTTTCAATATCCCAGGACAGGGTTTGGTTGATTGAGAAAAAAGATGTTTGAATATCAGGAGTTCCTACCCTTGGCAAGCTATGTCCATCTAGCAGTAGTCTACACTGGTCGGTTCCTGTGACTAGACTAACTAGAATAAGCAGATCAAAGCATGGGACACAACCATGCAGAGCATAAAGCCATGCCATCTCTGCAACATCATGCATACACACTGGAAGGAAAAGCCAGCCAACGTTAATGACTCAGCATCCCCACTAGGCACACTAGTACTCTCCGCTGGTTCCATAGAGCAGGCCTTCTTATCTGCACACACTCATGAAACCCTCCTCTGGGAAGGAACTACTCACAGATAGCAAAGAAGATTCAAGGATATTCTTAAAGCCTCTTTGAAAAAAACACATCCTCACTGACTTCTGAGATTCTCTGCATCCTTGGCTCATACCATTCATCATGGGGAAGGAATATACAAATTGGGTTGGTTGCACTAAGAACTACATGTTTTTGCACGGGTGTAATGATAATTAATTTACTGAGTTTTTTGTTTATTATATGTTCTCTATGTGTACTAGCACTGTGTTTACAGGCCTGTTATGCTGCTGCAAGTACGAATTTCATTGATCTGTTGTCAGTACGTATGACATTTAAGCACTGTAACTCACTTAAACATCGAGCTCACATAGTGTATCACAATGCCAGGGCCGGGGGGGGGGGGGGGGGGGGAGAGGGGGGGCGGGGTGGAGAACACTACCTCACCGCCTGCCTGTCCATTCTCCTGCCCACTCACCTGTCTGCATATTCTCCTGTCCATTCACCTGCCCAATAACCTGCCTATTCACTTACCTGTTTACCTGCCTGACCAGGAATCTCTGTGCCATCATTGCAAGGATCTGCAGTTCCCTTCGTGGCCTCCTTGATCATGTCAGAATGCATGGAACCAGAGTTTGTTTCTCTGAGTGCCACGAGTGACAAGCCTAGGCCACCTTCTCCCTCTACTCATCCACGTCTCTCCCGCAACCTTTATTTCACCAATGCCAACAGGATATTGGCTGGTGGGTCCAGGGCCACTGTGAGGCAAGACCAAGTGTTGCCGGGGCCCCACCACTAAATCAGTGGAGATATATCATCCTCATTACCAAGGGCTGTTTGTGATAGATACATTGAGAAATATGATCCCACCTCCACCCCAGGTAGAAGGTGCCAGACACACACCAACTATGTGTAAAAAACTTCCCCACCGCTCTAAACTTTACCCCTCTCACCTTAAAGCCATTCATAAGGTCATTAGGTAGGTATGTTACAAAACTTACCTTTAGCGGTGCTGCAGTTCTGTCACTGGCCGTGTGCGCGACTTTGGCGCCTTTGGCGCCTTTGAGGGGGGGGGGGCGGGGTTAAAATGCGGTTTTCCCCTTGCCATCCGGAGCTTTATTTTCTTGGAGTGCGAATGTTTTCTAAAGATTCGTTCCGACTGCCAGTAAGTTAATTTTTTTTTTAGTGGCCCGACTATTTCAGCGCTGGAGTAAAATAAAAATGAGCTCCTGATGCCGTGAACACCGACAACGGGGACGGATTTTACGTAGGGGAAAAGGTAAATGAAAGTTGTTTATTTTTTCACATAAACTTGTTTGTTTAGATGACCTTAATCAGCATTTCATGTTGCGAAACGGTGATTTAGGCCCCATACAAACCGGCAGAACTTTTCCTGCCAATATGGGGTTTAAATTCACCACAACCGCAACGTTCCAATCCATCGCGTTCCATAAAATCCCACTCGCAAGTTGATTTAAATGGCCATTCATTTACAGGCACTATACACTAAGATTCTTCCATTTGGCCTATAAATTAATGACAATTAGATTAAAAAATCGTGTTATATTGTGAAGTCTTGTGTGAATGTTATTTGGACACTTAGGCTTTAAAAAAAATGTTAATTTTTTCTAAACAAATGGATAGATGTTTAGATCTAGTAATTGAATTTTGTAATTAGCTACAATTAGATAACTAACTAATTATATGCTTTAATTTCAGGTCATCCAAGTAAGATTGTTTCATATTAGTTTCAGAATGCTTCAATCTATAATAACTGAACACTTCTTTCAGTTCTCTTAATTTTTAAGAAAGTTATGGGCTTTTGACTGTCCTCGATCACAACTTTTGTGTTAAGTCAATATAAAAGCAATAGGGAACAAGATGCTCATTTCCGAGTATGAAAATGGCCATAACTTTTTTAATACTGAAGATATGAAAGTGAATTAGGTGACAAATTAAACTTCTTTTTATGTTTTATCTGATGGGATAAATTACAGACTTGATTTTTAAAATCTCAAATTTTTGTAACATTGCTACATAAGAACATAAAGAATAGGCCTAAAATGAGGCCATGCGGCCCATCAAGTCTATCCACCATTCAATCATGGCTGATCTATCTCTACCTCCTTAGCACATTCTCCTGCCTTCTCCCCATAACCCCTGATGCCTGTACTAATTTGAATTCCACTGTACATTTCCATTGGTACATGTGACAATAAACTGACCTTGAAACCCTAATCAAGAATCTATCCACTGATTGGCCTCCACAGCAGCATTGTGTGGCAAATAACTGCACATTCACCACCCTCTGACTAAAGAAATTCCTCCTCATCTCCTTCCTAAAATAACATCCTTCAATTCCGAGGCTATGACCTCTCCCACTAGTGGAAACATCTTCTCCACATCCACTCTACATTCCCTCTAGTCGGATATTTCCACCTTGGAAAAGTGTTTTGATGTCGATCCTATCTCTGCCTCTCATGATTTTATATACCTATCAGGTCATGTCTCAAACTCTGCCATTCCAGTGAAACCAATCCAGGTCTGTCCAATCTCTCTGTAACTAATACCATCTAATACAGGCATCATTCTGGTCAACCTGTCCTGCACCGGTTCCAAAGCCTCCACATCCTTCCTGTAATGTGGTGACCAGAAATGCTGCAATATTCCAAATGCACACTTTGGATAATGCAACGATTCCACCAGATCACTAACAGTCTGATCTGGTCAAATAACATCTCATCAACAGTTAAGAGAGCGCAGCAGCGGTTGCACTTTCTGCGCTGGATGAGAAGAGCTCACCTCCCCCATCCCATCCTCACCACTTTCTACAGGGGCACCATAGAGAGTATTTTGACCAGCTGTATCGCTGTCTGGTTTGGGGGCCGTAAAGCCTCTGACTGGAAGTCCATGCAGAGAGTGGTGAGGAGAGCGGAAAAAATCATCGGGACCTCTCTCCCCTCAATCGGGGATATTGCGACCAAACGTTGCGTGTCTAAGACCAGCAGTATTATAAAAGACCCCACACATCTCCATCACGGACTGTTCACTCTGCTGCCCTCGGGCAAAAGATATCGTAGCGTAAGGAGCAGAACATCAAGGTTCTGCAACAGCTTCTTCCCACGAGCCATCTGACTCCTGAATGCCATGTAATGGGCTGCCACCATTGTCTATTTATCCTTTTATCCTTTTTATCCATTTTATCCATTTTATCCTTCTGTTAATTATCGTGTTGCACAGGGAGCCAAATGCAACGGAATTTCATTTGGAACTGCATATATCAATGTATTTCTAAATGACAATAAAGTTTGTTTGACTTGACTTCACTTGCACACTCCTGCGTCCTCTTTAAACAAAGTATATCTTGACTTAACTACAGGATGTTCAGTTGCAAGACACAAAAAAGACTGCATAGATCTGCATAGACCTGTTGTGACCATAAAACATCCCAAAATGGTTACAGTTCAACATGTTATTGAAGTATGCGTATATTAGGGGTTGGACAGGCTAGATGCAGGAAGATTGTTCCCGATGTTGGGGAGGTCCAGGACAAGGGGTCACAGCTTAAGGATAAGGGGGAAATCCTTTAGGACCGAGATGAGAAGGACTTTTTTCACACAGAGAGTGGTGGGTCTCTGGAACTCTCTGCCACAGAGGGTAGTTGAGGCCAGTTCATTGGCTATATTTAAGAGGGAGTTAGATGTGGCCCTTGTGGCTAAGGGGATCAGAGGGTATGGAGAGAAGGCAGGTACGGGATACTGAGTTGGATGATCAGCCATGATCATATTGAATGCCAGTGCAGGCTCGAAGGGCCGAATGGCCTACTCCTGCACCTAATTTCTATGTTTCTATTAACAGTCGACCTCTAATACATAAGAGATGAGATACAAGGAGTTGCAGCTGCTGGAATATTGAGCAAAAAACAAAGTGCTGGAGGAACTCAGCGGGTCAGGCAGCATCTGTGAGGGAATGGACAGATGACGTTTTGGGTTGGGACCATTCTTCAAACTAATTCATATAACAGAAGCTTCCACTAATACAAAATAAACAATGCAAATGTTGTAAATAATCTGCAGATCAGCAGCAATGGAGGAAAGAGGAGGAATGGAATAAGTGTTTCACAAAATTGTTCCATGTGGCTACATATGACGATTAAATACTCTTGACTTTTGATGAACTTTCTTCAGTACACTTTTTGAAATTAAATATCAGTTATTTTTATTTCTCAGAGTTGCTGTCTGACCAACTGAGTATTTCCAACTTCTGTCATCGTAATTCAGAGTTGCAGCATCCGTAAACCTTGAAGAAGGGTCTCGACCCGACACGTCACCCATTCATTCTCTCCAGAGATGCTGCCTGTCCCGCTGAGTTATACTCCAGCTTTTTGTCTCTACCTTCTGTAAACATTATGTTTATTTGCATTGTAGATTTCATGATCTCAGTCCTTCAAATGACTCAGTAAATAATGCAGGACTTCCCAGTTGCATTCACTGTGAAAAGCTAGGAGACCTGTTAACTAATTTACACACAGCAAACTCCAACAAGCACCAATGTACTAGACTGAGATCATCAAAAGGTGTTCAGGTGGATAGTGAACTTCTACAGGTGTACAGTATATTGACTGGTTGCATCAAGGCCTGGTTCGGCAACTTGAATGCCCAGGATCGAAGCGACTGCAATAGGTTGTGAACATTGCCCACTCCATCTGCCCTCCCCACGATCGAAGGGATTTACCGGAGTCATTGCCTCAAAAAGGCAGCCAGCATCATCAGAGACCCACACCACCCCGGCCACACACTTATTTCACCCCTGACATCGGGAAGAAGGTACAGGAGCCTAAAAACTGTAACGTCCAGGTTCAGGAACAGCTTCTTCCCCACAGCCATTCGGCTATTAAACATTACAACCTCAAATAAGCTCTGAACTACATAGGTTATTATTATTATTATTATTATTATTATTATTGCACTATTATTGTTTTTTTGTGTGTATCTATGTTTATATATGTTTATGTATATCTATATATATAGAAATATATGTAGGAAGGAACTGCAGATGCTGGTTTAAACTGAAGATACACAAAAAAATCTGGAGTATCTCTGAAGATGCTGCCTGTCCCGCTGAGTTACTCCAGCTTATTGTGTCTATATATGATCTATATAGATGTGTATTTGTGAGTGTGTGTATATATACACACACACTGAACATTTTATCTCTCTCGTTTATTATCTTGTTTACAGTGTACTATGCTTACATATTGTGTTGTGCTGCAGCAAGTAAGAATGTCATTGTTCAAGAAGGAACTGCAGATGCTGCAAAATCAAAGGTAGACAAAAGTGCTGGAGAAACTCAGCGGGTGCAGCAGCATCTATACAGCGAAGGAAATAGGCAATTCGGGCCAAAACGCTTCTTCAGACTGTTCTTCAAACCCTTCTTCAGAATGTCATTGTTCTACCTGGGACATATGACAATAAAACACTCTTGACTGTTGACTCTGACGAGAGAGTGATATTACTGGGAATCTTTTTTCCTGCTTTTCCTGGAAGAAGAAGCAATGGAACATCCCCAACACGGGATTCCAGTTTTTCATCTGCTCTGTCGTATAATGCCCCGTCTGTACAGCCTCTGATTATATTCAAAACCATTCTCTGGGTAAAAAAAACAATTTCTTCTCTTCTCCCTTTCATCATATGCCCAACGTATTCATAGAAACATAAAAAATAGGTGCAGGCGGAGGTCATTCGGCCCTTCGAGCCAGCGCCGCCATTCATTGTGATCATGCCTGATTATCCCCAACCAATAACCTATGCCTGCCTTCTCCCCATATCCCTTGATTCCACTAGCCCCTAGAGCTCTATCTAACTCTTAAATCCATCCAGTGATTTGGCCTCTACTGCCCTCTGTGGCAGGGAATTCCACAAATTCACAACTCTCTGGGTGAAAACGTTTTTTTCTCACCTCAGTCTTAAATGGCCTCCCCTTTATTATAAGCCTGAGGCTCCTGGTTCTGGATTCGCCCAACATTGGGAACATTTTCCTGCATTCAATCTGTATCCAAAGCTAGAGAGCAAAACTACGGGTTTAGTTTCAGTTTAGTTTGTTGCCATGTGCATCAAGGTACAGTGAGAAGTTTTTTGTTGCGTGGCTAACCAGTCAGAGGAAAGACAATACATGATTACAATCAAACCATTCACAGTGGAACAGATACATGATAAGGGAATAACATTTAGTGCAAGGTAAAGCCAGCAAAGTCTGATCAAGGATATTCCAAGGGTCACCAATGAGGTAGATCATAGTTCAGGTAAGGAATGACAACTGAGGAGGAATGATTTATACAGAATAAGAGGACAGCACAGGAACAGACCCTTCAGCCCACAATGTACAGTACGTGCCGCACATAATGCCAAGATGAACTCTCGTCTGCTTGCACATGATCCATATTCCTCCATTTCCATTATTAAACCATCAACTGGAAGTACATCTTATCCTAACTAATCCTCTCCAATAGCTTCTCTACCACCGACGTGAGCTTCGCGTCCCTGTAATTCCCTGGATTCTCTCTACTACCCTTTTTAAACAAAGGAACAACATTAGCTGAAGATAGACACAAAATGCTGGAGTAACTCAGCGGGTCAGGCAGCATCCCCTCTCTCTCTATTACCTTTTTCACAGACTATTATCTAAATGGTGGCCGATTAGGAAAAGGGGAGATGCAGCGCGACCTGGGTGTCATGGTACACCAGTCATTGAAAGTAGGCATGCAGGTGCAGCAGGCAGTGAAGAAAGTGGATGGTATGTTAGCTTTAATAGCAAAAGGATTTGAGTATAGGAGCAGGGAGGTTCTACTTCAGTTGTATAGGGTCTTGGTGAGACAACACCTGGAGTATTGCGTACAGTTCTGGTCTCCAAATCTGAGGAAGGACATTATTGCCATAGAGGGAGTGCAGAGAAGGTTCACCAGACTGATTCCTGGGATGTCAGGACTGTCTTATGAACAAAGACTGCGTAGACTCGGTTTATACTCTCTAGAATTTAGGAGATTGAGAGGCGATCTTATAGAAACTTACAAAATTCTTAAGGGGTTGGACAGGCTAGATGCAGGAAGATTGTTCCCGATGTTGGGGAGGTCCAGGACAAGGGGTCACAGCTTAAGGATAAGGGGGAAATCCTTTAGGACCGAGATGAGAAGGACTTTTTTCACACAGAGAGTGGTGGGTCTCTGGAACTCTCTGCCACAGAGGGTAGTTGAGGCCAGTTCATTGGCTATATATAAGAGGGAGTTAGATGTGGCCCTTGTGGCTAAAGGGATCAGGGGGTATGAGAGAAGGCAGGTACGGGATACTGAGTTGGATGATCAGCCATGATCATATTGAATGGCGGTGCAGGCTCGAAGGGCCGAATAGGCTACTCCTGCACCTAATTTCTATGTTTCTATGTTTCTATCTCTGGAGAAAAGGAACAGGTGGAAACCTTTCCTAGACATAAAACACCTATTCCTTTTCTCCAGAGATGCTGCCTGACCCACTGAGTTGCTCCAACATTTTGTGTCTATCATCGGTGTAAACCAGTATCTACAGTTCCTTCCTACACATTTTGAACAACTTTATCTACCTTCCACTCCTTTTTGACCACACCTACGTCTAGAGAAGATGCAAAGATCTTCATCAAGGCCTCTGCAATCTCCTCTCCTGCTTCTCCCAATAAACACTGCAGAAGGGTTTCAGCCCGAAACGTCGCCTATTTCCTTCACTCCATAGATGCTGCCTCACCTGCTGAGTTTCTCCAGCATTTTTGTCTCTCTTAGATCCCATCAGGTCCTGTGGATTTATCCACCCAACGCTCTGCTCGGTTAGAATCTGTAATGCCCTGCCTTAGGAGATGTTGGAGGGAGACATTTTTTTACATTTAAGAAATATCTAGACAAGCACTTCTATCCCCAAGATATAGAAGTGATGAGTATCGCTTCGGTGGCACGGTGGCGCAGCAGTAGAGTTGCTGCCTCACTGTGCCAGGCCCTCCGGGTTCGATCCTGACTGCGGGTGCTGTCTGAACAGAGTCTGTACATTCTCCATGTGACCTGCGTGGTTTTCTCCGAGATCTCCCACAGTTTCCTCCCACACTCCAAAGACGTTAGGTCTGTAGGTTAATTGGCTCAGTATAAATGTAAATTGCCCTTCCTGTGTGTGGGATAGTGGTAATGTGCGGGGATCGCTGGTTAGCGTGTTGAAGGGCCTGTTTCCGAGCTGTATCTCTAAAAGTAAAAAACTGAAGTCCACAGTGGCGAGCGAGCAGAACCAGTAGCTCACAATGCCAGAGACCTGGGTTCAATAGCGACTTCAGGGTGCTGTCTGCGAGTTTGTCCCCATGGGTCATATGTCAGCATTGTATTACAGAGAAGAGTTCTGAGAGGAATGACACCGTGCTGAAGGTTTTGTCAATGATATTCTCAACGTATTTGTCTGTAATCGAAAATTACCTCTAACATTATATGGCATTATAACAGTCCATAATCCTTCAGTGTGTAATATAGTCAATACATTATCTGAACATAATATAATTACATTATGCACTCTGCTGCTGTCTAATGTGGACATTTATAATGCATAACCATCTGTACAATGTGCAGGTGCCTATAATATTTTGAAAAACATCATATAACAATCGGCAAGAAAGCATAGTTCGTAAATTAATCTGAATTAAAATGCAATTTATAATATTATTAACGAGGGGATTATTCCAGGGCGCTGCACAAGAGTGACAAGCACAAAATACCAAGCATGGCAAATGGCTTCCATACTGTGAATCAACAGTGGATGTTGGTGGCAGGGTGGAATACACTGTTGCTACAGTGTGCCATGCTTAGAACTATTATATACACATTCCTGAAGAAGGTCTCGATCCAAAATATCTTCAGTCCATTCCCTCCACAGATGCATTCCCTCCAATAAGGGTACTGATTGTATGCCTCAATGTCACGTTCCCCTCAGCTAACAATGTGTCATTCTACATTTCCTTGCTATCGTTCCCTTTGATCTGTGTTTTCTCATCTTCCCCTTCCATGTATCTATGTCTCCCTCTCCCCTGACTCTCAGTCTGAAGAATGGATTCGACCAGAAACGTCACCCATACCTTCTCTCTGGAGATGCAGCCAGAACCGCTGTTGCTCCAGCGTTTTTGTGTCTGTCTTTGGGTTTGTCTAGCAAGTTGTGTTTTGCTAAACATTGCATATATTATAACAGCTTGTATTAGATTGTAATCATTAATGTAACGTATCACCAAGGTGTATGTAATGTGAAGATAGACACAAAATGCTGGAGTAACTCAGCGGGACAGGCAGATCTCTGGTGAGAAGGAATGGGTGATGTTTCGGATCGAGAACCTTCTTCAGACTGAGAGTCGGGGGAGTGGGAGAGATATGGATGGATAAGGTGTGAAAAGGGGAGAGAAAAGGGGATGGAGATCGATGTAATGTAACATAGCCTCATTGCTGCCCATTTATTGAGGGAATTGCAAATATACAAAGAGCTGTGTGCCATAAATGTTTCCAATTACAGTCTGAAGAATGGTCTCGACCCGAAATGTCACTCATTCCTTCCCTCCAGAGATGCTGCCTGTCGCGCTGAGTTACTCCAGCATTTTGTGTCTGTCTCCAGTTACAATGTTGGGCGTGAAGTAGCAGTTACAACTCGTCCCATTCAAGAAAACCAAGCGTGCTTTGTGGTGGTTTTGGCTGCTTTTGTTGTGTCGGGGACAACAAGCATAGTGTTTGGCACATTTTCCGCAGGCATTTCATGTTTATTTCATTTCACAGACAGGAACAAAATGAATGTGAATGGAATGTTTTTTTTTCTGTGGCCCAGCTGTTAAATAATGCATTGATCGCACAGGTTAAACAAATCCCTCTACTGAATGTCACTTACTGCAGGGCTGTAGGAGGAAAGGTTCGGTGAATACTTTGCTTGGAAATTATAGGAGAATTGTGCAACAACCGACAGGAGAATTCTCTGCTTTAACAATTGATGATCTTTACAGCTGATAAAAACCGGTTGGAACCACCAGGGCCAACAGCACAACAGCCACTTGCAGAGACTGCTGCCACTGACATGAGTTACTTAATGAATACTGAACAAATCAACTACCTCCCGAGAGGGTTGCCGTCTCTGCAGGGTCCTTGGCATGCTGCACACGGCTGCAATATACTCACGCATCCTGGAATGGCAAGGAATGACAATACACAACAGGTCCAAGCTCCAACGCTGGATAAAGGAATATACAACCGTGTATACAGCATGGAAACGGGCTCTTCGGCCCAACTCGACCATGCCCAACCGAGACAGTCCTACTTGCGTACGGGCAGGAGAGTGGGGGAAATGGTTGTGCATCTGGGTTTGGTATAGGGAAGAGAGAGGAGCAGGAAGGTGGGGCTGGGGTTAGTTGAGTTTAGAGATACAGCGCTGAAACAGGCCCTTCGGCTCACCGACCACCGATCCCAGCATATGAACATTATCCTACACATACTAAGGGTAATTATAACATTTACCAAGCCAATTATCCTACAAACCTGAACGTCTTTGGAGTGTGGGAATAAACCGAGGATCTCAGAGAAAACCTATGTGGTCACGGGGAGAACATACAAACTCTGTACAGACAGCACCCATAGTCGGGATTGAACCCGTGTCGATGCCACTGCGCCACTGTAGGTTGTTCACTAAAATTGGAGAATTCAACCTTCCCACTGGAGGGTTGTAAGCTACTCAAGTGAAATATGAGGTGCTGTTCGTCCAGTTTGCTTGTGGCCTGACTCTGGCAATGGAGGAGGCCCAGGACAGAAAGGACAGAAAGGTCAGAATGGGAATGGAAAGAGGAATTAAAATGGTGAACAATCAGGAGATCCAGTGGAACCTCTCGGACTAACCAAACTATTAGCGTGGTTTTTCTCATTAATTATTGGATATTTTCAATGATCGCAGTATTCTGCCTGAATATTCCCCACACTTTTGTCCCACTTTATTCCTCTGTTATTCGGAGATTGAATGTTGGTGGCGTTCTGTATCACTCGAGCTTGCCCGCACTGCACAGATCTGTAATAAATCTGTCAACATCACTCACCTTAACTCTCTGTTCAATACACGTGTCCGTTACTATGGCAACAGAGGCCCACTGTAGGTGACTCACACCACACAGGATAGTGGTGCTGGCTGGAATCTTCCGTAAGGTCATAAGTGCTAGGAGCAGAATTAGGCCATTCGGCCCATCAAGTCTACTCTGCCATTCAATCATGGCTGATCTATCCCTGCCTCCTCAGCCCTTTCTGCTGCCTTCTCCCCATAACCCATGACCTGACCCGCGTACTAATGAAGAATCTGCCTTTCTCTGCCTTAAAAAATATCCACTGGCGGCCTCCACAGCTGTCTGTAGCAATTAAATCCACAGATACACTACTCTCTGACCAAAGAAATTCCTCCACATTTCCTCCCTTAAGGAATGTCCTTTAATTCTGAGGCTGTGACCTCTGGTTTTAGCCTCTTCCATGAGTGGAAACGTCCTCTCCACATCCCCGATCCAGGCCTTTCACTATTAGGTAAGTATTTGGGATGAATTCTTCAATGGAATACATTTGTGAGCCTTACTGCTCTAGTCCTCATTTCCCTTTTACTGCACTAAGCACAATGTTACCCAAAGTACTCTCAGAGTACTTAGTAACTCAGAGTACTCTATTGCCCAGAGTAGGGGAACTGAGAACCAGAGGACGTAGGTTTAAGGCAAAGAGAGAAAGATGTAATAGGAATCTGAGGGGTGTAGGCGGTGGGTGTATGGATCGAGCTGCCAGAGGAGGTAGATGAGGTAGAGACTATTGCAACGTTTAAGAAACAATTGGACAGGTACATGGATAGGACAGGTTTGGAGGGATATGGGCCAAACGCGGGCAGGTAGATGGGACATGTTGGTAGATGTGGGCAAGTTGGGCCGAAGGGCCTGTTTCCACCTGGATATCTGTATGACTCTATGTTGCACTTAAAATGCACAACTGACAATTGTTGCTAAGCACTTCTTCCTTGTAACATGCTCTCCATTATTCTCTAAAAGAACCACCTCAGCACAGGACAAGAACATGTAACCAGAGTCACATGTGAACATGTGGCACAAAGCAGAGAGAGCAAAGTGTAGACGAGCAGCATCTGTGGAGTGAGGGGTCCTGGTGACACTTAGAGTCAGGACACTTCTTCACATCAATCCTAAATGTATGAAGAAGGGCCCTGACCCAAAGCCTGTCCATTTCCCTCCACAGATGCTGCCTGGCCCACTGCGTTCCTCCAGCACTTTGTGCTTTGTTCAAGATTCCAACATCTGCAGTTCCTTGTATCTCCAGGCTTGGAAGTATGATTGGACTACTAATGGGGATGTCTGACATATGCTTTATGTGGACAGAGCACGGCTCGAGTATATAGACTGCTCTGATCCTTCAGAGATTGAATTAGGTCAGTAGAAAGATAAAACTCTTCTAAGATGTTCATACCCCACAGTGAGATACAGTACGTCTAGAGATCTGAATCAGAAGTTACATCCCAGATGCAATGAGCTGCATAAACTATCTCCAAAACAGAAGCTATTTTAATAGTTAATGTGATGCACAGTCCACATGAAAAATTGGGAATTCATTTAGCCTACAGAACACGGGTGATACGGTTGCGCAGCGGTAGAGTTGCTGCCTCACAGCGCCAGACACCCAGGATCGAACCTGACCACGGGTACTGCCTGTAGGTAGTTTGTACGTTCCCCCTGTGAACCGCGTGAGTTTTCTCCGGGTGCTCCGGTTTCCTCCCACATTCCCCAGAAGTGCAGGTTTGAAGGTTAATAGGCTTTGGTAATAATTGTAAATTGTCCTTAGAGTGTAGGATAGTGCTAGTCTACGGTGAGTGCTGGTCGGCGCGGATTCGGTGTGTCATTTCGGGCCTGTTTTCGCGCTGTATCTCTAAACTAAACTGAACTAAACACAATCCAAATTTTGCAAAATTGAATCTCAAGACCTTGGTAGAAACACAGCATGAAAATACAAACACCAACACCATGAAATCAGATCCACACAAATATATTGATACATTTTCACATCTAAAACAATAAATATAGTTCTCAATTTCTGTTCACATCTTTGAACGATGGAGATGTTCCATAAAGTCGGGTTTACAAAGGCAATTCCTTGAACTTCTCCACGGTGTGACTAAGCTTGTATGCTCACGCCCCAAGGCACTTCTTATGACTGATGAGGCTTCTGGACGGATGAAATGAGTGCAGAAGCCAGAGCTATTGAAGTCGTATCCCACACATTCTGATTATTTCAGACATGAGGCAGGAATTTAATGAGAAGCCGAGATGAAGATATTTCGGGGTAATAGCCGCTCACCAATACATTTCATAATATCACGTTGGCTGAGGTAATGGGAATTGATGCATGTTTAATATTTATGAAATACAATCTATTTCTGAAACAGGCGTGCGCTGATTCTGCTCAGCCTATTATTAAAACACTTCAAATTCAGGACAAAAACTCTGAGCCCTGTAATGTCACCGATGATTGCCTGACTTGACTTTTGTTTCGATGTCATCTCTTCCTTACTCATTGTTCCAACTCAGTCCAGACTGGCACTGGGGTCAATTGTGTTCAGTCCGTTCCAGTTAATTGCGACAAAACTATGAAAATCATTCCTCCCACTGAGCACAAACAAGCTACCCTGTCAAACAAGTGCCCAATTTATTCAATCTTCCGGAGGTAGCTGTCTGCAGCAGCACATGGAGTTTCTTATGTGAAGGAGTCAACTAGTATTCATTATTACCAAAAGACCTAGAAACATAATGATTTGCGCAGGAGCAAGCAATCATCTCCTCAAGGCTGAAACATCATATAGTGAGATCCTGTCTGATAGATTCATAGAGTTACATAGTGTAGAAACAGGCCCTTCAGCCCAACCTGCCCACACTAGCTAACATGTCTCATCTACACTAGTCCCACCTGCCTGCGTTTGGTCCATATCCCTCCAAACCTTTCCTATCCATGTACTTGTCTAACTGTTTCTTAAACGTTGGGATAGTCCCAGCCTCAACGACCTCCTCTGGCAGCTCGTTCCATGCACCCATCAACCTTTGTGTGGAAAAGGTTATCCCTCAAATTCCTAGTAAATCTTTTCCCCTTCACCTTAAACCTATGTCCTCTGGTCCCTGATTCACCTACTCTGGGCAAGAGAGACTCTGTGCATCTACTCGAATACTCTATCTTACCCGATCTATCTTGTTAGAGTAACTCTATCTTGCTCTAACCTCAATTCCCCATCATCCATCTACCCACAATAACCTTCTATCTCTCTATCCATCCATCCATCCATCCATCCATCCATCCATCCATCCATCCATCCATCCATCCATCCATCCATCCATCCATCCATCCATCCATCCATCCACCTCTGCATTAAAGAACATTTGAAGACTCGACTTCCAACATCTTTTCTGGAAAAGAGTTCCAAAGAAACCCATGGGAAACAAAATCTCCTCAACTTTACTTTAAACTTTTGCATTTAAACAGAGAATCCCGCATCTAGATTTCTCCCACACCAGAGAAATATTCTCCACATATCCACTCTTTCAAAACCTGTGACATATGTTCCTGTGATGTGTTGGCTCTGATGCTTCTGCAAGCAAGATTTTCGTAGTACCCGTACTCCACTGTAGACATGCGTATGACAAGGAATTTAACATGACTTGACCTGACTCTAGTCAAAGATAGACATAAAGTGAGTAACTCAGAGGGTCAGGCAGCTTCTCTGGAGAACAGCAATAGGTAATGCTTCCGAGGTGGAGTCTGAAGAAGGGGTCCCGACCCAAAACTGCACCCATCCACATTCTTTACAGATGCTGCCTGGCCCACTGAGTTACTGTGTCTTTTTCTTAAAAAATGAAAGGATGGTTTGCGATTTTCAGTAACATTAGATGTACCGCAGAGGTCAAAAGTGATTGATTGATGGTTTATTATCACATGTCACAAGTTACAGTGAAAGTATTTGTTTTGCACACAGGGTATGCAAAGAGACGTCATATAAAGGCCACCGACACAGGTACAAGGTATTCAAGGTAGTCCCCAATGGACCCTCTATCTTCTCAGCGCCCCAACCCATCCCCTGCCGGGTCCCTCTTTGGAGTGGGATGGAGGGACGAATGGCAATGCAAATGGGAATGGGAATGGGAATGGAGTGAGGACTGGTGGGACAACAACAATCGCCCACTTAGATAGGAGAGGGTAGCTGACCGCAAATGAAAGTGTACGAGGAAACCGCTGAACTTGCGGACATTCGATGGAAGATGTCAACAGAGTCGTGCCTACACCTTGGCACGAGTTCAGGAGGAATCATCAAATTGGGGAGCATCTTTGGAGAGAGAAACATTAACACTGCAAGTTGACGAACCATCTTTTCCTTTCACAGGTAAAGCTCGACCTGATGAGCATTTCCAGATAACAGATGTTCAGCAGTCACAGTACTTTGGCGGGGAGAGAACAAGATTTGAGAGCAGAGGTCAGGCGTTGAAAATTACAATGCTTTATGTAGTGACTGAACAAATCCATTAGAAATGAATTCTTATCAATAGAGTCAATTGAATTACACTGTTATCAACTGGTAGTTAATGAACCTGCCGGAGATACTGTATAAGCCCAACACTTGCCTATAATTGGGACAGATACTATCTGAAGACATTTATCTTCACAGAAAGAGTTAGTAAGTGAATATTTATATATAAAACGACAGGTCAAGAGGTTTCAATAAGCCTGACTCAAAAAATAGTCAAAATCAAAGTTTAAAATGGGAATAATTTCTCTATTTATGCTTCGCCCCATTATTATCGTGAGCTGCCAAAGCAGATTTAATGAGGGAGGTGCCAGGATACAATTATCTGAACAACACAGAAATGCATGTTGGAACATAATTGAGTGAGCCGCAGGGAAAATAAATTATGATATAATTAACTTAACAGCAGAAACTGATACTGAGAATTACTGCAACACTCTGTTGATCTTTACACTAATTCTCTTCCCTCTTTGCTGTGATGGCCGTGGCTCACTGTTCTTCATGCTCACAGACAAAGTTAGTGGCATTTAGTTTAGTTTAGAGATACAGCGCAGAAACTGGCCCTTCGGACCACCGAGCACTATCCTGCACACATTTACAATTTTCAATTTACAATTTCAAATTTTACAAAAAGCCAATCAACCTACAAACCTGTACGTTGTTGAAGTGTGGGCGAGGAACTGGAAATCCTGGAGAAAACCCAGGCAGGTCACAGGGTGATTGCACAAGCTCCATACAGACAGCACCTGTAGTCAGGATCAAACCTGGATCTCTGGCGCTGTGAGGCAGCAACTCCACCGCTGTGTCACCATGCCTTTGTCTCAGATTTTGGCAGCTGTAAAGGCATTGTCCACAGCGTGATGGCTGATGGAGGATGTCACTAGAGTTCCCTGTGCGCCTTCTCTCGTGAGGCCACTGGATGGATGCCTGGGTCCCTATGCTTTCCTTTGTCCACTAATACTGTCTTTACAAATCCCTAGCGCAACAAAAGCTCTTCACAGTACCTCGGTACACGTGACAATAAACTAAACAACTCAAAAGTTTTGCCATAAATGGCTGAGGGGAGTCGTGACAGAGTATTTAACATTCTGAGAGCCATAAATACGCAGGCAGTCAGGACCTTTTTCCTGGGGTGGTAATGTCAAAGACTAAAGGGCATAGTTTAAGGTGAGAGGAGTTTAAAGGAGATGTGCAGGGCAAGGATTTTTACACAAAAGGTGGTGGGTGCCTGGAATACTTTGTCGGGTGCAGGCAGATACAATAGTGGCATTTGACAGATTTTTGGAGTTGCATGTGGATATGCAGGTAGTGGAGGGATTTGGATCATGTGCAACCAGAGGAGATTAGTTTAACAGCTTTGCATTCAGCACAGACATTGTGGGCCGAAAGGCCTGTTGCTGTGCTACACTGTTCTATGTTCTAAAATGATGAGGGTGGGATGCAGGAAATGCATCCCCATAATAAAGTCAAATCAAACATCTGGACACACATTTAGGGAAAGAGGGGAGAGAGTTAGAGTGATTTGAGGGGAAGTTTCTCCACCCAGTTTCTGTAGAGGCTGGGTCTCTGACAGCATTGAAGGCAATGGACCAGGATGCTGGAAGGTGGCGTTAATATGTAAGGGCACCATAGACATTAAAAAAGATGTGGACAGCTACAGATACAATGTTTTAAAGAAGGAACTGCAGATGCTGGAAAATCGAGGGTACACAAAAGGCTGGAAAAACTCAGCGGGTGCAGCAGCATCTAAGGAGCGAAGGAGATAGGCGACGTTTCAGACTGGAGAATGTCTGAAGAAGCGTTTCGGCCTGAAACGTTGCCTATCTTTAAATTAGATTAGATTAGATTCTTTATTTGTCATTCAGACCTTTTGGTCTGAACAAAATCTTGTTCCCCTGCAGTCATACATATAATTAAAAAAAATTAAATAAATAAATGATACAACACACAATAAACACAAATTTAACATCCACCAGAGTGAGTTCACCAAACACCTCCTCACTGTGGTGGAAGGCAAAAGTCTTAAAGTCTCTGTCTTTTCACTCTTTGTTTCCCTCTGCGCTCCTTCGCTCCTTAGATGCTGCTGCACCCGCTGAGTTTCTCCAGCCTTTTGTGTGCCCCAGCTACAGATACATGGACAGGATAGGTTTAGAAGGAATGCGCAAAATGCTGGAGTAATTCAACAGGTCAGACAGCATTTGGAGAAAAGGAATGGGTGACTTTTCAGGTCGAGACCCTTCTTCAGACTGAGATTCAGGGGAAAGGGAAACGAGAGGTATAGATGGTGATCAGAATCAGAATCAGAATCAGAATCAGAATCAGAATCAGAATCAGAATCAGAATCAGAATCAGAATCAGACTTTATTCACCAAGTATGTTTTGCAACATATGAGGAATTTCACTGGCCAGGTCAGTCATACAATTAAAAGTAACAGAACACACAAAAAGACATTTTAACATGAACATCCACCACAGTGACTCCTACACATTCCCCACTGTGATGGAAGGGGAAATAAAGTTCAAGCCCTTCCCTTAGTTCTTCCTTGGTCGGGGGCCTCGAGCCCCCCATTGATGGGACGGTCTTGACTCCCGTAGCCGGCGACGTTCGGGTCCTCTGTGCATCGGGGGGGGGGGGGGGGGGGGGGATGTTAGCTCCCCCGCGCTGGGCGATCGAACCTCACGTCGGGGCTGGTCGAAACTTCCGCGACGTTGGAGCTCCCGACTTGGCCTCACCCGAAGACTGCGAGCCCAGGCAAGGGATCAGCTCCGATGTTAAGTCTGCGTCCTGCGGTGGGGCTCACGGCAGTCCGAGGCGGCTTCCAGCTCCATCGATGGTAGGCCGCAGAGCCCGGAGAATGTGATCCGAAAAATAATCACATCTCCGGCAAGGTAGGAACTTGACGGTAGGAAGTTTCCCCCGATCCCCTCCCCCCTCCCCCCACATAAAACAAATTGAAGAACATTAAAACAAAACTTTTAACAAACTAAAAAATAACAAAAGCGTGAAAAGACAAACAGACTGCCGGCAGGGCTGCCATCTCCCCGGTGATGTAGAACAAATGAATGAAAGAAATGCAAACAAAAGTAACGGTGATAGAGGAAAGAGACCATTGTTAGCTGTGTTGGGTGAGAACGAGTATAGACAAGGAGATGACTTGGAAGCTGGTGAGACTTGGGTGGACGATGGACAGGGAGAGAGGGAAGGTGGAGGTTACTGGAAGTTAGAGAAGTTGCAATTCATACCACTGGGATGTAAGCTGCCCAAGCGAAATATGAGATGTTCAGAAGGATATGGGCCAAACACAGGCAGGTGGGACTAGTGCAGGTGGGGCATGTTGGTCGGCGTGGGCAAGTTGGGCCTAAGGGCCTGGTTCCTTGCTGTATGACCCTATAATTCTCTAACACAGGTCGAGTTTGGCCAGGTTTTGCTTCTATGTTGCCTTATTTCATGACTGTGACTCATTCTGCCTCTTGTGCCGGGCTAGATGGAGTGAGTCACTGAGCACTGAGCAAGCATTCGTAGAGTCACACAACTCATCTATGCTGACCAAAATGTCCCATCTAAGCTAGTCCCATTTTCCCACATTTGGCCCATATCCCTCTAAGCCTCTCCTGTCCACTCTGCTCAATGCACTTTGGTGTGACCACTTGAATGGGCGCTGCACCTGCAAAACGTCCATGGAGAAATGAGAGGCACAAAAAGCTGGAGTAACTCAGCGGGACAGGCAGCATCAGGAGAGGAGTAATGGGTGATGTTTCAGGTCGAGACCCTTCTTCAGACCCAGCCCCCCACTCCTTCATCCTACACAAGACGCGAGAGACTGCAGATGCTGGATGGAATCTGGAGCAACGACCAAACCAATGTTGAACTCTGCGGGTGCAGCAGGGTCTGTGGGGAGAAAGGGCCGGTCGACATTCCGTGACCAAACCCTGGGCAAGACAGGGCGATGCAGGGTCTTGACACGAATCCTCCAGCCTTCCGTTCCCACACCGCTGGCTTCATCCAGCAGATTGTTTGTTGCTGTTAAAAGTCGTGAATGTTGCCTTTCGCATCATGCACTTTAAATAAGATCCTCAAGGACTCCAGTGATTTAGTACATTCTGCGACTAAGGATCACGGCCAAACATTGACTAAGAGTGCTCGGGGAATAATCACTTAAACTAAGCATGCCCTGGCGATATTCCTGCTTGTAAAGAGACAGACACTGTAAATGGTGCCCCGTATGCCAATGGCCTGATTTTGCTTGACTGAGTTTTTTTGCCCAAGGATGGTATCATGTTCTCTCTCTAGGGGACAGGCAACCACACTGCATGTTTTCACATGACTGTACCGCCATTAACTTCACACACACAACAGTTTTATGCCGACAACAAAGCGCCTTGTGATGGATCATAAATCATTCACCATATAGGTAGACAGACATGAATGATATCTTCAATACAAGATTCCTGTAACTTATTTATTAATTTGCAAATCTTCGCTAGGAATTATCTATGATAAATCATCTGCATCTCTCAAGCGTTAAAAATTCATTTGATTTATAATGCATAAGCTCAGTCATTTATTTATCAACGGGAAAGGTGAATTTTCACATTCACATTTGTTTCATTCTTCCAGGTCAGGAGAGAAAGGGAAATGAAGAATGGGATCCTTCACCCAGGGGGATTGAAAGTAGATCTTGTCCCACCTGCACCCAAACTACTTTCCTTGGAATAAGAATGGCAGCTCTGGCTAACATCTCCCATTCCTGATCCATGGCACCAAGCTATCACTTGCTGAGGATGGCATGATGGCGCAGCAGTAGAGTTGCTGCCTTACGGCGCCAGAGACCCAGGTTCAGTCCTGATAACGGGTGCTGTCCGTACGGAGTTTGTACGTTCTCCCTGTGACCGCGTGGGTTTTCTCCGGGTGCTCCATCCCCACCAGCACCATTGGAATTGATGTTCACCAATAATCATTAGAGACCGGCACTGGGGCACAGCGGTAGAGTTGCTGACTTACAGCACTTACTGCGCCAGAGACCCGGGTTCGATCCCAACACGGTTTGTACGTTCTCCCTGTGACTGTGTGGGTTTTTCTCCGAGATTTTCGTTTTCCTCCCACACTCCAAAGACGTGCAGGTTTCCAGGTTAATTGGCTTGGTATACACGTACAAATTGTCCCTAGTGTGTGCAGGATAGTGCAGGGATCGCTGGCAGGGTGTGCGGGGATCGCTGGTCGGTGCCGAATCAGTGGGTCGAAGGGCTCATTTCTGCGCTGTATCTCTAAAACTGAAACTAAAGACTGCATGGATTTCATTTGTGTGTTCCGGTCTCATCCCATGATTTGGGGATTGGGGGTGAGTTGCCAACTGTAGGTTGCCTCTGGAGTGTAGATGAGTGGCAGAAGTTGAGGGGAGTTGAGGCGAATGTGGGGAGAGTAGAAAGGGGTTAGTGTAGGATTAGGATAATGGGTGCTTGATGGACACAAAGGGCTGAAGGGCCTTTTTATCACTGTGACTTGAAGAGTAAGTAGGAGTTTTTGCACTGTAGCATTGCCCTGTGTTAGTTCAGTTTTAGCTTAGAGATACAGCTCGGAAGCAGGCCCTTTGGCCCACTGGGTCCACACCGACCCGCACATTAACACTATCCTACACACACGAGGGAAAATGTATATTTATACCAAGCCCTACAAACAGGTACATCTTTGGAGTGTGGGGGAAAACCGAAGATCTCGAAAACCCACGCAGGTCACGGGGAGAACGTACCATCTCCGTACAGACAGCGCCTGTAGTCAGGATCAAACCCGGGTCTCTGGCACTGTGAGGCAGCAACTCTACCGCTGCACCATCGCGCAGCCCTATTATACAGGTGTTTGTTTGACTGTCAGCCTTTGACATTGATCACCTGAGCATGTGATGGAATCTGGGGGTTTCTTTTTCATTTCATCATCGTTGAAAACATTAGCGACACAGTGGCGCTGGCTTCCAACGGGAATGGTGACGGACGCACACCACACATCTCTTTCCTCCAGTTCCAGCGGACTTCCGCCGCTGGAAGTCCAGGATTCTGGTGTGTGTGCGTTACCATCATTCCTCGCAATGCTGTGTACGACAGTGATCGCAACTTCTACTGAAGTGTGGACGGCCGTTGGCTCACTAGAAGCTCATCCGCTCTTTGACAGGTCTTGTTGTTGGTCCTGCTGGGGGTCCACAGCCCCCTCCTCACCTGGCAAACCGACTATCCGACCATGGAGCACGGGATTACACGGTACCCGTGGTGGGCGGAACTCCTCCCTGACTTGACGAACATAAATCGGGGAAAGTTGAAGACAACCTACAGCGGGGAATACTTACACAGCTTCTACACCAGGAGGGGAACAGTATTAAAGCCCTGTCCCACGGTGCCAGTTCATTCAAATGCTCTCCCGAGTTTAAAAAAACTCAAACTCGTGGTAAGCACGGAGAATGAACTTAGCGGGTACGTCGGAGCTCGGGGACGTCTCTCAGTGTTAACGGGAAGTACTTGGGAAGACTCGCTGAAAAATGTCCACGAGATCCCCGAATGGCCATTACCGTAAATCTCCGAGTTCGAATCGGCAAACTCGGGAGAACTCTTGGAATGAACTCGCACCGTGGGACAGGGCTATTAGGCTTTGAGTGGAGTTGGGCAGGTTGGCAGTTTTTCATTTTTGGTTAATTTCGACATTTTGCCGTGTTTCGGCGTTTAAGTGTTTCACATTGTCAGGCACTGTAGGGGGGGCAGTCATGACATGTAGTTGGAGTGTAGACCCAGTGTGTGGATAGAACACGGACCCAGAGGAAGGATGCAATACGGACACCAAACATGGATGGAACACGGGTCCTGAGCACAAATGGAGCATGGACACAGAACACGGATGGTGCACGGACTCAGGGATGTTGGATAGGATACTGAGTTGGATGATCAGCCATGATCATATTGAATGGCGGTGCAGGCTCGAAGGGCCGAATGGCCTACTCCTGCACCTATTGTCTATGTTTCTGTTCTGAAAGGTTCATTGATTCACAGGATAAACCGCTGGAGGCATCAGGGACAAGTAAGCACATTGTGAACGTCACCAATTGTAGCAAGGGACGCTGTCGCCTGGGGGTTTAGTTTTCCAACAGGAGCAGCTGCTGACGTGGCCCTGAGACGGTGCACTGACACCACACAACATGTGCCCACAGCTGGGAATCGCCTGACTGTGCGTGGATCATCCGATCAGTGAGAGACCAAGTCAGTCTGAAGAAAGGTTCTGACCCAAAACGTCATCTATTCCTTTTCTCCAGAGATGCTACCTGACCCACTGAGTTACTCCAGCATTTTGTACCTGTTCACGTTCTCCAGAGATGCTGCCTGACCCGCTGAGTTACTCCAGCATTTTGTGTCATCTTCAGACCAAGTTGACCTCATCCAAGCTGGTCCCATTTGCCTGCATGTGGTCCATATCCTAAACTTTTCCTAGTCAGTCTACCCTAGGGGTGTCAAACTCATTTAAACTCATTTTAGGCCAAGGGCAAGCTGCGACTTCATGTGCGGTGCATGCATGAAAGCAGTCCGATCCGGCACCGGGGACAACTGCAGCCCGCTCCGGCATTGGGGAAATCATCCCACGTCCCGGATCGCACCCCTTCGAGGGAAGCATCCGGCCTGCGGGCCGTGAGTTTGACACCCATATTCTACCCCATGACAAAGGGGTGACGAGTTGTACAGTTTGTTATCCGCAGGGAAGAAGGATCTCCTGCGGAGTTCTGCGATGCTGCTCAGGCCACATTTAGAATATTATGAACAGATTTGGGCCCCATATCTGAGGAGGTTTGCGAGAAGGATCCAAGGGATGATTGGGTTAACATATGAGGAGCATTTGATGACTCTTGGCCTGTACTCACTGGAGTTCAGAAGATGAAACATCGAAACATAGAAAATAGGTGCAGGAGGAGGACATGCGGCCCTTCGGGCCAGAACCGCCATTCATCGTGCCTGCCTTTTCCCCATATCCCTTGATTCCACTAGCCCCTGGAGCTCTGTCTAACTCGCTCTTAAATCCAGGAAGGGGTCTCATTGAAACCTACTGAATAATGAAAGACCTAGATCGAGTGGATGTTGAGAGGATGGTTTCACAAGTGGGAGAGTCCAGGACCAGAGACCACAGCCTCAGAAGTAAAGGAAATACCTTTACAAATGAGATGAGGAGGAATTTCTTAACTTTAGCTTTTAGAGTTTAGAGATATAGCGTGGAAACAGACCCTTCGGCCCACCATGTGCGCACCAACCAGTGGTCATACTTGAACTACCATACACACAATGGACAATTTGCAATTTTAACTAAAGCCAAACCTGGACGTATTTGGTGCGGGAGGAAACCAGAGCAACCACAGGGAGAATGTACAAAGTCCATACAAACAGTACCTGTAGTTAAGATTGAACCTGGTTCTCTGGCGCTGTAAGGCAGCAACTCGACCAATGCGCCATAGTGCAGCCCAATGAGTGGTCAGAGGGGGATGGATCAGTGGAATATATTGTCACAGACAGCGGTGGGGGCCACGTCATTGGGTATTTTAAAGTGGAGATAGCTAGCTTCTGGATTAATAAAGGAATCTAAGGCTACAGGGAGAAGGCAGGAGAATGGGTTTGAGGACAAAAGAGATTGAATGGCGGGGTAGACTTGAACGGCCAGGTGGCCTAATTCTGCTCCTGTGTCCGATGGTCTTAGTCTTAATAACAGCAGAATGTAAGGTTGGACATCAAGAGATGACAGGATCCCATATTCAACAAGGGACCAATTAACCTACAAACCTGTACGTTTTTGGAGTGTGGGAGGAATCCGAAGATCTCGAAGAAAATCCATGCAAGTCACGGGGAGAACGTGCAAACTCCGTACAGACAAGAACACTGGTCTCTGGCGCTGTAAGTAGGTATGTTGCAAAACTTACCTTTAGCGGCGCTGCAGTTCTGCCGCTCCCCGTGTGCGCGACTTTGGCGCCTTTCAGAGGGGGGCGGGCTTAAAGTGCCGTTTTTCCACAGGCAGGACAAATCGATGAATGTCGGGCGATTTCGTTGCGGAAGAAAAATCGCTCCGACATTTCATCAATGAAGGTATTTTTAAATTACTCTGAATTATTTGTTAACTAGAGTAATTTAAAAATCACCTTCAAAAGCCGTAAGCACTAGACAACCGGAAGAATTTTCCGTAGGGGAGAAAAAAAGGTAAATAGTTTATTTTTATATTAAAAGTTGGTTTTTCGGGAGGCTTTAATAACATTTTCATGTTGCGAAATGGGGTCCCAAAAAATGTATGAACAAACAATATTTTTCCCCCCGACTTCACCGCTAACCGCAACGTTCCAATCCACCGCATTCCACTAAAACGCACTCGCTAGTTGATTTAAATGGCCATTAATTTACAGGCATAAAACACTAAATTCCTTCTATTTGGCCCGGAAATTCATGAACATGAGATTTAAAAATTATGTTATATTGTGGATTATTGTGTGAATGTTATTTGGACACTTAGGCAATTAAAAAAAAGTTTATCTTTTCTTAATAAATGGATAGATGTTTAGATCTACTCACTGAATTTTGTAATTAGCTACAATTAGATAACTAACTAATTATATGCTTTAATTTCAGGTAATCCAAGTAAGATTGTTTAATATTTATTTCAGAATGCTTCAATCTATAATAACTGAAAATTTCATTGAGTTCTCTTAATTTTTAAGAAAGTTATGGGCTTTTAACTTTTCCAGATCACAGCTTTTGAGTTACGTCAATTGAAAGGCAATGGGAAGCAAGATGCTCATTTCCGAGCATGAAAATGGCCATAACTTTCTTAATACTGAAGATATGAAAGTAAATTAGGTGTCAAATTAAACTTCTTTTTATGCTTTATCTGATGGGATAAATTGCAGACTTGATTTTTAAAATCTCAAAATTTTGTAACATTGCTACTGTAAGGCAGTAGCTCTACCGCTGCACCATTGTGCTGCCCTGTAGAATCTCTTGGGATCCATGCTGTATTTTTCAATCAATGAATAGACAATAGACAATAGACAATATGTGCAGGAGGAGGCCATTTGGCCCTTCGAGCCAGCACCGCCATTCAATGTGATCATGGCTGATCATCCACAATCAATACCCCGTTCCTGCCTTCTCCCCTGACTCCACTATTTTTAAGAGCCCTATCTAGCTCTCTCTTGAAAAACACAGTGGGTTCAGCAGGAAGAGTGAGGAGAATAGACAGGTGACGTTTCAAATCGGGACCCCTCTTCAGACCGATAAACTATGTTTCTGAAGAAGTCAAACATCGTCAATGCACTCCCTCCACAGATGCTGCCCGACCTGCTGAGTTCCACGGGATTTTAGTATCCAAAGTAGGATCTGATAGAGTGTTCCCAGAATCTTCCATCAGATGTTCAACCATTTTTCCCCCAAATTTCTAAAACCAACGGAAACTAATCAGCATACACATATATTCAAGAAGGAATTGCAGATGCTGGAAAATCGAACGTAGACAAAAATGCTGGAGAAACTCAGCGGGTGCGGAACGCACCCGCTGAGTTTCTCCAGCATTTTTGTCAGCATTCACATATATTCCTACAACCCTGTGAGTCCGCACATATACACTGACCTTCCTACTTTTATCCATTGTGGTTGCCTTATAATAGTTTAAACTACCGATACTCAGATTAATACGTGTCTGTATTTCAGGAAATGTTTGTTCATCAGAATTTTCAGGTGTTTATATTTGTAGAACCTTTATGATGCAGATTCAAAAGCACCCACCAGCACCTAACGTCAGAGGGGAAACATTCTTGGGCAGAGGTTCTGATGGATGCATAAGGTTTAAGGTGAAAGTGAAGGAACCTAAAGGAGATTTGAGGGGCAGGATTCTCACGCAGAGGGTGTTGGGTAAATGGAACAAGTTGTTAAAGGAGATTGCATATACAGTTGCAACGTTTGTAATAGGCGGCACGGTGGCGCAGCGGTAGAGTTGCTGCCTTACAGCGCTTGCAGGGTTCGATCCTGACTGTCTGTACGGAGTTTGTACGTTCTCCCCGTGACCTGTGTGGGTTTTCTCCGAGATCTTCGGTTTCCTCCTACAGTCCCAAGACGTACAGGTTTGTAGGTTAATTGGCATGGTACAAGTGTCAATTGTCCCTAGTGTGTGTAGGATAGTGTTAATATGTGCGGATCGCTGGTCGGTGCGGAGCTGGTGGGCCGAAGGGCTTGTTTCCATGCTGTATCTCTAAACTGAACTTAACTAAAAATTAAAAGGCATTTAGACAGGTGCTTGGACAGGAAAGGTTTAGAGAAATACAGGCCTAATGCGGGCAAATGGGTTAGGTGTAGACAGGGATCAGTGTCGGCATGGAGATGGTGGGCTGAAAGGTCTGTTTCCACACTGTACTATTTCATGATTTAGCTATGATCAGCTGCAGTGATGAAGATGATTAAAATCTGGGTCAGGTCAGCAAAGCAGTAGAGTTAAAGATGCCACGCTGCATGAAAGATGCCATCTTATCTGATCAAAAGATTACTGATCATAGAAACAAAGAAAATAGGAGCAGGTGCACCGCCATTCATTGTGATCATGGCTGATCATCCAAAATCAGTAACTCATATGCCTTCTCCCAATATCCCTTGATTCCACGAGCCCCTAGAGCTCTATCTAACTCTCTTTTAAATTCATCCTGTGATTTGGCCTCCACTGCCCTCTATGGCAGAGAATTCCACAAATTCACAACTCTCCGGGTGAAAACGTTTTTTCTCATCTCAGTTTTAAATGGCCTCCCCTTTATTCTTGGACTGTGGCCTCTGGTTCTAGACTCGCCCAACAGTGGGAACATTTTTCCTGCATCTAGCTTGTCCCGTCCTTTTATAATTTTATAAAAGGACGGGACTCTACGGGACAGGACGGGATTCTATAAGATCCCCTCTCATCCTTCTAAATTCCGGTGAATACAAGCCCAGTCTTTCCAATCTTTCCTCATACGACAGTCTCGCCATCCCGGGGATTAACCTCGTGAACCTACGCTGCACTGCCTCAATAGCACTGATGTCCTTCCTCAAATTAGGAGACCAAAACTACACCATTGATAACTTGAAGAGAAGTCTTTGCCCAGAGCGTGGTGAGAATGTGGAACTTGTCGTCATGTGGGGTCATTGTAGTTTAGTTTTGCTTAGTTTAGTTGAGTGTAGAGGTACAGCGTTGGTACGGTGTGGGCGATACGCTGACCCACGATCGCCCACACACTAGTTTTTATCCTACACATGAGGTACAATTTACAGAAACCTACAAATCTGCATATCTTTGGCATGTGGGATAAAACTGGAGCACCCAGAGAAAACCCACATGGTCACAGGGAGAACATGCGAACTCCGCACAGACAGCCCCGTTAGTCAGGATCAAACCTGGGTGTCTGGCGCCATCAGGCAGCAACTCTACTGCTGCACCATTGTGCTGCCCTGTAGAAGGAAAGATGGGAAACAAGAGAGAAAGGAATATAAGATATTTTAGTCGGTGAGATGATATGATGAGGAGGAGGTTTATGTGGAGCACTAACACCAGCATGGCCTCATGTGTCGTTCCTGTGCCACATACTCTTCGGATGGAGAAGGTGAACAGGTGCAGAGGCAGGGAGTGGCCACAATGTGGGAGGAAGCAGGCAGCACGAATGGCAAAGGGTACAGGGAGGTAGATCATGAGGAGGATGGATGGATGGAAGGTGAAGGTTTATACCATAGAGTTGAGGGGTTGAGAGATGGTTGGGAGGGGAGGTTAAATATAAGGGCTTTGAGCAGCACAATGGTCATCATGGATCCCGTTCCGATGTCGGAGTGTCAACATCGCGGCGAGCGGGCCTGAGCGGTGGGCTGCCCGTAGCGGCGACTGCGGAGGGCTCCGGAGGCCCCGACCACGGGTGAACATCAGAGCAAGAGACTGACTTTGGTGCCTTCCCTCACAGTGGGGAACTTTGATTCTGCTGTGCGGGGATGTTTTATGTTGAACTCTATCGTGTGGTGTGTTCTTTATTTTTATTTCACTGGCACATGTGACAAATAAATGTATCTTGTACCTTGTAAGTACCAGTGGAGCAGAGCAACGGAGGGAGAAGAGAATATCAGCAGCTCTGTATGAAGCAATGACAGTGGCCAAACTCAGTGGGAAATAGTGATGAGATTCAAGGCAATGGGGTTCGGTGATTGAGGCTCGGCCTGAGAGGGGTCCAGTGGCAGCTAGCCTTTTCCCTGAGGAGGGCAGTCAAGAACTGGAGGAAGGTTTAAGGTGAGATGAAGAAAGTTTAAAGGTTGTGGAGGCCAAGTCGATGGATATTTTTAAGGTGGAGATTGATAGATTCTTGATCCGTACGGGTGTCAGGGGTTATGGGGAGAAGGCAGGAGAATGGGGTTAGGAGGGAGAGATAGATCAGCCATGATTGAATGGCAGAGTAGATTTTCCGAATGGCCAAATTCTGCTTCAATAACTTATGAACTCATGAAGATTTAGTAAATCATTATTTTACAGAGTTTGGTGGACGTGTACAATCTGCAGCTCAGAGAGATGGAGGAAGCAAACATGACAATCATGTTTCAGAATCATTTAGACAGGCACACGAACAGGCAAGGAATGTAGGGATACAGAGATAGGCCATGTGCAGCAGATGTGTAATTGTAATTGATATCTTAGTTGGCACAAAGATCGTTGGCTGAAAGCAGTGTTGTAGTGTTGTAACCTCATAGTCATAGAATCATACAGCGTGGTAACAGGCCCTTCGGCCCGACTAGCCCACATCGACTGACATGCCCCATCCACACTAGTCCCACCTTCTTGCATTTGGCCCATATCCCTCTAAACCTGTCCTTTCCATGTACCTGTCTAATTGTTTCCTTAATGTTGTGGATAGTCCCTGCCTCAACTACCTAATCCGGCAGCTCGTTCCATACACCCACCACCCTTTGCATACAAAGGTTGCCCCTGAGGTTCCTATTTCTATGTACTATTTATAAATCATTCCAATAAAGCCAGAACATGACCACACACAGCAATTATACCTGTGGTCTGTTGGGAATGGACATAGAGGGTAACAATCCTCCCCTACATTGATGCTGTCACTTTATGGGAGGAAGTGGAACATCCATCAACCCTTGTTGATGGAGCCAGGGGCTGGGAATCACCAGTTTCCAATTGTTCCCTGTTGATCACAGAGGGCAGTGGAGGCCAAGTCACTGGATGGATTTAAGAGAGAGTTAGATAGAGCTCTAGGAGCTACTGGAGTCAAGGGATATGGGGAAAATGCAAAGGGACAGGTTATTGATTGGGGCCGATCATCCATGATCACAATGAATGGTGGTACTGGCTCGAAGGGCCAAATGGCCTCCTCCTGCACCTATTTTCTATGTTTCTATGTTTCTAAGTACATCGGCTCAGAATTCCTCATGGTTTAATACACTTTCAATAATGCTGACATGTGTGCTTAGGGGCATTACTTTGATCGTGCACCTCTACTCTACCATATGTCGTCTTGGTTTAAAATGGTGCAATCCTTAATCCCATCAGTATTCTTCATGGCTTTTATGTACAGCTGCGGTGTTCAAATTTAAATAAATGTTCTAGTCAATACAACTCTTGCAATTAGTCTTACTTCACACCAAAAATAAACATGGTTCCACTAAACTGGAGCATTTACAAGCGGTGGGGCCAAAAGGGCTTTCTGAACTCTTTCTGAAAAGATATGTCATACTTCCGTGGGCATTCGCTGGGTTTGAATGCACCCAGAAACAGGTAGTTTGCACTAATCCTGCATCAAACAAACAGAAAAACATCTACCATCTGACCACGTGGCATTCTGAAGAAGGGTCCCGCACAAAACGTCACCTATCCATGTTCTCCGGAGATGTTGGCTGATCGATGAGAAACTGCAGCACTTTGTGCCTTATTTTAAGTGGAAGTCATGATGGTTTGATAGCAGGCTCAGGAGGTGCTGTTTGCAACCAGTGAAGAGTCCAATGCTTCCATCGCACTCATTCAGACCACTGTACCTACACTCTCTTTAAACTCATGGCCCCATTATACTTACTGCTAGCGTATCTCCCTTTAAGCGGTCCGTCCATGTTTAGAGGTTAAGATTTAAAGAAAAAAATACATTAAATGTGTGCATGGGTTTTCTCCGGGTGCTCCGGTTTCCTCCCACACTCCAAAGACATGCAGGTTTGTAGGTTAATTGACGTCTGTAAATTGTAAATTGTCCCTAGAGTGTAGGACAGTGATCATTAGATGGTGCGGACTTGGTGGGCTGATGGGCTGTATCTGGCCTGTATCTCGGAAGTCCAAAGTGTAATGTGTGCTGGAGCATTAATAGAATAACATCCAAGACTGTGGAATATATGCTAGTCAGACAATCGAATGCACGAGCTTGCCGAATGGACGGAGTTTTAGTGCCCGTTCATGAACTCGGCAGGAAATTGGTGCAGCTCTCCTTGCTGGTGAACATCTACAAAATGGGTTAATGGAGATAGACACAAAATGCTGCAGTAACTCAGCGGGTCAGGCAGCATCTTTGGACAGAAGGAATAGGTGACCCTTCTTCAGACTGAGAGTCTCTCTGTGTATGACTGCCCTCTGCTTCTGAAGAAGTTGTCTCGACCTAATCCTTCTCTCCAGAGATGCTGCCTGTCCCGCTGAGTTACTCCAGTATTTTGTGTCTGTCTTTGGTGTAAACCAGCATCTGCAGTTCCTTCCTACACAAATGGGTTCATGGCATTTAATTAATTTTATTCTATCTCGATAAAGAAGCTCATTCACCAACTTAACATGGCTGACATGTAGAGGAGACAAAAAGCTGACATATTTGCGCAGTTATTTTCTCAGGTCACAGACATTACACCCTGACAGAAGATCTCTGGCAATGCTCGGAGCCAAGCAGCCAACGTAGTCTAGTTGGACGAGCACACAGCGATAGGTATAAACCCAAGAGATGCTTTCTATCTACTCTATGCAATGAGCCATATCCACAATGTGACAGATGCACTAGAACATAGAACATAGACTAGTACAAAAGATAGACACAAAAAGCTGGAGTAACTCAGCGGGACAGGCAGCATCGCTGGGAGAGAAGGAACGGGTGACATTTTGGGTCGAAGCGTTTCAGTCTGAAGAAGGGTCTCAACCCGAAATGTCACCCACTCCTTCTCTCCAGAGCTGCTGCCTGCCCCACTGAATTACTCCAGCCTTTTATGTCTATCTTTGGTTTAAATCAGCATCTGCACTTCCTACCTACACATCGAATAGTACAACACAGGAGTGGTGGCCACAATGTCCGTACCAAACATGAAGCCAGGTTAAACTATTATCCTCTACATGCATGTGATCCATGTCCTTCCATCCCTTCCATATCCTTGTGCCTATCTCTGTATCTGCCTCCACCACCACCGCTACCTGTACGTTCCATACAATCTGTGTAAAAAGCTTGCCCTTGTCCCTCTCACCTCATATCTGTCCCCTCTAGTCTTTGACAATTCCACACTGGGAAAAAAGTTCAGCCTGTCTACCCTATCTGTCCCTCTCATATAATTCTGTCAGATATCCCCTCAACCACCAACATTCCAGAGAAAACTGTCCAAGTTTACTCGACCTTTCATTACAGCTAATACCTTCCAATCCCGGCAGCATTCTGGTAAACCTCATATATTTCTTGTGTTTGGGTGACCAGAACTAATTCAGTACTTTGGATATAAGGAACTGCAGATGCTGATTTACAACAAAAAAAAGACATATAGTGCTGGAGTATCTCAGCAACATCTCTGGAGAACATGGACAGTGATGTTTTTGGTCGGGGCCCTTCTTCGGACTGATCTGGGCTACCATCTGCGGCAGCTGAGGAAGCACAATCTGCCACAGGCAATGATGGTCCAATTCTACACGGCCATCGTAGGGTCTGTCCTCACCTTCTCCATCATCGTCTGGTTTGGCTCAGCCACCATGCACGACACCTGGAGGCTGCAGCGAATCGTCCGATCAGCTGAGAAGATTATTGGCTGCAACCTTCCCTCCATTGATGAACTGTACACTTCAAGGGCCAGGAAGCGAGCGGGTAAGATCATCTCTGACCTCTCTCACCCTGGCCACACACTCTTTGAATCACTTCCCTCTGGAAGGCGACTCCGGATTGTCAAAGCTGCCACAGCCAGACATAAAAACAGATTTTATCCACGAGTAGTTGCTCTACTCAACAGCCAAAAATCTGTAGCCTCCCTTTGATCTGGTATTTTGTTGGTTCACATGCTTGATCAATGGTGTTTTATCATTAATGTCTAATTATTATTTTACTTCGGAGTCACGTGAGTGACTACGTGAAGACCCCGCCAGCACGCATGCGCGACATATCGTCGTTCGCATGCGGAAGCGACAGTCGGGAGGAGCGGGGCTCCTCCAGCGATGGAACGGTAAGACTCACCAGAGTGGTGAGCGCGGCGAGAGTAACGGCAAGAGCTGCTGCTATAGAGCGCAGCCAGCAGCGTGCCGTTTTTTCTCCGAGCTGCAGGTGCTGCCTGCAGCTCCCGAATTCAGCCCGGGAGGACTGCTGGTTCGCCACGGACAGGCGGTAAAACCACCCGTACGTTTCTCGAGCTGCAGGTGCTACCTGCAGCTCCCGAATTCCGCCCGGGAGGGCTGCTGGTTCGCCATGGACAGGCGATAAATCCACCCGATTTTTTCCCCGAGCTGCAGGTGCTACCTGCAGGTGCTACCTGCAGCTCCCGACTTCCGCCCGGGAGGGCGGTTGGTTCGCCACGGACAGGCGGTAAATCCACCGGGACTGGTTCGCCACGGACAGGCGGTAAATCCACCCGGAAGCCGATCGGGACTGTCGACTCAGCTGGGTCCAGTCCCGAGGACACCCCGTTCGCTGCAGCAACGGAGGTCGCCTTACCCGCATGGAGCGGATGGTGGAGCAATTGCTCCAGCGTGACCTGCTTTAGCAGGGGCAGGGTCACAGTGGGCCTCTTCGCAGGCCCACGGCAGGATCCTATTATGGACTGCCTAAATGTCTCACCCTCTTCGGAGGGGAGCATTGGGGGTCAGAACTGGGCTGACCCGAAGAGGGGGAGTTGGCTGAACAAACCAACAGTGTCAGGGGTGCAGTGAAGAGTTCTGGATATGGTAAGTAACATGCAGTTCCTTCTAAAAGGTTACCTATCCACCCTAAGCTGGCAGCTAGTTTAATTATATGACTACAAACCAGCTTCAGGAGCAGCCATCTATGCTATAGCTGATAAGTACTTTGCTCCTGATAATTGTACTCGCTATTGTTCCCGCGGTAAATACCCTATTTGGGGGATCATGAGCCCTACGATTAGAGGGCAAGGAGTCAAACTTCAGAGGATCCTGAAGCTTTTGACCGCCGGTATTTCGGCAGTGCCAGTACTGCGGTGGGTATAGAGCTACCGGTAGGAAAAGGATGCTCTGGCCTTACTGTGAACAATGTTTGAAAATAACTACAGGAAGAGCAATTCACCCCAAATTGCGGGGTTATGCAAACCAGGTACGCTCAACCACCATATCTGCTGTGCGGAGCTCCCCAAACAGGTGAAAGACCTGGACAAAGAGGCCATAGGGCTGATAAGGTACCCAGTACCTCCAAGCGCACTGCCAACAGCTACAGCACCTCTACACACCCAAAGCTCGAAGGCCGGCCCACCTGCACAACAGCCTTTTTAGGCCATGGCCCAGCCCGGCCTTCTTGGAAAATGCGCCACCCCTACAACGCATCAACTCAAACAGAAGAAATAACGGTGGTATTGGACACTACGCCGGCAATACCTTGGAGGTAGGTGGGTCTGCCTCCCCCAGGAACATCATATGTCTAAAATTCATCTTATGGGGGAGACCGGTTGCACTTTTACCTCTGATCCTTACATATTCGGAAGTATTCAGGGCTATAAAATTAATTCATTTACGAACTCCCTGCCCCGGTCCAGCATTCGCCTAGCCGAAAGTTATACTTTCACAAAGAAAGAACGGCGGGCCATGCTGAACTATTAAGAGGGGTTATTGAGAGAATCACAGGAGTTCGTATCTAATATATTTACCAAAAATAAAAGATGGCGGATGCCGCATAATCATAGACCTGACCGAACTGAATACTTCTGTTCAGTATGTTCATTTCAAAATGGACACAGTAGCCAGCTTATAGCTATGGGTACTACATGGCATGCATTAACCTCAAGATGCATACTATTCAGTACTAATACACAAGGATCATAGGGAATACCTTAAATTTATCTGGATGGGACAATTATGGCAATATATAGCCTTACCCAATGGGTTATCATCAGCACCCAGGCTGTTCAACAAATTACCAGCTTTGGCCTATTTAAGGAAACAAAATCATACTGTTATGGCCTATCTTGATGATATCCTCATTGTCGGGGATAATTGGAAACGGCTACATTGGCAGTTTCTAGCCATAAAACATCTCTTTCAAAAGCTGGGGTTCATCATACATCCAGATAAATCAAAGTTGGAACTCTCTACTACCATGGATTACTTGGGGTTCACCATTGACTCGGTGCAAATGTCTACCACTTTACCACCGAACGAGGTGGTGGACTTGGTAGAAGCTTGCAGAAGCCTTACTGGCATCAGGGATCCATCCATACGGTAGGTGGCCATGGTATTGGGAAGATAGTGGCTGCTTTCCCGCAGTGCAATTCGGACCACTACATTATCAAAACCTACAAAGAGCTAAAATTATAGCTCTCAAAAGTCATACCATTTCAACAGGCCTATGAAGTTATTAGAAAAGGTAAGAGTTGAATTAAATTGGTGGATGGGAAATGCTCAATTCTGTTCCAAATCCATCACTATCATAAATCCCTAGGTTACATTACAGACTGATGCCGGTGTTAAAGGTGGGGAGCAGCTAATACCACCACTGTTGTGGTGGCAGATGGAATGCACAAGATTTAACCCTGTTGGGAGCACTAGGGATTAATTATCTAGAAATACTGGAAGCATTCGTGGAACCCGGGGGCCTACTGCTTAGATATGCACCAGTTGCATGTATGGTTACAAATTATAATACCACAGTGGTGGCCTATATTAATCTTTTGTGTGGAATAAAATCGATATCATGTGATGAATTGCCTTTTTTACAACTAGCACTGGTGTCTGGATAGAGAGATTTGGATCTCAGCCACTTACCTTTCAGGTAAACTAAATACGGTGGCGGACACCAGGTCACGCAATTCAACGACAACAATGAATGGATGTTGGATCGGGACCGGGGCCAGCAGCGATGGATGTTTCTCGCTGCATTGGGGGGATTGTTTGCTAAGCATTTCCCCCCTTCTGCCTCATCAGTCGGGTCTTACAAAAATTTAATAGACTCCGCAACTGGTATTTCGGGTTCCCGATTGGCCTACCCAACCATGGTCCCCAGCAGTACAAAGATGGCCGCAGAACACTGCTTCCGGATCCTCAAACGGCCGGGCCTGTTGGCACACCCTGTGACGGGTAAGTTATCCGTGCCATGATCGCATTAACCTATTGATGCTGTTTCTGAACAGGCCATTCTGGACTTCGGATACTCCGACAGGACGATCAATGTCATCACTCGTCGTGAGGGAGTCCACCAGGGACAGCACTGACATATGTCAGCAGATGGGAGTGTTTCTTCTTCAGAACAAACACTTCATATGACTCGGCCACCATCACTGGATTGCAGGAGTTCTGGCCACCCTTCTTTCCATGAAGGTTTGAGCTATAATGCCATTAAATTTGCAGGAGTGCCCTACCTACCAACCTGGACCGAGGGGGTGATCACCTGCGTATAGGATCACACCCTCTGGTATTAATCTGATGAGGGGTATTAATATTTTCCCCTAGACCAGATCCACTCATACATGGGACCTAGGCATAATATTTACTATGCTTCGAGGATGGACACCAATATTGGGGCACTCTCTGGATAACTACATATTATATGGTTATGCTTATGGCACTTGTAACAGCACAACGGATCCAGTCTTATAGCTAAGGCTGCATCCACGTCAGCGGCTAGGATGATGGGAGTTCCTATGGACCACATCCTTTGCTACAGCGGGTTGGAGAGTGAACGGATTTTCAGCACTTCTTTTATAACCCGTGGCCGCTCCTGAGACGTTGCGGGGAATATGTTGGGTTTCTGTTACATGATTTACCCAATGTGGGGCATATCATTTTAGGTATGACTAAATACCTTCTTTGTTTTTCAGCCAGTGTCTTGTCTGAATTACGTTCATCCTCTTATCCCAACTTTAGCGGTGTGTGAGCATGGAGCTTCCAGGGCATGAAATCACAGAGCTTTGAAATCTTCACGTAGTCACTCACGTGACTCCGAAGTAAAATAGTAAGATTAAACGAGAACTTACCAGTTTGAAGTTTGATCTTTATTTTATGAGGAGTTACGATGAGGGATTACGTGCCCTCCGCTCCCAACCCTCTATTATAAAGATCACCTGGTATGAAAGTTCTCTTTTTTATCTTACTATATTAGTCATTGTGACTGTTTGTTCTGTGATTTCACACCACTGCTTTGAAGAATGTCGCGCATGCGTGCTGGCGGGGTCTTCACGTAATCCCTCATCGTAACTCCTCATAAAATAAAGATCAAACTTCAAACTGGTAAGTTCTCGTTTAATCTTACTATTACTGTTTAGTGTTTTTTGAGTCATAGAAACATAGAAACATAGAAATTAGGTGCAGGAGTAGGCCATTCGGCCCTTCGAGCCTGCACCGCCATTCAATATGATCATGGCTGATCATCCAACTCAGTATCCCGTACCTGCCTTCTCTCCATACCCTCTGATCCCCTTAGCCACAAGGGCCACATCTAACTCCCTCTTAAATATAGCCAATGAGCTGGCCTCAACTACCCTCTGTGACCCACCACTCTGTGTGAAAAAAGTCCTTCTCATCTCGGTCCTAAAGGATTTCCCCCTTATCCTTAAGCTGTGACCCCTTGTCCTGGACCTCCCCAACATTGGGAACAATCTTCCTGCATCTAGCCTGTCCAACCCCTTAAGAATTTTGTAAGTTTCTATAAGATCCCCTCTCAATCTCCTAAATTCTAGAGAGTATAAACCGAGTCTATGCAGTCTTTGTTCATAAGACAGTCCTGACATCCCAGGAATCAGTCTGGTGAACCTTCTCTGCACTCCCTCTATGGCAATAATGTCCTTCCTCAGATTTGGAGACTAGAACTGTATGCAATACTCCAGGTGTTGTCTCATCAAGACCCTATACAACTGAAGTAGAACCTCCCTGCTCCTATACTCAAATCCTTTTGCTATGAAAGCTAACATACCATTCGCTTTATTCACTGCCTGCTGTACCTGCATGCCTACTTTCAATGACTGGTGTACCATGACACCCAGGTCGCACTGCATCTCCCCTTTTCCTAATCAGCCTCCATTTCGATAATAGTCTGTTTTCCTATTTTTGCCACCATAGTGGATAACCTCACATTTATCCACATTATACTGCATCTGCCAAACATTCGTAAATGTCATTGTAGATCATGTTGTGGGTGGAGCACCAAGCAAATTGTGGGCGGAGCACCATGGCAAATTCCTTGTATGTGAATACTTGGCCAATAAACGTACTTACTTAACTGACCGTTCTGCATCAGAAAGAGGGCTCCTTCAAGTCTCTGCTTATCCAATTCTCACCGGGCCCGCAGCTAATGATGGCCTGTTTCTGCCTTTATCATTGTTACTTTTATGCATATATTTCATGCATTTGTTCTTTTTTTCTCTACATCACCATCTATATCTCTCGTTTCCCTTTCCTCTAACTCTCTGTCTGAAAAAAGATCTTGACCCGAAATGTCAGCTATTAATTTTCCCCAGAGGTGCTGTCTGACCCGCTGAGTTACTCCAGCATTTTGCGCCTGTCTTTAATATTCTATTCACTTGGGGATATTTCTACTCACTGCAGCAATGGTACATTTCAGTCTGAAAAAGGGTCCCGACCCGAAACATCACCTGTCCATGTCCAACAGGGAAACTGATTTTTACTCCAGCAATTTGTGTCTGTTTTTTAATTCAGTGATCTGTTGTAATTTTAGTAAAACATGAGTGGAAAAACAAAAGCCAGAGTGACCTGGAGAGACCCAAAGCGTTACCATGCCTTCACTCCAGGGTTGCTGCCTGTCCCGCTGGGTTATTCCAACAATTTGTAACTATTTTCAGTGTAAACCAGCATCTGCAGTTCCTCACCACACATTGTGACTGCTTTGAGGACAGGTCTTAGTCCTGAATGCAGATTATTGTTTGTTGTTTGTGTGTACGTATGTGTGCATGTATGTATATCAAAGTACACGTATATACAGCGGCTTGCAAAAGTATTCATACCCCTTGAACTTTTCCACATTTTGTCACGTTACAACCACAAACGTAAATGTATTTCATTGGGATTTTATGTGATAGACCAACACAAAGTGGTGCATAATTGTGAAGTGGAAGGAAAATTTTATTACAAATAAAAACACTGAAAAGTGTGGCGTGCAAAAGTATTCAGCCCCTCTGAGTCAATACTTTGTAGAACCACCTTTCGCTGCAATTACAGCTGCAAGTCTTTTGGGGTATGTCTCTACCAGCTTTATACATCTAGGAGACTGAAATTTTTGCCCATTCTTCTTTGCAAAATAGCTCAAGCTCAGTCAGATTGGATGGAGAGCATCTGTGAACAGCAATTTTCAAGTCTTGCCAGAGATTCTCAATTGGATTTAGGTCTGGACTTTGACTGGGCCATTCTAACACATGAATATGCTTTGATCTAAACCATTCCATTGTAGCTCTGGCTGTATGTTTAGGGTCGTTGTCCTGCTGGAAGGTGAACCTCTGCCGCAGTCTCAAGTCTTTTGCAGACTCTAACAGGTTTTCTTCCAAGATTGCCCTGTATTTGGCTCCATCCATCTTCCCATCAACTCTGACCAGCTGAAGAAAAGCATCCCCACAGCAGGATGCTGCCACCACCATGTTTCACAGTGGGGATGGTGTGTTCAGGGTGATGTGCAGTGTTAGTTTTCCGCCACACATAGCATTTTGCATTTAGGCCAAAAACTTCCATTTTGGTCTCATCAGTCCAGAGCACCTTCCTCCACATGTTTGCTATGTCCCCCACATGGCTTGTGGCAAATTGCAAACGGGACTTCTTATGGCTTTGTTTCAACAATGGCTTTCTTCTTGCCACTCTTCCATAAAGGCCCAATTTGTGGAGTGCACGACTGATAGTTGTCCTGTGGACAGATTCTCCCACCTGAGCTGTGGATCTCTGCAGCTCCTCCAGAGTTACCATGGGCCTCTTGGCTGCTTCTCTGATCAATGCTCTCCTTGCCCGGCCTGTCAGTTTAGGTGGACGGCCATGTCTTGGTAGGTTTGCAGTTGTGCCATACTCTTTCCATTTTCGGATGATGGATTAAACAGTGTTCCGTGAGATGTTCAAAGCTTGGGATATTTTTTTATAACCTAACCCTGCTTTAAACTTCTCCACAACTTTATCCCTGACCTGTCTGGTGTGTTCCTTGGGCTTCATGACGCTGTTTGTTCTCTAACAAACCTCTGAGGCCTTCACAGAACAGCTGTATTTATACTGAGATTAGATTACACACATGTGGACTCTATTTACTAATTAGGTGACTTCTAAAGGCAATTGGTTGCACTGGATTATATTTAGGGTACCAGGGTAAAGGGGACTGAATACTTTTGCACACCACACTTTTCAGTTTTTTATTTGTAAAAACATCTGAAAACCATGTATCATTTTCCTTCCACTTCAAAATAATGTGCCACTTTGTGTTGGTCTATCATATAAAATCCCAATAAAATACATTTACGATTGTGGTTGTAACGTGACAAAATGTGGAAATGTTCAAGGGGTATGAAAACTTTTGCAAGCCACTGTATATATAAAAATACATATACATATATATATATATATGTGTGTACTTGTGAATTTTCACATACAGACTTTATTTGTCTGAACTTTTCTGAACATTTTTTTCCAGTCTGATGGAGGATCTCGACCTCGAACATCACCCATTCCTTCTCTCCAGAAATGCTGCCTGTTCCGCTGAGTTACTCCAGCATTTTGTGACTATCTTCCTTGTTTTTCCCCTTCTTGTTTATTATATTGTTTCCAGAGTACTATGTTTACATATTCTGTCGTGTTGCTGCAAGTACGTATGTCATTGTTCTGCCTGGGACACATGACAATAAAACACTCTTGACTCTAGACTCTCGAGAGCTGCACCAAGCTCTGGGCTGTGACAGAGAGCTCACAGCAAGGAGCTTCCCACCGCAGGATGAGGGACGGGGAGCTGATATCATTGCTGTCCATCTATATCGGAGAAAGACAGTGTAAGGTCAGAGGCCAGAGCCAGCACTTCATCAATCTCCCAGTTTGTCAGTGTGAAGTTCATAACTATTCAATCACACCCACAATACACACCAAACTCTCCGCATTCCCAGCAGCTGATGCCACAGACTGCTGTAAATGAGGGCACAAAGTGCTGGAGTAAATCTATGGGTCAGACAGCATCTCTGGAGATAGGTGACGTTTCGGGTCAGAACCCTTCATCAAAAATCTGATATGTCAGCTGTCCATGTTCTCCCGAGATGCTGCCTGACCTGCTGAGTTATGCCCCTGCCCCACTTAGGAAACCTGAACGGAAACCTCTGGAGACTTTGCGCCCCACCCAAGGTTTCCGTGCGGTTCCCGGAGGTTTTTGTCAGTCTCCCTAATGGTGGAAAGTGGTTTCCGTTTTAAAAGTCGGTAATTTTTTTAGTCGAAGCCGGTTGCGATGCTAGTTGAAGGTGGTTGCCGGAGGACAAAAACCTCTGGGAACCGCACGGAAACCTTGGGTGGGGCGCAAAGTCTCCAGACGTTTCCGTTCAGGTTTCCTAAGTGGGACAGGGACATAAAGGGCCTGTCCCACTTACAGGACCTTTACAGGAAACTGCCGGTACTCGTCACAGGTCGCAGAAATTTTCAACGTTGAAAATTCAGTGGCGACCAGATAGATGCTACAACTTTTTGGAGACACTACGACCATAGGAGACCTCTCACGACCATACAGACGACCCCTGGCGACATGTCGCGGGTGACGACCATAGGAGACCTCTCACAACTGTGGTCGTGAGAGGTCTCCAAAGAGTTGTAACGTCTTTCTGGTCGCCGTTGAATTTTTAACGTTGAAAATTTCGGCGACCTATCACGGGTGCCGGCAGTCGCCTGTAATGGTCGCGAAAGTGGGACAGGTCCTTTACTCCAGCACTTTGAGTCCTTTTGTGTAAACTATCTTCTGCACTTCCTTGTTTCTACCTGATTAGTGTAGTCTTCTGACCCAACGTGGCAACCTAGGGTCGCTCATATCTCCGCTTGGCCAGCCCCGTTTCAGTGCTTCTTGACCCAAAATGGTGCTGTGGTCGGAGACTGGAAACCAGCACACTAACTGAATATTTAAGAAGGAACTGCAGATGCTGGAAAATTGAAGGTAGACAAAAATGCTGGAGAAACTCAGCAGGTGAGGCAGGTTGAAACAAAGGGTTTCAACCCGAAACGTTGCCTATTTCCTTCGCTCCATAGATGCTGCCTCACGCACTAACTTAATCGTTTACAGTGGACCTCGAGGGACCGTTTCACCTGCTCCTTCATCTCATAGTCACAGAGTCATACTATGTGCAAACAGGCCCTTTGGCCCAACCTGTCCACATAATAGTGAAAAGCCTGGATAGAGTGGATGTGGAGAGGACATTTACACCAGTGGAAGGATCTAGGACCAGAGGTCATAGTCTCAGAATTAAAGGACGTTCGTTTCGGAAGGAGATGAGGAGGAATTTCTTGAGTTAGAAGGTGGTGAATCTGTGGAATTATTTGCCACAGAAGGCGTCAGAGGCCAACAATGGATATTTTTAAGGCAGAGATAGAGAGATTCTTGATTAGTACAGGTGTCAGAGGTTATGGGCAGAAAGCAGGAGAATGGGTTTCAGAGGGAGAGATAGACCAGTCATGATTGAATGGCAGAATAGACTTGATGGGCCAAATGGCCTAATCCTGCTCCCTTCACTTATGACTTTATGACCTTATGACCATCAGCCAACATTCCCCGTCTACACTGGTCCAACCTGCCCGCATTTGGCCTATATCCCTCTAAATCTCTCTATCCATGTACCTGTCTAAATGTCTCTTAAATGGTATGATAGTGCATGCCTCAACTACCTCCTCTGGCACCTCATTCCAGATATCCACCACCCTTTGTGTAAAAACTTCCTTTTAAATCATTCCACCCTCACCTTAAACCTATGTCCTCTGGTTATCAATTCCCTTCTTCTAGGCAAAAGACTGTGCATTTACCCGATCTACTCCTCGTGATTTTGTACACCTCTATAAGATCACCCCTCAATATCTGTTGCGCTCCAAGAAATAGAGTCCCGGCCTGCCACCTCTCCCTATAGCTCAGGTCCTGAATTCCTGGCAACATCCTCGTAAATCTTCCCAGCACCATTTCCACCTTGACAACGTCTTTCCTATAATACGGTGACTAAAGCTGAACACAATACTCTAAAGGTGGCCTCACTGATGTCTAATACAAATGTAAGATGACCTCCCAACGTCTGTATTCAATACTCTGACTGATGCAGGGTCAATGTGTTGAAACCCTTTTTGACCATCCTGTTTACCTGTGATGCCATCAAGGAACTATGAATGTGTACACCACGATCCTGCTGTAATTCTGACAACCATCTTCACTATCTCCAACACCACGCACTTTAGTGTAATCTGAAAACTTGCAAATCATGCCTTGTACGTTCTCATCTAAATCATTGATACAGATGAGAAACATTAATGAGCCCAGCGCCAAACCCTGAGGCACACCACTAGTCACAGTCCTCCAATCCATAAAACAACCTTCCACCATCTTCCATGCAGCCATGTTTCTCTCCAATCTGCTACCTCTCCTTGGATCCTCTTTGTTTTGTTCTTACTTCTTTTACTTTAGACTTTAGACTTTAGATACAGTGCGGAAACAGGCCCTTCACCCACTGAGTCCGTGCTGACCGGCGATCACCCCATACACTAGCACTATCCGACACAGTAGGGACAATTTACAATGTTTTTCACTGCAGCCAATTAGCCGACAAACCTGTACGTCTTTGGAATGTGGGAGGAAAGCGAAGCATTGAGAAAGCCCTTGTTGTCACAGGGAGAACGTGCAAACTTCATACAGACAGCAACCTTAGTCAGGATCGAACCCACGTCTCTGGCCCTGCAAGGTAGCAACTCTACCTCTGCGCCAGTGTGCTGCCCCGCTAATGCACTTCTGTCCATTGTAAGTTCAGGGTACAGGTTCTGTGCGCTTGCTGTTGTATTTCCCACTCACAGAGTTCATTCTATTTATTTGCGTACCAATTTGGTTAACGTCCGACCCTTTCCATGACAGCGGAGCTGTATAGTTCACAAGTTATAGGAGTAGAATTAGGCCATTCAGTCCATCGAGCCTACTCCGCTATTAACTCGTGGCTGATCTCTGCCTCCTAATCCCATTTTCCTGCCTTCTTCCCATAACCCAACATGTTGAGGAACCAACATGTAGAGGAACCAACGAGAGAGCAGGCTATTCTAGACTGGGTATTGAGTAATGAGGAAGGGTTAGTTAGCAGACTTGTTGTGCGTGGCCCCTTGGGCAAGAGTGACCATAATATGGTTGAGTTCTTCATTAGGATGGAGAGGGACATAATTAAGTCAGAAACAAGGGTCCTGAACTTAAACAAATGTAACTTTGAAGGTATGAGATGTGAATGGGCCAAGATAGACTTGGCCCAAAGTCTATTCTTAAAGGGTTGACAGTGGATGTGCAATGGAAGGTATTTAAAGACTGCATGGATGAACTACAACAATTGTTCATCCCAGTTTGGCAAAAGAATAAATCGGGGAAGGTAGTGCATCCATGGATAACAAGGGAAATCAGGGATAGTATAAAAACAAAAGATGAAGCATACAAATTAGCCAGAAAAAGCAGCCAACCAGAGGACTGGGAGAAATTCAGAGTCCAGCAGAGGAGGACAAAGGGTTTAATTAGGAAAGGGAAAATAGATTATGAAAGAAAACTGGCAGGGAACATAAAAACTGACTGCAAAAGTTTTTACACATATGTGAAGAGAAAGAGATTAGTTAAAACAAATGTAGGTCCCTTGCAGTCAGAAACAGATTAATTAATCATGGGGAACAAGGACATGGCAGACCAATTGAATAACTACTTTGGTTCTGTCTTCACTAAGGAAGACATAAATAATCTGCCGGAAATAGCAGGGGACCGGGGGTCAAATAAGATGGAGGAATTGAGTGAAATCCAGGTTAGCCGGGAGGTGGTGTTGGGTAAATTGAACGGATTGAAGGCCGATAAATCCCCAGGGCCAGATAGTCTGCATCCCAGAGTACTCAAGGAAGTAGCCACAGAAATAGTGGATGCATTAGTGATAATTTTTCAAAACTCCTTAGATTCTGGAGTAGTTCCTGAGGAATGGAGGGTAGCTAATGTAACCCCACTTTTTAAAAAAAGGAGGGAGAGAGAAAACGGGGAATTACAGGCCGGTTAGTCTAACATCGGTAGTGGGGCAACTGCTAGAGTCAGTTATTAAAGATGGGATAGCAGCGCATTTGGAAAGTGGTGAAATCATTGGACAAAGTCAGCATGGATTTACGAAAGGTAAATCATGTCTGACGAATGGTATAGAATTTTTTGAGGATGTAACTAGCAGAGTGGATAAGGGAGAACCAGTGGATGTGTTATATCTAGACTTTCAGAAGGCTTTCGACAGGGTCCCACATAAGAGATTAGTATACAAACTTAAAGCACAAGGTATTGGGGGTTCAGTATTGATGTGGATGGAGAACTGGCTGTCAGACAGGAAGCAAAGGATAGGAGTAAACGGGTCCTTTTCAGAATGGCGGGCAGTGACTAGTGGGGTACCACAAGGCTCAGTGCTGGGACCCCAGCTATTTACAATATATATATTAATGATTTGGACAAGTAATTGAATGCAACATCTCCAAGTTTGCGGATGACACTAAGCTGTGGGGTAGTGTTAGGTGTGAGAAGGATGCTAGGAGGCTGCAAGGTGACTTGGATAGGCTGGGTGAGTGGGCAAATGCATGGCAGATGCAGTATAATGTGGATAAATGTGAGGTTATCCACTTTGGTGGCAAAAACAGGAGGGTAGACTATTATCTGAATGGTGGCAAATTAGGAAAAGGGGAGATGCAACGAGACCTGGGTGTCATGGTACACCAATCATTGAAAGTAGGCATGCAGGTGCAGCAGGCAGTGAAGAAAGCAAATAGTATGTTAGCATTCATAGCAAAAGGATTTGAGTATAGGAGCAGGGAGGTTCTACTGCAATTGTACAGGGTTTTGGTGAGACCACACCTGGAGTATTGCATACAGTTTTGGTCTCCGAATCTGAGAAAATACATTCTTGCCATAGAGGGGGTACAGAGCAGGTTCACCAGACTGATTCCTGGGATGTCAGGACTTTCATATGAGGAAAGACTGGATAGACTTGGCTTGTACTCACTAGAATTTAGAAGACTGAGGGGGGATCTTATAGAAACTTACAAAATTCTTAAGGGGTTGGATAGGCTAGATGCAGGAAGATTGTTCCTGATGTTGGGGAGGTCCAGAACAAGGGGTCACAGTCTAAGGATAAGGGGGAATTCCTTTAGGACCGAGATGAGGAAAACATTTTTCACACAGAGAGTGGTGAGTCTCTGGAATTCTCTGCCACAGAAGGTAGTTGAGGCCAGTTCATTGGCTATATTTAAGAGGGAGTTAGATGTGCCCTTGTAGCTAAAGGGATCAGGGGGTATGGAGAGAAGGCAGGTAAGGGATACTGAGTTGGATGATCAGCCATGATCACATTGAATTCAGATTCAGATTCAGATTCAATTTTAATTGTCATTGTCAGTGTACAGTACAGAGACAACGAAATGCAACGAATGGCGGTGCAGGCTCGAAGGGCTGAATGGCCTACTCCTGCACCTATTTCCTATGTCTATGTTTCTAATCCTTGTCACCCATTCTAATCAAAAAATTGTCTATCTCTGCCTTAGCTTACTTGGCCTCCACATCGCTGAATGAGCTCCACAGATTAACTACCCTCTGGCTAAAGATGTTGCTCCTCACGGCCTTTCGAAACTTCCGTGCTTATCGCAGTGCCTGAGCTGTATGTTCTGTCTGTCGGGGTGCTTGCGATAAGCCTGTGCCCAGCAGCAGTTGCAGTGCTCCTTAGCAGAGGAACAGTTGCCAAACACTTCTGCTGACTGCGCTGTCCCAAACTACAATCTCAGCTTAGATATTAAGGAAGGCTCTGGGGCGATGGCAGGGTTTACAGTGGCTCCAAGCCAAACACAACACTTTACTAAATTGACCGATAATAATGCAATAACATTTTTTCGCTGAGTGACCAGTACTCACAACTTAAGATCAGCACCTACAACATTAAAGTTCACTTCAGTATATATTTCTCCTGATACAAAAGTACTAACTACAATTTATAATTTCAAAGTCTAATAAGGGTTTTGCAAACAATTGCTCCAGTCGGGGATTAAATGTTGACGTTCCATTTCAATGTCAAGTGTGATTTTTTCAACACAAAGTCGTCGTATGAAAGCAGGTCTTGGTGATTGGAGATCAGATTGTCAATGTCTCAATTCATCATCACGCTGAGCCACTTCACTCAGTGTTTGACAAGTAAAGATAGTGACACAGCCACCATCATTCACTGGCGTCGTCCTGTAAACCTGGCACATTAAACACTAACGGGTCAGGGAGTGCTTCAAAGTTTTCATAGTTCCCAGCTGTTTAATAAGGATGGCTTGGCATCCTCAGTGTGAATGCTCGAACCCATGACTTTGAGACATCACCCTGTCTGGATTGAATTATCAATTGATACTCTATAGGCCCTGTGTACAGAGGTACAGAGAGATTCTTTGTTTCACATACAGTACACAAGTATGCAAGCAGTCACCACATAAAGGGCGCCAACTCAAAAGTACTCAATATAGTCCTGATAGTCCCTCTTCCTTCTCTCCTCCCACCATATGTACTCCTCTTTGTTCTTGCAACCCCCCCCCCCCTCCCCAATGGCACTCTGTTCAGAAACAAAGTTACCAGTGAAACAAGACTGCAACTACAGGCACAGTCCACTTACAGTCATAGAGTCATACACCACGGAACCAGGCCCTTTGGCCCAACTTGCCCATTCCGACCAAGATGCCTCATCTACATTAGTCCCACCTGCCCAAGTTTGACCCACTCCCACCAAACCTTTCCTATCCATGTACCTGTCCAAACGTCTTTGAAATGTTGTTCTAGCACTTACTGGCAGATCTATAACGAGCCAGCAACATCTGTCGGGCCTGGAGCGTCGAGGCTGACTTGCCCAGTAGTGTTGATGGTGGGGACACACTGTTACTGGTTGTTCTTCAGTCCAGTTGATCTTAAACCAAAATATTGTAATTGTTGTGTAAAAATGCCGGGCCATTAACACTGGGTCTCTGCTGTTGATGTGTTTCTGCAGGGCATTCACTGATGTGACAGCACATCACCAGCATCTGAGCACGTTTGCAGCCAAGTCTCCCCACATATGTTGGCTCCATGCACTGAATAATGTCAGGTTGCACTGCGGCACAGTGGCGCAGCTGGTAGCGTTGCTGCCTCACAGCACCGGAGACGTGGGTTCGATCCTGACCTCCCTGTGTGGAGTTTGTGGGTTGGTAGGTTAATTGGTTTGTTGTGCATCCCAGAATGTTTCACGTACTATCACGTACGTTAATTTCAGTTTAGAGATACAGCGCGGAAACAGGCTCTTCAGCCCAATGAGTTTGCACCGGCCAGTGACCCCCGCATGCTAACACTATCCTAGACCAGGGACAATTTACCAAGCCAATAAACCTAAAACTTGTATATCTTTGAAATGTGGGAGGAAACCAAAGATCTTAGACCACACCTGCATGGGTAGAATGTACAAACTCAGTACAGACAGCACCTGCAGTCAGGATCGAACCGGGGTTTCTGGCGCTATAAGGTAGCAGCTCTACCGCTGCACCACCGTGCCGTCCAAAGCAGTGCAGAACTATTTAATTACACAAATTACACAGGTAACCTTGGTTGGAATTGAACATGTGTTTAAATGCGGAACAATAAGCATATGTGAAATACAGGTCATAGAGAGTGACAGAGTGATACAGTGTGGAAACAGGACCTTCGGCCCAACTTGCCCACAACGGCCAACATGTCCCAGCTACTCGTCCCACCTGCCTGCATTTTGGTCCAGATCCCTTCTAACCTGCCCTATCTATGTACCTGTCAAACTGCTTTTTAAACTTTGGGATAGTCCCAGCCTCAACTACCTCCTTTTCTTTTACCCATCACCTTAACCCTATAGCCTCTTGTCCTCGATTCCCCCACTCTGGGCAAGAAACTGTGCATCTACCCGATCTATTCCTCTCATGATTTTATACATCTCAATAAGATCACCTCTCATCCTCCTGCGCTCAAGGGAATAGAGTCCCAACCTACTCAACCTCTCCCAATAGTTCAGACCATCTTGTCCTGGCAACATCCTCGTAAATCTTCTCTGTGCCCTTTGCAGCTTGACAACATCTTTCCTGTAACATGGTGCCCAGAACTGAACACAATACAATACAAGCTTGCTTGGTTAATGTTATTGATTGCCTTTGTGTAAAAAAAACACCAAGATATTTTGCATTCAGTGGAAGCAGATATCATAGATACATAGATACATAGAAAATAGGTGCACCAGTAGGCCATTCGAGCCAGCACCACCATTCAATGTGATCATGAAACTTCATCCACAATCAGTACCCCGTTCCTGCCTTCTCCCCATATCTCTTCATTCCGCTAGCCCTAAGAGCTCTATCAAACACTCTTTTGAATGCATCCAGTGAATCGGCCTCCACTGCCTTCTGAGGCAGAGAATTCCACAGATTTACAACTCTCTGGGTGAAAAAGTTTTTCCTCATCTCCGTTCTAAATGACCTACCCCTTATTCTTAAACTGTGACCCCTGGTTCTGGATTTCCCCCAACATCGGGAACATGCTTCCTGCATCTAGCGTGTCCAAAACAGAATTTGATGTGGGTTTACAGCACAAACAGAAGTCAGGCATCCACCTCATTGCAGGTATGAATTTTCAGAAGATTTCAAACAATAGACGTGCTCTGGAGCTGGATGTCAAAGGGAAGGCCGGTGAGAATGGGGGAGTTATACAGGAGCAGAAAGGAAAGGGTAGGGACAAGTGGATGTTCTTCAACGTAGCAACTGGTGCTTTACACTGTGACTCAGAGCAAGGACCTCTTTTGTTTACTATTCATGGAGACGCTTTCAACACAGGCATGAAAGGAATAATATGGAAGTTAATTGACATCAAACTGTGGGGAGAGAAAATCGCAAGGGAACGTGGACAGATGTTCAGCAATGTGAGCTGCTTTGATAAAGCACGTCGTGGAAACTGTGCCCGTGCGCAATATCTGAGCAGAAAGATGTAATGGAAGCAGAATCCATAATGACTGTTTAAAAGGAGCTGAACAGTCTGCAGAAACCTTTGGGGAGAGGGGAGGGTTTTTAGACGAGGTGTGTATGACATTCATCAAGAGACACGTCCTCTGGTCTTTGGCCTTGATCTGAACTTCTGTGCTGTAAACATAATTTCCTTCCAGATGAGCAGAGAAAACAGATCATTTAATTGTCTGGTGCGTTGCAATGCGGGGACTCATGAATACAATTTAGAATAAAATAATATACACGGTGAGACTGTGAAGGGAACAGATTGTAGAATGAAGATACATTGATATATGCGTTGAGATTGGGACGCAATAGGTGAATTATTTATGGTGCGGAAATGAAGATGATATCAGGCTGAATATATATGGTCTCGGTGAGACCAAGCGGAGGCTGGGCGATCGTTTCGCCGAACACCTCCGCTCGGTCCGCAATAACCAACCCGACTTCCCGGTGGCTCAGCACTTCAACTCCCCCTCCCATTCCGTATCCGACCTCTCGGTCCTGGGCCTCCGCCACGGCCAGAGTGAGCAACACCGCAAGTTGGAGGAACAGCACCTCATTTTCCGCTTGGGGAGTCTGCATCCTCTGGGCTTAAACATTGAATTTTCTCAATTCTGTTAACCCTTGCTGCCTCCTCCCCTTCCCACCTCTCCCTCAGCCCTCAGGCCCTGGCATTCCCTCTCTCTCTATCTCTCCCCCACCCAAGTCACACTAGCTTCTCATTTTCACACTACAAACAGCTTACAATGGCTTTTTTGCATATCTTTCATTCATTGTTCTTTATCTCTCCACATCACCGTCTATATCTCTCGTTTCCCTGATCCCTAACCAGTCTGAAGAAGGGTCTTGACCAGAAACGTCGCCTATCTCCTTCGCTCCTTAGATGCTGCTGCACCCGTTGAGTTTCTCCACCCTTTTGTGTACCCTGAATATATATGTTGCTATTTGCAGCATATCTGACCACTACATAATCTGTTGGGAACAAGGATGTACAGATGCTGGAATCTTTAGCCAAGGCTGGAGGAACTCAGTGGGTCTGAGGAAATGGACAGATGACGTTTCGGGTTGGGACACTTCTTCAGACTGATTGCAATAGGGGGGAGAACGCTGGAAACAAGAGGTGGGGTGGGGCAATGTCCAGGAAGAGATAGTTCAGAGATACAGGATGGAAACTGGCCCTTCAGCCCATCAAGTCCGTGCCAACTACAACACTAGATCACCCGTACCCTAGTTTTATCCTTTACACTAGGGATGATTTACAGAAGCCAATTAACCTACAAATGCTTTTGGAGTGTGGGAAGAAACCGGAGCACCCAGCGATAACCTGCGCAGTCAAAGGGAGAACATACTAACTCCGTACAGACAGCACCTGTAGTCAGGATGAAGCCCGGGTCTCTAGCACTGTAAGGCAGCAACTCTACCACTGCGCCACCATGCCACCCTGGTAGGTGGATAGAGGTGAGAGGGGTTTGATTGGCAGACTGGTGGATTAAATGACAAAGGTAGAGATGTGGACAATAGACAATAGGTGCAGGAGTAGGCCATTCAGCCCTTCGAGCCAGCACCGCCATTCAATGTGATCATGGCTGATCATCCCCAATCAGTTCCCCGTACCCGCCTTCTCCCCATATCCCCATGACTCCACTATTTTGAAGAGACCTATCTAGCTCTCGAAAGCATCCAGAGAACCTGCCTCCACTGCCCTCTGCGACAGAGAGTGTCAGATCAGGAGAGGAGTGAAATGTAAAGCCGGAGGGAGGGAAGTGGTTGGGGCAGGAGGTGGAGGGGTGGGATGGTGGGAGAAATACAGTGGGGGAGGGGGGCATGGAGGGAGGCGTGGAGGGGGGAGGGGAGGGGGGCGTGGAGAGGGTGTGGAGGGGGGAGGGGGGCGTGGAGGGGGGAGGGGGCGTGGAGGGGGGAGGGGAGGGGGGAGGGGAGGGTAGAGAGGGTATCAGAAGCAAAGCAAGAATTTCATTGTCCTATCAGGGACACATGACAATAAACTCTCTTGAATTGACCCATCACAAAGTTCACACCCTTGGGTTATAAGCTACCAAGGCAGAATATGAGGGCAGACTTAAATGCTGGAGAAACTCAGCAGGTGAGGCAACATCTATGGAGCGAAGGAATAGGCAACGTTTCCGGTCGAGACCCTTCTTCAGACAGATCAGACATAGATGCTGCCTCACCCGCTCAGTTTTTCCAGCATTTTTGTCTACCTTCGATTTTTCCAGCACCTGCGGTACTTTGTTGAACGAGGCAGAATATGAGGTCCTGCTCCTTCAGTGAGCTTATGGCCGCACTCTGGCATGCACTGGCCTGGATTTATCTGTCTCCACCCACTTCTCCTGCATTCACCTGATATGTATCTCTGAACTTGTCAAGGACTACATGGCATAGCTTTAGGCGAGTGGGGAACCTTTAAAGGAGATGTGCAGGGCAGGTTTTTTGCACAGAGGGTGGTGGGTTCCTGGAACGTGCTGCCAGGGGTGGTGGTGGTGGCGGCAGATACTATAGTGGCATTTAAAGAGGCTTTCATGGAATAGAAGGATATGGATCACATGCAGGTAGATGAGATCAGTTTAACTTGGAATCATATTCAGCACAGACATTATGGGCTGAAGAGCTTGTTTATAGTAACATAGAAACATAGAAAAATAGATGCAGGAGGAGACCATTTGGCCCTTCGAGCCAGCACCGCCATTCATTGTGAACATGGCTGATCGTCCCCAATCAATAACCCGTACCTGCCTTCTCCCCATATCCCTTGACTCCACTAGCCCCTAGAGCTCTATCTAACTCTCTCTTAAATCCATCCAGTGACTTGGCCTCCACTGCCCTCTGTGGCAGGGAATTTCACAAATGTGTGGTGCTGTTCTATGCCATATGTTCTATGTGTAGGCAGAGGAGATTAGTTTATACACCAATGTCTATGTGGAACATGAAGCCAAGACCATCACTTATCTACCTGCACATAACCTATATCCCTCTACTCCCTGCATATCTACATGCTTAACCAAAAGTCTTTTAAATCCCACTAATACATCTGTTTCGGCCACCACATCTGACATCTCATTCCAGGCATTCACGTAAAAAACATGCCACATACATCTTTGAACTTTGCCCTTCACCCTAAAGCTGTGTCCTTGAGTATTTGATTTTTCCATCCTGAGAAAAAGGTCTTGGCTTCATGTTTGACATGGATGAAGGGCCTATTAATGTGCTCGCTTTTGTTCTAAGATTGTGTTTTTTTCTCTCCATAATTCAAATTAGAGAAGCAGATATCAAATCAGAGAAGATATCTTGCTTTATTTTTCTCCCTCACAGCTGTAAAATGTTCAGTGCGATGTGTAGATCCAGGTCTAGTCTAGCAGTGGATCTGAGGGGTAATTTCCTCAGTGTTCAATGTTCAATGGCATTGGTAATTTGGATTGCCAATGGTGGAGCTCAGACAGTTAGTTTGAGGGCGGCACAGTGGTGCAGCGGTAGAGTTGCTGCCTTACAGCGCTAGAGACCAGGGTTCGATCCCGGCTAGGGGTGCTGTCTGTACGGAGTTTGTACGTTCTCCCCGTGACCTGCGTGGGTTTTCTCAGAGAACTTTGGTTTCCTCCCACACTCCCATAACATACAAGTTTGTAGGTTAATTGGCTTGGTGTAATGTAAAAATTGTCCCCAGTGTGTATAGGATAGTGTTAGTGTGTGGGGATCACTGGTCGGAACGGACTCAGTGGGCCGAAGGGCCTGTTTTTGCACTGTATCTCCAAACTAAACAAAACTAATGTTCTGTGTGAGAATCGTGAATGTGCCGCGTCGAGCAACAACATTCCCCATTAAACTTCACTGAGAATGAACGGCACATCAAAACAACAAGTCGGGTTGTGGTGAAGACTGTCGCGATTGATGTCAAGAGTGAGCAATTGTCGCGACGAGATTAGATTTTAAACATTACATCTTCTTACAGTCAAGTAGAAAAGGTGAAGAGGAAAATGGAAAATAAGTTTTCAACGGTAATGACTAGTTTTCTGTGAACAATTGTTTCCACTGGTTGGTGAATAAATAACACGGAGACACACGCTGAAGATAACTAATTGGACAATGATCCTGAACAGCAGGTTCCCAGTTTCAGCTGCCGTTTAGAGCAGGGCTATGATAGTATTTAAGAGTAAATGGGCTATGTATCTGAAAATAAATAACATGAAATTATGTAAGAAATGGGCAGGAAAATAGGGTGTAGCTGCCTTCAGTCAGCGCAACAGGCAAAATGCATTCCAGCAGTAATTCTGCCACCGCAGGTTTATGTGTCAACTGTGGCTGGGAGTGAAGTATTTTGAATTGTCATTAATATCTAATTGCTCACTCATGTCAGCAGAGTGTTCAATGATCCACGCTCCTGTTTACAGTCACAATTGGAGACGGTTATGAGTATAAATGTCTGCATGTCAATGTGCTCTGTGCAAACTTAGATTGTGCATCACTCATTGCCGCACCTTTACAGCATGGTACGGCAGCTGCACCATGGCAGACAGGGAGAGGCTTCAGAGGGTAGTCAGGGCAGCACAGAAGATAATCGGCTGCCCTCTCCCCTCTCTGATGGACATTTACACCTCCCGCTTCCTCAGCAGGGCGAAGAACATTATCAAGGACAGCTCCCATCCTGCATTTGGCCTGTTCAACCTGCTACCCTCAGGGAGGCGCTATAGGTGCATCAGCACAAGGACAAATAGACTCAAGAACAGTTTCTTTCCAAAATCCATTATCTCCCTGAACTCACACATGCATTGACGTCACAGCCTAACCCCCGGCCTTTCATCTATCCACCTACTGTAATTTGTACTGTAACTGTAACCCATACTGGATATAGGAATCCTATTATCCATTCTATTATCCATTGTCTTTTTGTAGATATGTATATAGCGCTGCAGAAACTGTGCACCTTATCCCCCCCCCCCCCCCCTTTTTGTCTTGTTTTTGCACTGAGTAGGAGCAGCTTTTAATCTCACTGTACATGTGTATAGTGACAATAAAAGGCATTCTGATTCTGGTTCTGAATCTGATTTCTTGCATGTTCCAAAGAGCTGAGGATTGAAAATAATTGATCAATGGTATTAGGCAAGTGTTATGAAGATGCAGATTGTTGGCTAGACTACTGCCGAGAAGAGTCACAGAGCCACACAGGAATGAAGCTGGCCGATCGGTCCAATTTGTCCATGACGGCCAAGCAAGTCCCCTGTCCCAGTATTGGCCCATGTCTCTCTAAACCGTTCCCATCCATGTACCTGGACAGGTGTCTTTTACGTGCTGTTTAGTTTAGTTTAGAGATGGAACGTGGAAACAGGCCCTTGGGTCCTCTGACTCCGCGCCGACCAGCGATCCCCACACACTAACACTATCCTACACACACAAGGGGGCATTTACAATGTTATCAAGCCAATGAACCTAGCCACCGTGCCTTGTTCTAAAGAGCTAAGGATTGAAAATAATGTAGTGAGGGCATTAGGCAAGAGTTATGCAGATGAAGATTGTTGGCCAGGCTACTATGCGGCACGGTGGCGCAGCGGTAGAGTTGCTGCCTTACAACGCCAGAGACTGGGGCCGATCCTGACTACAGGTGCTGTCTGCATGGGGTTTGCAAGTTCTCCCTGTGGCCTGCGTGGGTTTTCTCTAGGTGCTCCGGTTTCCTCCCTGTCCACAGGTGACACAGACTGGGGAATGTGACCCTCACAGTCCACCAAGGCACCATCCAGTGTCCGTACTCTGACCCTGGGCGTTTAGTACATGCGGTACAAAATGGTACATCATCCGCATTGGGTGGCACGGTGGCGCAGCGGTAGAGTTGCTGCCTTACAGCGCCAGAGACCCAGGTTCCATCCTGACGACAGCTGCTGTCTGTACAGAGTTTGTACGTTCTCCCCGTGACCTGCGTGGGTTGCTCCGGTTTCCTCCCACACTGCAAAGACGTACAGGTTTGTAGACTAATTGACTTGGTTTCATTGTAAATTGTCCCGTGTGTGAAGGATGGTGCTAGTGTGTGGGGATCGCTAGTCCGCATGGACTCAGTGGGCCAAACGGCCTGTTTCCTACGTGTAACTCTAAACTTAACTAACCTCTCTAAAGCCTTCATTCATAGGAAGCAACTGTAGATGCTGGTTGAAACTGGTTAGAGTCTGAAGAAGAGACTCGCCCCGAAACGTCACCATTCCTTCTCTCCAGAAATGCTGCCTGTCCCACTGAGTTACTCCAGCTTTTTGTGCCTATCTAACAGCTTCTTAAGCACCGCTATTGTGACTGCCTCCACCACCGCCCCTGGCTGCATGTTCCAGGCACCCACCTCTCTCTACATTCACGTTATGCCCTTCATATCTCCTTTAAACTTCGCCCCTCTCATCTTAAATATATGCCGTCTAGTCTTTGACTTTACCACCCTGGAAAAAAGGTTCTGACTATCTACCACATCTATGCCTCTCATAATTTTATATACCTCTATCAGTTCCCCTCAGCCTCTGACTACACATCTCTGAGGATCTGACATGGACATCGCACGCTGCAGCACTCGTAAGGCAAGGCAGCGCCTTTACCACCTCAGGCAATTGAGGAAATTCAGAGTGTCTCCGAGGATCCTCCAGTCCTTCTACTCAGCAGCTGTGGAAAGCATCTTGTCCGGAAACATTACAATTTGGTTTGGGAATTGCTCTGCCCAGGACAAGAAGGCTCTGCCCAGGACAAGAAGGATTAATACCAAATCATGAACACATCAAAATGCTGGAAAATGACCAAAATAAAACGTATGCCACGTGCCAAAAATGGAATTAGTACTTCAATGTTATTCAATCAGAGCTCATGTCATTCTTCAAACAATCTAGATCTACCTCAGCAAAGACAACACGTGACTGTAAAACATGAAGTTAGAGTAGGCAACAGAGTTGAACAAAGCCCATCCAACCATCCTATTGGACCATGGCTGAAGGTAGACACAAATGGCTGAAGGTAGACACAAAAAGAACAATGAAAGGAAACAGGCCATTGTTAGCTGTTTGTTGGGTGAAAACGAGAAGCTGGTGCGACTTGGGTGGGGGAGGGACAGAGAGAGGGAATGCCCGGGCTACCTGAAGTGAGATAAATCAAAATCATACCACTGGGCTGTAAGCTGCCCAAGCAAAATATGAGACCTGAAGTTAGAGAAATCGACATTCATACCATTGGCCTGAAGGTATTCCCTCTCTCTCTAACCCTCCCCCACCCAAGTCGCACCAGCTTCTCGTTTTCACCCAACAAACAGTTAACAATGACCTGTTTCCTTTATTTGCATTTCTTTCATTCATTGTTCTTTATCTCTCTACATCATCGTCTATATCTCTCGTTTCCCTTATCCCTACCCAGTCTGAAGAAAGGTCTCGACCTGAAACGTCACCCTTTCCTTCTCTCCAGAGATGCTGCCTGACCCGCTGAGTTACTCCAGGTTTTTGTCTCTATTTTTGGTTTAAACCAGCACCTGCAGTTCCTTCCTACACAGATTGTGGGTGATCCTGGTGCCAGTCCCTGTGTTTAATGGTTCATGAATATATTGATAGAATCCTTGCTGTAGGTGCAGTCTACCTAACACTGAATTCTCATCCCACCTCCCTGTCAGTGTAACTGCTGATTGTAGACACAAAATGCTGGAGTAACACAACGGGACAGGCAGCATCTCTAGAGAGAAGGAATGGGTGATATTTTGGGTCAAGACCCTTCAGACTGAGAGCCAGGGGAGGAGGAGAGGGAGGCACAGAGATATGGAAAGGGACAAAGAGCATGCAAGGTGTGAAAAGGATAGATCAAAGCAGACGATGTTCAAGAAATTATACAATGGTTCATTGTTGAATGATGGGAAGGTGACAACAAGGCATACAAAGTAAAACTAATGACAACAGTAAAACTAGTCTGAGAATCGGGGAGGGACACAGAGAGAGGGAAAGCAAGGATTACTTGAAGTTAGATACATCAATGCTCATTCCACTGAGTTGAAAGCTGCCTAAGCAAAATATGAGGTGCTGTTCCTCCAATCTGAGTGTGAGAAAGGTGAGTGTGGGAATGGGAGGGGCAGTTAAAGTGTTTGGCAACTGGGAGGTCGCGTAGGCCAAGGCGGACTGAGTGGAGGTGTTCAGCGAAACGATCGCCCAGTCTGTGCATGGTCTCGCTGAGTCCACACATATTATCAACTGATTGTAACGGGCAGCTCGGTACGCAGGAGTGAGCAGCGCTCTAAGAAGGGCTTCAGTTTTGGTTCCAGGTTCCAGGTTCAATCCCGGCCTTGGGCCTTTCTCCATGGAGTAACACTTTCCCCATGGCTGCATGGATACTTGCCGGATTCTTCCATTTCATGTCACAGGAGCATAATTAAGTCATTCGGACCACTAAGCCTACTCTGCCATTCAATCATGGCTGATCGATCTTTCCTGCTCAACCCCATTCTCCTGCCTTGTCCCTGACACTCTGACTAATCTGATGATCTTTGCCTGATAAAATATCCATTGACTTGCCCTCCCCAGCTGTCTGCGGCAATGAATTCCACAGATTCACCACCTTCTGACAAAATTAATTCCTTCTCATCTCCGTTCTAAAGGAGCCGTCTGTTATTCTGAGGCTGTGGCCTTTGGTCCTAGACTCTCCCACAAGTGGAAACATTGTCTCCACATTCACTCTATCCAGGCCTATACATTTACTCTCATCCCCAGGGATGTATTGAAGCAGTAAGTGGGGATGTGGCACGAGAATGAGGGGGTGTTAATGGACATTTGGGAGAGTAGATGGAATGTCTGAACACTGTAGCTTAGCGATACGGTATTAAAACAGGCCCTTCGGCCACACTGGCCACTAATCACATATTCACACCAATTCAACATTATCCCACTTTCTCGTTGACTCACTCCCCACTAGGGGCAATATTAGAGACAACATTTACACTACAAACTCGCATGTCTTTGGGATGTGGGAGGAAACTGGAGCAACTGGAGGAAACCCAGTCGGTCACAGTGAGAGCGAACAAACTCTGCAGCAGACAGCAGACAGCATCTGAGATTGGGATCAATCCCAGGACTCTGTGGCTGTGAGGCAGCTGCTCTATCAGCTGAGCTACTGTGCTGCCCAAATGTGGGGAGAACAAAATGGCATAGTGTAGGATCAATGGAAATGGGCGACTGATGGTTGGGAGGACGTTGACGGGCCGAACGGCCTGCTTTCAAGCTGCAGAACTGTATAACTGTAAGACTGGTAGTTGGCATGGGCCCGATGGGCCGAATGGCCTCTTTCTCTGCTGCAATAAGGCATATTAAACATGTCGCAGGATTGCTGGGTTTTTAATTTGCAGAGAAAAGAAAACTACATTGCTGAACCTTCATCTGAAAACCCTGTGATAAATGTGAAAAGCTCACCGTGTGCGTGGGAATTTAGTTTATTGATTAAGCATGAAGAAGCAGTTTTTGGCGGTGAGCCGTCTCCCAGCTGTAAATGTTTAATGAATCGCCAGCATTTAGGGCTGTTGAAACTGATCTGAATGTTGTAGTTGGCATGTTTGTTTACGAGGAGCCCTGCCCGCATTAGTTACACTCACAACAGGCATTCACTTTTCCATGTCTCCTCCCTCCACCTCTCTCTCCAGGGAACTATCACCTCCCTGCCTACCAACATGAGGCTTCACTCACTGTGAAACAACTGCACATCGACACAGGCATCCTTGCCCAGCAATTATAATGCACAAGATAGACAAGGAATTATAATGGGTGGTGGGTGTATGGAACGAGCTGCCAGAGAAGGTAGTTGAGGCTTGGACTATACCAATGTTTTAAAAACAATTAGACAGGTACATGGATAGGTACAAGTTTGGAGGGATATGGACCAAATATGGGCAGGTGGGACTAGTGTAGCTGGGTCATGTTGGCCGGTGTAGGCAGGTTGGGCCGAAGGGCCTGTTTCCACATTGCATCACTATGACTCTATGTCTCTAAAAGTATGGATACATCCTGAAACTAAATATACCCCGACTGGCTTTGAGGGATTTCTAATCCATTTTATATTTGGTGGAAAAAATAATTTAAAAAACGTATTGAGGTAGAAATCAGTGGTCCAGCCACATGTGCTGACTTTGTGGCAAACTGTGTGTTGTATGTGGTTTTAATCTGTCTTCCAAACTTAGTCCCATTCCCTTCACTGGAACTCATTGGAGTTGCGTGAGGCACGGTGGCGCGGCGGTAGAGCTGCTGCCTGACAGCGCCAGGAATCCCGGCTCGATCGTAACTATGGATGCTGTCTGTAAGAAGTTTGTACGTTCTCCCAGTGAACTGCGCTAGTTTTCTCTGGGCGCTCTGGTTTCCTCCCACATTCCAAAGACGTACAGGTTTGTAGGTTAGTTGGCTAGGTAAATTTGTAAATTGTCCCTAGTGTGTGTGTAGGATAGTGTTAGCATGCGGGATCACTGATTGGCGCACACTCGTTGGGCCGAAGGGCCTGTTGTCTGTGCTGTATCTCTAAACTAAACTAAATGACCTAAATATGTTGTCAGCTTAGCAGGAATCCATGTGGTAGTGAAGTTCTTGGTTAAGTTTCCGGTTTATTGATGCCAAGTGTGTAGGGACAGTTTTATTTTGCATTCTGGAGATTCAACACTGGCGGTCCTCGGCAATGGGATCACCAGGACGCCGCGACGTTGAAGTCAGCGCCACCCGTGGCTAGAAACTCTACAACCACAGCTCCACGATGATAAAGCAGCCGGCCCACCGCTCCGGAGCTTCAACAAGCGATCCCCGGCAAGGCGTTGCCCGCTCCGCGATGGCAAATCAGTGCTGCGCCACCGCTGAAGCTCTGATCGGTCACCGGCAGGAAAGGCCGTGGCAAACCGCGATGGTAGGCCACGAGGTGTGGGGGGGGGGGGGAGGGGGGAGGGGGGTGAAGCCGCGTCTCGGCGAATAGTCGCATCCTCGCCAGGAAGTGACTGAGAAACGGTTTCCCCCTTTCCCTCCCCACCTCTCCCACATAAAAAGAATTAGAAACCTCCAAAACATACTTTTTGAACAGACTAAAAATAACAAAAGATGAGAAAACAGACAGACTATAGGCAGAGGCTGCCTGGTGGGTTACACAACCTACGGACAATTTACAATTTTACCAAAGCCAATTAACCAACAAACCTTCGCTTCTTCGGAATGTGGGAGGGAACCGGAGCATCCGTGGAAAACCCACGTGGTCACGGGAAGAATGTACAAACTCCGTACAGACAACATCCGTGGTCAGGATGAAGGGGAAAAGGTTTAATAGAAATCTGAGGGGTAATTTCTTCGCACAAAGGTGGTGGGTGTATGGAGCAAGCTGCTGGAGGAGGTAGCTGAGGCTGGGACTGTCCCAACGTTTAAGAAACAGTTAGACAGGTGGTGGGAGTAGTATACCTGGGACATGTTGTCCGGTGTGGGCAAGTTGCGCTGAAGGGCCTGTTTCCATGCAGAATCACTCTATGACTATGACTAAGAACCTTCTCGCCACAGTCCTGAATGGCCACTATTTTGAGACTGTGATCTTTGCTTTTGAACATCCCAGCCAGGGGATGCATCAATTTGACAACCATCCAGTCAAACTCCGTCAGAATGTTATTTGTTGCAGAAAGATGTCCTCTTGGTCCTCTAAAAACAAGAGCACACATGCCCTGCCTGTTCAATCTGCTCCCAGTGGACAACCCCGCCATTCCAGGAATCAACCAACCTTCAGTGCATTCCACGTAAGGAGATATTTTCCTCCAGTGAGACCGTAGGTGGCATAGCGGTAGAGTTGCTGCCTCACAGCGTCAGAGACCCGGGTTGGACCACAACTACCGGTGCTGCCTGTACGGAGGTAGTACGTTCTCCCCGTGACTTATGTGGGTTTTCTCGGAGATTTCCAGTTTCCTCCCACTCTTCAAAGACGTACAGGGTTTGTAGGTTAATTGGCATGGTGTAAATGAATCCTGGTGAAAATTGTCCCTAGTGTGTGTAGTGTGTTCAGGAGTGGTCATATGTGAGGATCTCTGGTCGGCGTGGACCCGGTGGGCCGAAGGGCCTGTTTCCGCGCTGTATCTCTAAACTAAATCTGTGCACAATATTCACTTACAGTCTCAGTAGAGACCTTTATAGTTGTACTCATCTGTCATCTATAAAGGCAAACCTACTGTGGGTAGCTGACACCCGAATGGCATGAACATTGAATTCTCCCATTTTGCATAATGCCACCCCATCCCCCAACTCTTTCCTGTGCACCCCACGACAGTGGCCACCCATTTTCCCACTGCCCTGTTGCCCCTCTCCCTCCTCGTCTGCCTATATCCCTCCCTCTGGCCTTACATTTCACTTCTGTTCCCTCTTTATCTGACAGCCTTATGTCTCCTTCTCATCTCTGGCCTTTGGGGTCAAGGAAAGAGCGTTCACGTTGCGGCCCTGTTTCCACCGCCACGCACAAGAAACAACAAGGCAGACACCATTGTATGCAGATGCCGAGAAGTGTGTTCAGCTCTGGCTGAACAAGTTCTAATCTTGTGTGTGGACTCAATAAGAAGCAGATCTCTGGCCTTTGCCCACCCATTTGCCAATCAATAATAAAAACCCCCCTCCACGTATCACTTTCCAAGCTTTAGACCCAAATGCTGGAGTAACTCAGCGGGACAGGCAGCATCTCTGGGGGGGAGGAATGGGTGGCATTCCGAGTCGAGACCCTTCTTCAGACAATGTCTGAACGACTGAAGAACTGAACATCGGACTGAACCTCTCTCCGGAGATGCTGCCTGTCCCGTTCAGTTACTCCATCATTTTGTGTCTATCTTCGGTTAAAAACCAGCACCTGCAGTTCCTTCCTACACTTTCTAGGCTTCGTCCTGCCTCTACTTCTCTTTCAGCTCTCTCCCTTTCCGTACAAGCGGTCTGAAGAAAGGTCCTGAGCTGAAACCACCTACCCATGTCGTCCAGAGATGCTGCCTGACCCGCTGAGTTCTACCAGCACTTTGTGCTTTTATGCTAGCTCCCCCAATTACCTCTGCTGATCTATTTCTCTTATCATTTGAACATCACCTACCTTTTATATTGTCCCTGCAAACACAGAAGACCTTACATTTTTTGACGAGAGCCTTGACCTTATGCATTCACCGAGCCTCACCATATCCCGATGACATTGCTCTGCATCTTCCATGCTTCCATGCTTCCCACACCACATTCAGCTCTGTATCATCAGCAGAAAAGGCTGGAAACACTCAGCAGGTCAGGCAGCATCGGTGGAAGATGAGGCTCCTTGACCTGCTGAGTTTTCCCAGCATTTTCAGTTTTTATTACAGATTACCAGCATTTTTTTGATTTGGCATCATCCATAAACATGGATATATTACAGTTATCTGCTTCATCTAGATCACTGACGTAGATTGCAGCCAATGAGACTATCAGCTGTTCTCAGTTCCCATCAGCTTATTCCCTCCAATAACATGGTCTCTTTCTTCAATGCGTCTTTGAAAGCCCAAGTACGTTACATCGACTGGTTCACCCTGATTAGTCCTTCCACTTCCAACCTCAGGTTTGTCAAATAGGATTTTCTGTTCTAATGTCCATGGTGATTACTCAACCGTCCGACTATATGCTGATTTTACTGTTACCACTTGCTTAACGATAGGTTTCAACATTATCCCAACTATTGGTGTCAGCCTAACAGGTCCATTATTTTCCATTTCCCTCTCACCCAACAGTCGTGATGTTTGGCACCTCTCGTGCAAAGGAATGGTGAATGAATCGATGGAATTCGGCAGATGATAACCTCACTGTCCATAATCTCCACAATTCCCCTATTCAATACACAAAGGTCACCAGTGCTGGGCTTTTATCTGCCTTCAGTCTCATTAATTTCACAAATACTAATTTTGTTTCATTCATTCTCAATCTGAAGTTCTCCACTATTCCTCTTTGTCCACTTCCACCAAGATGGACACAACACATTTCTTCACCGTTTCAGCCCATCACTTATTCCCCACCTGACTCAATCAGACTTCAGGTGTGGGTTGCAGGCAGGTTTATGAATGATAATATCTGTGACTTCTCGTAGTAACCTATTATAACTTCATTAAATGTCCATGTGACAGGAGACAGTGTCGCTCATGTACCATTGTTGCCCTGGGGATTTTCTGTTGTATGGTTGGGCTTATACACTGTAGTCCCATCCATGACTATCCCGGTATCATTGCAATACAGCATTGGCAACCCTAACATCACAGCGCGTATTACTCAGTTAGCGCCCGGCACACTTTCACACGGTACAATTCAGGAAGCCACTCGGTCCCTGAGCAAAGTTTGATCACACAGTGGTCTCTCCTCTCAGTGCTAGAGTGCAGGTTACAATCTGCACCACATACAAGGCGCGACCTTGTAGGATTCACGGTTGGTACCGGTTGCCGTACCGCTGTCGCGGTGTTTCGGCACGCACGCTGTTCCCGGCAATTCTCACTCACAGTGTGGCGGAGCAGATAGCAAAAGAAGCACAGAGCTAAAGGTGTTTGCACTCACATGTCTCTGGGTGCTTGCCGAGGCTGTGGGTCTGACGGAAATACTGGGGGTTTTCAATCACTGGGATGCGGGTCATCCCGATCACCACGGCGTCAGGTCCAATGTCCATAGACGAAGGCGTGATTATCCCGTGGTTGATGTGGTGGAGGGGGCTTCCGGAATCTTCCTCGCCGCTCATCACAGCCACTGGGCCTGCAACACAACAAGACAACAATAACCATCAGCAAAGAGAGACACAAAAAGCTGGAGTAACTCAGCGGGACAGGCAGCACGTCTGGAGAGAAGGAATGGGTGACGTTTCGGGTCGAGACCCTTCTTCAGACCATCATCAACAACATCGACTGAATTCATACGTTCATCAGTTTATAGGGATAGGAGCAGAACTAGGCCATTCGGCCCATCAAGTCTACTCCACCATTCAATCATGGCTGATCTATCTTCCCCTCTCTACCCCATTCTCCTGCCTTCTCACAATAACCACTGATATCCAAACTAATCAAGAATCTGTCAATCTCTGCCTTATAAATACCCAGTGACGACCTCCACAGCATTCTGTGGCACAGATTCACCACCCTCTAAATAAAGAAATGCTCCTCATCTCCTTTCTAAAGGTACGTCCTTTTATTCTGAGGTGATGACCTCTGGTCCTAGACTCTCCCGCTAGAGGAAACATATTCTCCACATCCACTCTATCCAAGCCTTTCACTATTCGGTAAGTTTCAATGAGGTCCCCCCTCATCCTTCCAAACTCTAGTGAGTACAGGCCAAGTGCAGTCAAATGATCATCATATGTTAACCCACTAATTAGTTTAGTTTAGTTTAGAGATAGCGCGGAAACAGGCCCATTCGGCCCATCGGGTCTGTGCCGACCAGCGATCCCCGCACATTAACACTATCTTACACCCACTAGGGCCAATTTTTACATTTACCAAGCCAATTAATCTACAAACCTGTATGACTTTGGAGTGTGGGAGGGAAATGAAGATCTCAGAGAAAAGCCACTCAGATCACGGGGAGAACGTACAAACTCCATACAGGCAGCACCCGTAGTCAGGATCCAACCCGGGTGTCCGGCACTGCATTCGCTGTAAGGCAGCAACTCTACCACTGCGCCACTCTGCCGCCCGCAAACAGGAACACTCAATTGCAGGGATAATTCTTGTAAACCTCCTCTGGACCCTCTCCAGTGCCAGCAAATCATCCCTCAGATATGGGACCCATTGATGGAAATATCTAGCATGGAACAAGGCCCTTCAGCCCACTGAGTCCATGCTGACCTGTACAATGGCTGTCGCGCTCAAGGCCACAGACAGAGGTGTATGGATCACCCGTATGCACTAGTTCTATGTTATCACACTTTTGCATATACTCCTTACACACTCGGGGCAATTTACAGAGGCTGATTGACCTACCAATTCACACGTATTTGGGGATGTGGGAGGAAACCAGAGCACTCGAAAGAAAGGAACGTGGTCACCAGGAGAGCAGGCAAACTCAACACAGACAGCAGCCGAGCTCAGCATCAAACCTGGGCCTCTGGCATTGAGAAGCAGCAATGCTACCGCTGCTGCATCACATTAACCCTTTCCTTGCTGTACAACTTACATGGACATATTTTCTCCATTTCCACCAGGGCCCACTGTGTTCATTCCAGCCTCCATCCACATAACTTACAAAATTCTTAAGGGGTTGGACAAGCTAGATGCTGGAAGATTGTTCCCGATGTTGGGGGAGTCCAGAACAAGGGGTCACAGTCTAAGGATAAGGGGGAATTCCTTTAGGACCGAAATGAGGAAAACATTCTTTACACAGAGAGTGGTGAGTCTCTGGAATTCTCTGCCACAGAAGGTAGTTGAGGCCAGTTCATTGGCTATATTTAAGAGGGCGTTAGATGTGGCACTTGTGGCTAAAGGGATCAGGGGGTATGGAGAGAAGGCAGGTACGGGATACTGAGTTGGATGATCAGCCATGATCACATTGAATGGCGGTGCAGGCTCGAAGGGCCGAATGGCCTACTCCTGCACCTATTTTCTATGTTTCTATGTTTCTATGATAAGGGGGAATTCCTTTAGGACTGAAATGAGGAAAACATTCTTTACACAGAGAGTGGTGAGTCTCTGGAATTCTCTGCCACAGAAGGTAGTTGAGGCCAGTTCATTGGCTATATTTAAGAGGGCGTTAGATGTGGCACTTGTGACTAAAGGGATCAGGGGGTATGGAGAGAAGGCAGGTACGGGATACTGAGTTGGATGATCAGCCATGATCACATTGAATGGCGATGCAGGCTCGAAGGGCCGAATGGCCTACTCCTGCACCTATTTTCTATGTTTCTATGTTTCTATGTTTCTATAACAAAGCAGAGACCCACACCATAGTTTGTCACCATGTAATCCCCACTCACTCAGACTGTCGGATTCCTACACATTTTAAATGAAATGATCCTTAAGCTACAAAGCTGACAGCTAATCATAGAATGACAACCTTACACGTACATGAGTTTCCAAGCAATCTGATTCATCGTTTTATTATTTTAACTAGGTTGAATGACATTGACATTATCACACGTTGGGGCCTTGTTACTGTAGTGATGGGCCTGATTACTGCCAGTACTTTAATTTCAACGCGTACTTCAGAGAGAGAGAAAAATACTTAAGGGGTTGTTATCTAAATGTTGCAGTTTCCACCTGATTTATTCTCAGAGGGATAACAAAACTTAGTTTGGGAAAAACTAAGGTTATTTCAAGGTCCAACATTGCTTAATATTAGGTGGAGGTTGAGATGATTGTAATGAACTTTTAGTGGAGTGAGCAGGGCTTGTTTCAATTGAAGGGTGAGGTTTATTTTAGATTATTTTAGATTCGAGATACAGCGCAGAAACAGGCCCATTTGACCACCGAGTCCACACTGACCAGCCATCCCCGCACACTAACAGTACCCTACACACACTAGGGTACTAATGTACAATTATACCAAGCCAATTAACCTACAAACCTGTATGTCTTTGGAGTGTGGGAGGAAATTGGAGAAAACCAACGCAGGTCACTGGGAGAACGTACAAACTCCCGACAGACAGCACCCATGGTTAGGATTGAACCGGGATTTCTGGCTGCACGACGTGGGCCACTGGAGACACTGCAGCAGCCTAGGGCTCAGTTAGATCAGCGGCTGCTCCAAGTGGCAGAGTGCATGGGTTGGAAGCAGCGGCACGGAGAGGCGGAGCAGCGGTGGAGGTCAATGTGGCCAGGCCAGGCCAGGCCGACCCCTGCAACTCTGACCCAGTGCTGTCGCCAGGGCAACAGGCATTGGTTACGTCCGTGCTCGCGTGTCCCTGGAGAGGGAACACGCGGTGTCCACGGGGACTGTGGAGTCCGTTCGTGAACGCTGGTCACCGCTGGGGAGGTCGAATGTATTATTGATAAAATTGTTAATATTTTAATTTGAGAACTTTATTTGTAAAATGCCAATATAGGGATTCTCTGATCGTGTTACTACTTTGTATTTGTTTGTTCTGATTAAAAGCATTTTGCAAGGAAAAAAAAGGGCCAAGTAAAGACTCGAACATTTTCAACAACGTGAAGGGTACAAAATGGTGCCAGAAATGGGGCAAATCTTCTGCCCTGCCTCAGGGTATCTACACTCTGGTACTTAAGTATGATTGTGTCCAGGTATAGCAGGAATTTTACTGAACGCTGTTAACTGTACCTCGGTACATGTGGCAATAAAATAGCATCCAACCATTGAAGTGCCTATGCACAAATACACTGAGCTATAGTAACAACCCTGCAGCATTACAGGCATGTAGACGCAGCAACACACTAAACATAAAATATACAGCCATTCTGCAAGGCAGTGGAAATATACAAACTATGTAAAAAGGACTGTAAGACATTTTTGCAAGATAGCAGCAGAATCGATTCACTGAAATGTGGAGGAAGGAACTGCAGATGCTGATTTAAACCAAAAATATAGCCACAAAATGCTGGAGTAACTCAGCGGGACAGACAGCATCTCAGGAGAAAAGGAAAAGGTGACATTTCCGGTCGAGACCCTTCATCAGAAACATATTGGCTTCTGCTGGTGAAGAAACAGACTGCAGGCGACCGGTCAACGTGTTCCTGAGTCCAGCCACCCATGCATTGCGTTACCGAGTCCTCGCCCCATGCATTGCTGGATGCATGTGGGGAATGCGCTGGAGGTCAGATGCCTGCACATGCTGGTTTATACTAAAGATCGACACAAAGTGCTGGAGTCACACAGCGGGTCAGGCAGCATCTGTGGAGAAAAGGAATAGGTGACGTTTCAGTTGGGACCCTTCTTCAGACTGTCTGATGACTGCCAACCGAAACATCACCCATCCTTCTCCAGAGATGCTGCCTGTCCCGCTGAGTTACACTACTCCAGCACTTTGTGTATATTTATAAAGATAAATAGTTTGTATCTTTCCATTAATAGTGATTATTTGGTTAATTTATTCCTGTTTATTGTTTATCAGATGTAATTGTGTTTGGGAGCACTGGAGAACGTAGATGAGGTTGGAGGAGGTAGATGTGAACCCCTGTCTCACCTTCAAGGACTGTCGGGGTGCTGCGGTGATAGTTTTGAGAGATGGTGTCCTGGAGTTGAATGGAGGGGACAGGTGACAGGTAACTGGAGGTGCCAGGGCTAGGTTGTAAGTGGAGTTGTTAAATGCACAGAGTCTCTTGCCCCAAGTAGGTGTCGAGGACCAGAGGACATCGGTTTAAGGTGAAGGGGAAAAGATTTAATAGGAATTTGAGGGGTAGCTTTTTCACACAGAGGGTGGTGGGTGAATGGAAGCTGCCAGAGGAGATAGACAATAGACAATAGACAATAGATGCAGGAGTAGGCCATTCGGCCCTTCGAGCCAGCACCGCCATTCAATGTGATCATGGCTGATCATCCCCAATCAGTACCCCGTTCCTGCCTTTTCCCCATATCCCCTGACTCCGCTATCTTTAGCAAGTTTAGTTGAGGGTGGGACTATCCCAACGTTTTAGAAAGAAGGACAAGTACAAGGAAAGGACAAGTTTGGAGGGATATGGATCAAACGCAGGCAGGTGGGACTAGTGTAGCTGGGACATGTTGGCTGGTGTGCGCAAGTTGGGCCGAAGGGCCTGTTTCCAAACTGTATCACTCGATGACACTATGAGTAGTTGGAAATGGTCATGTGCCCACTATGGAACATGGCATCATGTCTTGGCTTCTCTGTCTGGTAGCAGAGGACCAAAAGGAAAGCCAAGGTTTCTGCCTAACTGATTCTTTATCCTTTAATTTCCATTACATTTTACATTTCATTAAAATTAAATTGTGCAGTGTAAAAATACATGTCACTGTGTGATCCAATTTCCTGGCAAACATTTTCCCAGTGAATTAATTTAACCTCACTTAACATTTTATAATCTCCCTCAATTAAAATTTGCTCAACATTTATGTTCCAAAGCAGAGCTTTTAATATCAAGAATATACAATGAATACATTCTTGTCAAACATTGCATCAAAAAGATGCAAGGGAATCTATTCACTGGAGACATCGTACTGCATTCAGTAGGAACTGGAGGGGCCTGCTTTAGGGCGCAGGACTCCCTGAATGCATCAACTTTGCCACTGGTTTCCTCCCTGCCCTCAATGTCACTTGGACCATCTCTGACGCCTCTCTCCCCTTTCTCAACTTCTCTGTCACCATCAGAAGGGAAGATCATCAACTGACATCTACTATAAACACACTGACTCCCACAGTAATCCCAACGACAGCACCCCCCCCCCCGGCACTCAATTGATCCGTCTTCGCTGCATCTGCTCCCAAGAAGAGGGTTTTCATTCCAGGACATCTGAGGTGTATTCTTTCTTCAGTCACCATGGATTCCCCAACATGGATGGATCCCCTACCCATGTCTCAGCTGTTCCCCACAGTTCTACTCTCGCTTCCCCTCTCCCCAGATGGAACAAGTTCCCCTGGTCCTCACCTTTTACCCCCCTAGCCTCTGCGCCCAACTTATCATTGTCCAACATTTCCGTCAGATCTTCCTATCTCCATCTCTTTTTGCTTTCTGTAGTGTCCACACTCCCCACAACTCCTTGATTCACTCATCCCTTCCCACCCAAACCACCCCCTCTCCAAGTACTTCAAGCCCAGCTACTCAGGTACTTGAATACTTTTAGGGCTAACTAGAGATATAGCTTTTAGGGCTAACGGAATTAGGGGATATGAGGAAAAAACAGGAACGGGGTACTGATTTTGGATGATCAGCCATGATCATATTGAATGGCAGTGCTGGCTCGAAGGGTCGAATGGCCTACTCCTGCACCTATTTCCTATGTTTCTCTGTTTGCATTTTACAGAGGTAACACCTGTACCTATACCTCCTCCCTCACCACCATCCAGGGACCCAGGCCGTCAATGGTTCATGTATACCTCCTCTAACCTCAGCCGCTGCATTTGGTGTTCCCGATGTGGCCTCTTTTATATATTTGCGAGACCAAACGTAGACTAGGCGACCCTTTTGCCAAAGACCAGTGCTTGGTCCACCAAGACCAGTTGGATCTCCTGGTTGCTAAACATTTTAACTCACGTTCCCATTCCCATGCTGCCCTTTCTGTCCTTGGCCTCCTCCATTGTCACAGTGGGTGCACATGCAAACTGGAAGAACAGCACCCGTACTAGGGAACTCTAGCAGTGCCATTACTCTGTGAATCTACACTCCCACTGCGCTGCTACCAGCCCCCTCTACAGTCTGTACCAGAGAACCTCATTACTGACAATGGTCAAGCAGCAGTACTGGAGCACCCCAGTGCAGACAATACAATACGTACGGCACAATCCATCTCCAGGAGTGCAGGGCATAGTTCCTTGAAAGTGGCGTCACAGATAGATAGTGTGGTCAAGAAAGCTGAAGAAGGGTCTCAACCCGAAATGTCACCCATTCCTTCTCTCCAGAGATGTTGTCTGTCCCGCTGAGTGACTCCAGCATTTGATGTCTATCCTTCACCTATCACTTGCGAGGCTTTGCCCACCGTCTTTCTTTGCCTCGATTCTCCCCCTTACTCCATCAGTCTGAAGGAGGGTCCTGACCCAATGCGTCACCTGTCCTTTCTACCGCAGATGCTGCCCGCCCCACTGGGTTCCTCCAGCACTTTGTGTTTTAGCTCAGTGAGCAATGCAATTGCTCTTATCCTTGGACCATGACCCCACAGATGAGCACCAGGCCACTATCTCAAGCACCATCACTGGCTTCATCATTTCCGGCTCCCTGCCCTCCCAAGCCTCCAACCTCATCGTTCCCCAGCCCCGCATGGCCCGATTTTAACTTCTCCCCAAAATCCACAAACCTGACTGTCCTGGTAGACGCATTGTTTCCACTTGGTCTTGTCCCACCAAACTTATTTCCACATACCTCGACTCCATCCTATCCCCCCTGGTCAAATCCCTCCCTACCTATGTCCAAGACACCTCACACACTTATCATCTCCTTCAAGACTGCCGATAGATCGATAGATAGATAGATAGATAAATACTTTATTAATCCCCTCAGGGAAATTCAGATGTCCAGTAGCGAACACAGACAGAACGTAAAATACGGTCAATAAATAAAAGCAATAAATACTTGAAAAGAACCCAACAAATAACTATTAAGTGCAAAGCACCCCCATACAGCCCCCATTCCCTCATCTTCACCATGGACATCCAGTCACTCAACACCTCCATCCCCCACCAGGAGGGTCTTAAAGCCCTCCATTTCTCCCTCGAACCAACCAATCCCCATCTACTGATACTCTCCTCCGCCTAGCGGAGCTGGTCCTTACCCTCAACAACTTTTTCTTTTACTCCTCCCATTTCCTCCTAATCCAAGGAGTAGCTATGGCCACTTGCATGGGCCCCAGCTCTGCCTGCCTCTTTGTTGGGTACATCCAACAATCCTTGTTCGAGGTTTACCGTGGCCCTATCCCCTAACTCTACCTCTGCTACATTGATGACTGCATTGGTGCTACCTCCTGCACCCATGCAGAACTCACTGACTTCAACCATTTCACCACTAACTTCCATCCCGCACTCAAATACACCTGGACCATTTCCGACACTTCCCTACCATTTTTAGACCTCACCGTCTCCATCGCAGGCAACAGTCCACTGACTGACATCTACTATAAACCCACTGACTCCCATGGCTATCTAGACTACACTTCTTCCCACCCTGTTTCCTGTAAGGACTCCATCCCCTACTCCCAATTCCTCCGTCTACGCAGCATCTGCGCCCAGGATGAGGTGTTCCAGTTGTTCAAGAAGGAACTGCAGATGCTGGAAAATCGAAGGAAGACAAAGGTGCTGGAGAAAATCAGCGGGTGTGGCAGCATCTTTGGAACGAAGGAAATAGGCAACGTTTCAGTCTGAAGAAGGGTTTCGGCCCAAAACGTTGCCTATTTCCTTTGCTCCATAGATGCTGCCGCACCTGCTGAGTTTCTCAAGCACTTTTGTCTACCTATGAGGTATTCCAGACCAGGGCATCGGAGATGTCCTCAATTTTTAGGGAACGGGTGTTCCCCTCTTCGACTATAGATGAGGCTCTCACCAGGGTCTCCTCTATATCCAGCAGCTTCGCTCTCACTCCCCATCTCCCCACTCGTAACAAGGACAGAGTCCCTCTTGTCCTCACCTTCCACCATAGCAGCTGTCACATACAACATATAATCATCTGACATTTTCGCCACCTCCAACGGGATCCCACCACTGGCCACATTTTCCCATCTCCTCCCCTGTCTGCTTTCCGCAGAGATCACTCCCACCGTAATTCCCTGGTCAATTCGGCCCTTCCCACTCAAACCACCCCCTCCCCTGGTACTTTCCCTTGCAACCGCAGGAAATGCTACACTTGTCGCTTTAGCTCCCCCCTCGATTCCATCCAAGGACCCAAACAGTCTTTCCAGGTGAGGCAGAGGTTCACCTGCACCTCTTCCAACCTCATCTACTGCATCTGCTGTTCCAGGTGTCAACCTCTCTACATCGGTGAGACCAACACCTCCGCTCAGTTCGCAATAACCTCCCTGATCTCCCGGTGGCTCAGCACTTCAATTCCCCCTCCCATTCCGAATCCGACCTTTCTGTCCTGGGCCTCCTCCATGGCCAGAGTGAGACCCACTGCAAATTGGAGGAGCAGCACCTCATATTTCGCTTGGGCAGTTTACACCCCAGCGGTATGAACATTGACCACCAATTTCAGGTAGTCCCTGCTTTCTCCCTCTTCCCCTCCCCTTCCCAGCTCTCCCACAGTCCACTGTCTCCACCTCTTCCTTTCTTGTTCCCGTCCCCCACCCCCCGACATCACTGAAGAAGGGTCTCGACCCGAAACGTCGCCTATTCCTTCTCTCCATAGATGCTGCCTCACTCGCTGCGTTTCTGCAGCATTTTTGTCCACCTAATGCAAGTGTTCTGCTCTATGAGGATATATGATCCTTGGTCCAGTTGCCTGGAGCGGTACAATATTGGTTCCCTCTCTGACTTACTACCCACCTTCATTACTTTTGATTAATAATCCAATTAATTCTACCCAGTAACTGCAATACAACTAGTAACAAATTGACTGGAAAAGAATCCCTTGATGAGCACCAGACAATAGTGTAAAGGTGAAATGAAGGTTTAATACCTTGCCACAAATATCTATGGTGTGGTTGTTCTTGTGTTTATTTGTCTTCAGGATGTGCGTATCACTGCATGGAATTAAATCCTGCTTCTTCAGTCTTTATTTATTCAGTAAATATGGGGGTTGAACTGTGCCTGTTATGTTGGATCACTAATGTAACTTAACGCTAAGTACTTTGTACAATGACTCAAAGTGACACTTTCTGCATGACATGGAGACAACATGGAAAGCTGCAGAAACTGGGAACCTGCCAATTTCATTGGCAAACAATGGCAGGTTTCTTCCCTTCCTGACCTAAGTTTTGGAATAACTTAGATTTGACTACAGTGATATATATTGCTTAGTGGTCATACACTTTTTGAGAAATGTTGAATTCTCTATGATTCAAAGAGTGAGCAACTGTTCATTGCCATTGCCATGGATTGTCAATAAGGTTCATAAGGCCATAAGTTATAGGAGCAGGATTAGGCCATTCACCCCATCAAGTCAACTCTGCCATTCAATATGGGGATATGGGGAGAAGGCAGGCACGGGTTATTGATTGGGGTGATCAGCCATGATCGCATGAATGGCGGTGCTGTCGATGAAGGGCCGAATGGCCTCCTCCTGCACCTATTTCTATGTTCAACGTTCTAATTATGGCTGATCTATCTTTCCCTCCTAACCCCATTCTCCTGCCTAAAAAATATCCATCGACAGCCTCCACAACTGACCGTGGCAAAGAATTCCACAGATTCACCACCCTCTGACTAAAGAAATTCCTCCTCATCTCCTTTCTAAAGGTACGTCCTTTCAATCTGAGGCTGTGGCGTCTGGCCCTAGACTCTCCCACTAGTGGAAACATCCTCTCCACATCCACTCTATCCAGGCCTTTTACTATTCAGTAAGTTTCAATCTAATCAACTTTGGAACGCCATCATTCCAGCCAGCATGGCAGCATTCCATCAGCAACTATTCTCTTCGGCAAGCCTCCACCACTGGGAATATTGTCCATGATGTCTGCTGGCAAACTCTGTGTGGAAGATCTCCAGTGCTGCCAGCTGTATTTGAGCCCAGCATCACAGTCGGTGCTCGAGGGTTCCATTACTGAGTATATTCTCCACAACCTGTGGCAGAGAATCCCATCACCGATTATACTCTCGACAATTTGCGGTGAAGTACTCCACCGCTGCCAATACTTCTCCAATCTGCATTGGAGAACTCAGCCATTCACACTTCTCTCCGTCATCTGCAAAAGGAAAGTCATTTACTCTCATGACTCACTGTTGTGCAGTGGACCATCCTATTGCTGCCAGTACCGGCCTCAATGTCTAATCAGCTGTACTGTGTGGATGTCACTGCTGCCAATACTTTCTATAATCTTTAGGGCATGGTGGCGTAGCGGTAGAGCTACAGCTGTACAGTGCCAGAGACCTGGGTTCGATCCTGACTACAGGTTTTTGTCTTACAGAGTTTGTACATTCTCCCCGTGACCTGCGTGGGTTTTCTCCTAGATCTTCATTGTACTCCCACACACAGATTTGTCAGTAAATTGGCTTGGTATAAATGTAAATCGTTCCCTCGTGTTTGTAGGATAGTGTAAGTGTGCGGGAATCGCAGGTCGGTGCAGACTCGATGGGCCAAAGGGCTGTTTCCGCACAGAGCAATTCCAAGCAATGGGACCAGAATTTCAATAGATGGGTGAGTAGGTGGAGTTCATGTGCGCATTCCATAAATGCAGACTAAGGGTTCTGTCTTGGGCACAAGAAGCAATAAAATTGGACTGACCTTGCAAAGTGAACCTTTGCCTTCAAGTTTCAGTTTAAATTCATTTGCACACTGCTGACCAGGGGATCTTCAAGGAATGATTTAGAATATTGCTTTTTCAACAGAGAAAGTTGGCATTAGAAAACTACCAGGATATATTTGAACATAAAACAGTTCAGCACAGGAACACGGTCTTCAGCACAAAATGTCTGTGCCAAACATGATGTCAGATTAAATGAGTCTTATCTGCCTGCACATGATCCATATCCTCCATCCCCTGCCCTAAATACCACTGTGTATCTGCCTCCACCACCACCCCTGGCAGTGTGCTCCAGGCACCCTCCACTCTCCATGTACAAAACCTTCCCCAAGCATCTCCTTGAAGGTGGTAGCTTGGTACCGATGTATTAATACTGGTGAAATGGGCAAATCACCAGAATACCTGAGCGTAGAAAGTCATCCTAGAATTCCATGAATGTAGTGATATTCTTGGCGGCACGATGGTGCAACGGTGGAGTTGCTGCCTCACAGCGCCAGAGACCCGGGTTCGATCCTGACTACGGGTGCTGTCTTTACAGAGTTTGTACGTTCTCCCTGTCACCTGCGTGGGTTTTCTCCGGGCGCTCTGATCTCCAAAGACGTACAGGTCTGTAGGTTAATTGTCTTTGGTAAAGATTGTAAACTTGTGTGCCAGTGTAATGGGGGCGTCTGGTCGGCATGGACTCGATGGGCCGAAGGACCTGTCTTTGCGCTGTATCCCTAAACTAAACTAAACTAAACTACACTACATTGCCTCTGGCATTTTGCATTGCCAACAGTGAATGGAGCTCTGGGTGGTAAATGGGATGAGAGGCCATGGAGACCGTTGATTCCCAAAAACAATCGTCCTCCCAGCTCAAACCTAGCAGTGGAAGTGAACCAACACTAACCTAACCATACTAGTGATTGAAAAAGCACTGAAAATGTCACACTCACTGCATGAGGTGTAACTGTGATTTTAATGATATACTAAGCCATAATTATGATCTAAAAATCTCTCTGACCCTGTGAAAGAAAATCATTTCTTATGCATGTAATTTCATAGTTTCATAAATATTTCAATGTTTTATATACTTAAAATGATAAGTAATTCCTTCTTTAGTCTTTTTTAAAGACCTTTGATATTTCAGTTTCTACCTGAATCAGATGTCCAGATTTTACCTTGCACCCTATAATATCATTGAAACAAATGTTTAAAACGGCTGTAAATGCCCCTGTTGATTGTGTGTGGGGATTCGTCAGTGCGTTGGCTACTCAGTGAGCTTGTTGACATCATTATATCTGGGCTCCCAAGCACCCCCAGAGTGGGAGCAGTGCGGTGGTGCGGCGGTAAAGTTGCTGCCTTACAGTGCCAGAGTCCCAGGTTCAAGCCTCACTATGGGTGCTCTCTGTATGGAGTTTGCACGTTCTCCCTGTGACTGCGTGGGTTTTCTGAGGGAGCTCTGGTTTCCTCCCATACTTCAAAAACGTCCAGGTTTGTAGGTTGATCGGCTTTGGTAAAATTGCAAATTGTCCCTAATGTGTGTAGGATAGTGTTAGCGTACAGGGTGATCGCTGGTCGGCGTGGACTCCGCGGGCCAAAGGGCCTGCTTCCATGCTGTATCTCTTTCTCTGAAGTCTAAAGAGTGCAGCGGTGATTGCAACTGCCTTTGAGAAAGGTGAAATGCAGGCCAAAGGGATTGCTAGATATTTATGGGCAGCTTAGATCATGGTTAGCTTTGAGAACGATGGAATCACAACTGAGTGCAAGATTTGATCCAATGTCATTCATCTTGCTTGTCCTTGCCCTTTAGGATACTTAGTGCTTGTGTGTTTGATTTCCCTGAGCTCTCTATTCACCAGTGTAAACACTACAGGGATCGACTCCCTCTCCTACTAACTCTCCCTAATTCCAGCTATCAATTCAGGCGCCCCTTGTTGAAGCCCCGACATTCCTCTGTACAAAGCAGATGTGTTCACAAACTGTGCACCATCTGAGGCTGAAGCTTTTACTTTAGTTTAGTTTAGCTTAGTTTAGAGAGGCAGCGCAGAAACAGGCCTTTCAGCCCACCGTCCTACACACACTAGGGTATAATTTACAATTTTACTTTGGAGTTACGTGAGTAAGTTTAAAACACCTCGAGGTAAGTGGAAAACCGAGCCTGGAGGTCGCTTTCTGTATTTGCGGTTGATCTTCAGGATTTACAGGTTTTTCAAGATGCAGAAAGCAACAAAGGTGAAGGCTGAGCGACCCGTTAGTAAAAGTTTGGAGGACCACGGGAGTGCGGGTAGCGGGTGCCCGCCTAGCTCACCGAATCCGTCGCCAGCAGGGGGGCTTGCGACAGCAGATACCTTGCCTGTGAGCAGCGTTGCCGCGCCGGTCGGGCGTAAGGCCACATCAAAGTCTGCTAGGCCCATTGACCCAGAGTCGGGCCTGGAGGTTTCACCTCTGCAAGGGGAGTCCGTTTGCTCACGGCTCTCCCAGATCGAGCTCCTAATGCAGAGGATGCTCGATAAGGACGCAATCCGGGAGGAGGTGTGGTGTTCACGCTAGGCTGTTGGAGAGCCGGTGCCAGCAGCACCTGGAATAGGGCTGCATGATTGCCCACTCATGGAGGAGGAGCGTTTACCAGCCGGCTCAGGGATATACTGATGCCGCGTCAGTGGTGAACAGAGCCCAAAGGGTGAAGGGCAAGAGGGTTTAATACCTAACCTGGCTGCAAAGTTTGCGATTCCCAGAGAAGCAGGGGAGCCATTGGGGGAAGAGTTGGCCACTACCATCCAAGTGATGCTTTCCCATCAGCTCCAAGAGCTGGCAATGGACGACACTGCTAAAAGGTATGAAACCCCAGTTAACAGGGTTGTTGAAGGTGCCGGTGGTCAATCATGTCATATGGGGCCAAATGGGGTTTGCAGTGCGGGCACAAGAGATAAAGCTCCAGGGTGCTCAAGTTGCTTGCAGCAGGAATCACTGCGTTCGCCAGAACAGTGGACGAGGGGCACATGACGGATGTTCATCAGGATGCGTTGGGGTTCCTGTGCAGTGCACATTTTGAAATGAACTGCATAAGAAAGAGTGTCATACGCCCAGCCATTCACCCAAAGTTTGCAGCACTCTGCAAATCAAACAATATACAACTGCCTAATCTGTTGTTAGGGGAGGACCTCGCAAAGCGAGTGAAAGAACTTGATGAGGAGGCAAAAACTTTGGGCCTCATTAAAACAAGCAGTTTTCCCCTATCGACGGGGTGCTATGACAGGGGCTGGTGAAGGGACGAGCCGTTAATTCCCGAACACACGCAGCTGGCAGCCTGCCACAGGCACACAGGGAAAGGATGAATTTCCCTACGAGGGGCCGGGGGTAACAAACGCTGTCAGGAAATGTGCAGGTGAGAGATTTTGCTCCTGAGGAAAACAAATTAAGTGGGGAAAGATGTTCAAGTTGGGGCAGATTACACTTGTTCCTCAAACAATGGCAGGAGATAACATCACATTTGTTTGTGCTGGGCAGTATAGAGGGGTTTAAAATTGAATTCTACCCTACTGTGTGTACACCCACTCAGCATGTCCCACGTCAAACACTCGTGTTTTCACAAGAAGAGAATATACAGATACAGGCAGAACTTGAGATATTATGCGAAAAAGGGGTTATTGAGAAGTCGGTTCGTCAATCCCATCAGTTTGTGTCAAGTATTTTTCCTAGGTCTAAAATGGATGGGGGATGTAGAATCATTCAGGACATGATGAGCCTGAACCCTTTTGTGCAATCTAGACATTTCAAAATGGAAACTTTTTCTACTGCTAAACAGCTGGTTTCCAAAGGGTGTTATATGGCAAGCATAGATCTTAAAGATGCATATAACTCAGTGTCTGTTCATTGTGATGATAAGAGGTATTTGAAGTTTAGCTGGATGAGTCAGTTATGGCAATTCAAAGCACTGCCTAATGGATTAACCTCAGCTCCTAGATTGTTTACCAAATTGTTAAAACCTGTTCTAAGGCTACTCCGAGCTCAGGGTTATGTTATAATGGCCTATTTAGATGATATCTTAATTGTTGGAAAGGCTCGGAATGCAGCAGAATCATCTGTTTCAGTTGTTAAACTCACTTTTGAGCAATTGGGGTTCATCATTCATCCAGATAAATCCAAATTAACACCAGTTAAAATTATTGATTACTTGGGCTTCACCATTAACTCAGATCACATGTTAGTGACTCTGCCCAGTGATAAAAGGCAGCAGTTAGTTCAAGGTTGTATCAAGCTCCTTGGTGAACAACGAGCTTCAATTAATCAGGTGGCCAGTAAGTTTGTGGCTGCTTGTCCAGCTGTGCAGTTTGGGCCTCTGTATTATCAACACTTACAACGAGCAAAAGAACAGATACTGAGGACACATGCAGGTCATTTTGACAGGCCCATGGGATTGTCAGCTGAAGCCATTTCAGAAATACAATGGTGGATCACAAATGTCTCAAGTGGTTCCAGGGAAGTTTTGGTTGAACCACCTTCCATAGTCTTCCAGACTGATGTTAGTGCTCTAGGGTGGGGTGCTACTGATATGTCTTCTAGTTGTGGAGGCAGATGGAATAGTGATGAGACATCCCTTCTGCAATTGCGAGGGATCAATTATTTAGAGCTTTTGGGAACCTTTTATGGGTTTAAAGCTTATTGCTCTACCAAGAGTCACTTGCATGTGCAGGTTCAAATTGACAACACTGCAGCAGTGGCATATGTTAATCACATAGGTGGAGTCAAGTCAGAATTTGTGACAGATTGGCTAATCATATCTGGAGCTGGTGCATTGACAAAAACATTTGGCTTGCAGCAATCTACTTACCAGGTAGATTCAACATAGTGACAGACACAAGGCCACGCCAATTCAATGACAACATAGAATGGATGTTGAATCAGGACATATTTAATGATGTTGTTGCTTGATATGGGATGCCAGATATTGATTTGTTTGCATCTAGACTAAACCATCAGTTGCCTAAATATGTTTCATGGGAACCAGATCCTGGCGCAGCAGTGGTCGTTGCATTCTCGCTGCATTGTGGTGGAATGTTTTTATATGCATTTCCTCCATTCTGTCTCATCAGTCGATGCTTGCAAAAAATCAAGCAGGACTCCGCTTCAGGAGTATTGGTAGTGCCAGACTGGCCTACACAGCCATGGTTCCCTCTCATGTTGCAGATGGCTATTCAGCCTCATATGATTGTTCCCAAACATAAAACCCTACTGGTGAACCCAGTAATTGTCGATCAACATCCTTTACATGATCGTATTAATCTGTTAATTTGCTGATTCTAAGAAGGCCGTACCTGGGGAGAGGACTGCCTGATCGCACCGTGGATGTTCTCACATCGGCCTGCAGGTATAGTACCCAGAACCAGTACATCTCCTCGATAAGAAAGTGGGAGGTATTCTGCTTACGGCAGAATATCTCATATCAAACTGCAGGCATCCTAAATGTGCTGGAGTTCTTGTCCACTCTCTATTTCGATCAAAAGTTAAGCTATAGTGCGATCAATACAGCCAGAAGTGCTCTGTCTTCTTATTTACCCATGGTGTCAGAATTACATTCACTGGGGACACATCCGTTAGTCTCTAGATTTAAGAAGGGAGTGTTTAATTCTAATCCTCCTAGGCCAGGTATTCAGGTATCTGGAATGTAAGCGAAGGTCTTATGCTCCTTCACCAGTGGACTCTTGTTACAGTCCTATCTCTAGCCAAACTAACCATGAAGGTGGTCATGCTTATGGCATTGGTATCAGCCCAACGTGTGCAGACATTACAGAAGCTGCGGCTAGACAGGATGGAGGTATCAGCAGATGCCATCACTTTTTATGTTTATGATCTGCTTAAGCAGAGTAGAATAGGGGTGACAGGGTGTAAGATTTTCCGCATACCCCAAGGATTCCCGCCTGTCAATTACATTGAGGCTCCAGAACTCGAAGAGATACAGAGTCAGCATTGTTTATTAGCCGCAAAAAAACGCACAGTACGGTGTCAGTGGAAACAATTTCAAGGTGGCTAAAGCAGGTTCTGGTGAGCGCTGGGATTGATACTGATAAATTTAAATCTCATTCCACCTGGGCGGCATCAACTTCAGCGGCCAGGGTGATGGAAGTTCCTATAGACCTTATCCTCGCAGCCACAGTGAGCTGATGTTCCAGAGATTTTATCATAAGCCAATTGCAAGGCTGGGGGTATTTGCTGATTCTGTTTTAAGTTCAGTGATATAGTTTCCCCCTGGGATAGAGGGGTTGCTCTTGTTTTCTTTGTAAAAATAAACCATTAATGTTATAACATTAAAGCAATGTTATGATTGATGCATTATTGATTATTTAATTATGTTGAGTCAATCAATGCAGTGAGAGGCCAAGATTTGAATCTGTGGCATGAAATCACAGAGCTTTGGAATCTTCACATAGTCACTCACATCATTCCGAAGTAAAATAGTAAGATTAAATGACAACTCACCAGTTTGAAGTTTGATCTTTATTTTATGAGGAGTTGCGATGAGGGATTACGTGCCCTCCGCTCCCAACCCTCATAAATGTCATCTGGTAGTTCTGGTCTTCTGTTATCTTACTATTATACTTCAGTCACTATTACCTGTGATTTCACACCGGTGCTTTGAAGATTGACGCACGTGCGGCTGGACGGGGTTCTTCTTCACGTAATCCCTCATCGTAACTCCTCATAAAATAACGATCAAACTTCAAACTGGTAAGTTCTCGTTTAATCTTACTATTATACCGAGTCAATTGGCCTGAACACATGGAGTCTCTGGAGTGTGGGAGGAATCCAGGGATATCAGAGAAAACCCACGCAGACCATGGAGGGATGGTGCAAACTCTGTACAGACAGGATCAAACACGGGTCACTGGCGCTGTCGGGCAGCAAACCTACTGCTGCACCGCCCTGCTGCCCTACTTGCACAGGCTCAGAATGCCAGCCTGATCTTTGTGTTCTGTTCCCCTGTACAGCTTAAGGTCTCATCTGCCCCCACACGTACTGACCTTGCACCTTCAGTAACTGATGTAATAGCAAGGCCAAATCCGTCACCTCCATGTAGCAACACCATTTACACAGATTGCCACCGCTTATTCCCTTGGCAGACATTAAGCTGACATATGGTGATGTTGGAGGAACCACAAAACTGTTACAATTCTTTAAAAGGCACTGGTATAAAAGCTTCAAGGGCAGCATGCACTCACTGTAATAAGAATGTTGAACGATCTTGCAAACAGAACAAATCCTTCTAAAGCAAAACTGAAGCTTCACATAGACCCTGGAAGATTATCTCAGATTGTGGGGTCAACCTCAGCTTCTTTCTTTACTTTAACCTTTCTGAAATATTAATTTGGTCAATAGATCAATTGAGTATTGAGTATAGAAGTTGGGAAGTCATGTTGCAGTTATATGTTTCCTGAGGCCACATTTAGACTATTGTGCTCAGTACTGGGCACCCAGTTATAAGAAATATATTGTTAAGTTGGAAAGGGTGCAAAGAGGATTTACAAAGATGTTGCCAGGACTAGAGGGTCTGGGCGATAGGGAGAGGTTGAGTTGTCTGAGACTGTATTCCTTGGAGCGCAGTAGAATGATGGGTGATCTTATAGAGGTGTATAAAATCATGAGTGGAATAGATCGGGTGGACGCACAGAGGGTCTTGCCCAGAGTTGAGGAATCGAGAAACAGAGGACATAGTTTTAAGGAGAAGGGGGAAAGATTTTATAGGAATCTGTGAGGAACCTTTTCACGCAAAGGCTGGTGGATGTATGGAACAAGCTGTCGGACGAGGTGGTTGAGGCAGGGATTATTGCAATATTTAAAAAGCAATTAGACAGGTACATGGATAGGACAGGTTTAGAGAGATATGGGCCAAATGCAGGAGGACGAGACTGGTGTAGATGGGACATGTTGGTCAGTGTGGCCAAGTTGGGCCAAAGGGCCTGCATGACTCTGTATGACTCTAAGCCTTCATGACTCTAATTGAGGCCCATGGCTGGGCTGTCTGGAACTCTGTCTGTCCTTCACACAGAGCAGAGAGAACCTTTGGAACTCTCTACCTGAGAGAGCAGTGGTGACCAGCCATCCAGTATATTCATTACAGCGTGCAATATATTTGTGGATGTGAAAGGAATCAATGGACGTGGGACAGAAAATCAGCCAACATTATTTAATGAAAGAGCAGTCATAAAGGGCTGATTGACTTAATCCTATCTCTGTTTCTTATGTTCATTACATTCAAACCAATAATGCGAATCATCCAATCATGAAATAAGTCCAATAGTTTTCAACAGAGGCACGTACTTCCCAGCTGTTCCCATCTGCATTTCAGTTTCACAAAGTGAGAAAACAAAAGCTTTTCGCTGTACATCAGTGCATGTGACAATAAACTAAACTAAACTAAACTGAAACGCACACCTCCAGATTTAAGGGCCTGTCCCACTAGGCGATGTTTTAGGCGACTGCCGGCGATTGTCATGGTCGTAGCAGGTCGCCGAAAATCCGGCGACTGGACTAATGGGCCTGTCCCACTTAGACAATTGTATAGGTGAGTGCCGGCAACTACGATAATGGAATTCACCGAAGTCAGCACCGGCGACAACCTACGCCATGATGGCGACAACCTACGCCAGCATCTGTGTCCGGAGAAGACAAGCCGACGGGCACTGACTGTCACCGAAAAGCTTTGAACATTTCAAAATCCAGCGTCGACCAGAAAAACGCTACGACTCTTTGGACGACTGAGGACACTACTCGTGACCGTACAGGCGACATCCTCTATTGGAGACCCTCTGACTATCCTTGATCGGACTTTACTGGACTTTATCTTGCACTAAACATTATTCACATTATTCCCTTTATCATGTATCTGTAGGCTGTGGATGGCTCGATTGTAATCATGTATTGTCTATCTGAACGCAACAAAAGCTTTTCACTGTACCTCGGTACACGTGACAATAAACTAAACTCAACGCCTCAAGAGTTATTATTTGCATTACATATAGCATATGTATACACAGACACCATATATACACGCACACACACACACATATATATATACATATATATAGCTCTCTGGCAAGATACAAAGTGCTGGAGTAACTCAGTGGGTCAGGCAGCATCTGTGGAGAACATGGATAGGTGACGTTTCACCAAGTGCTGGAGTAACTCAGTGGGTCAGGCAGCATCTGTGGAGAACATGGATAGGTGACGTTTCACCAAGTGCTGGAGTAACTCAGTGGGTCAGGCAGCATCTGTGGAGGGAATTGATGGGAGATGTTTCTCGTCGGTACCCTTTTTCAGAAAATTGAGCTCCTCGTCTATTTTATGGTACCCATCCTACATTTGTATTTCCATATTTCTCTTGACGACAAGTGAGGGTCATCAAGCAAAGGGCACCTCTTGCACACAAAGCTGGAGACACAAATGCCGCCTGACACACTGAATTCTATGCATCCGCAGTTCCTTGCTTCTGCACTCGGGGATCCCCCACTAATTTTAATTTAATTTTAGAAACACATCAGGGAAACAACCCCTTTGGCCCACCGTGTCTGCATCGACCATCGATCGCCCATTTACACTAGTTCTATGTTATCCCATTTTCTCATCCACTCATTTGGGGCAATTTACAGAGGACAATTAACCTGCAAGCCTGTACGTCACAGGTATTACAAGGGTAACATGCAAATGATTGACCCTGGAGCTTGATGTAGCGGATCTACCAGCTGCACCAATGTGCCATCCCCAGAACTATTCTCCCCATGTTCTGATCAATTTCCTCCCCTCCCCACCATCACCAGATTCTACCACGCACCTACACACCTGAGGTCATTTACAATGGCCAAGTAACCTCTCAATCAGCAGCTCTTTGGGATGTGGGAATAAATCCGTACAGACGCAGAGAGAACTTGGAAACTCCACTAAGACAGCCACAGAGCTCCAGCTCTGGGAAGTGCTTCATTAAAAAATGTACAGAAATTAAAGAATTAAAGAAATTAAATCTTCTAGGTTTGTTGGGCTGAAAATCTGTTATCCTCATTATCTATTGGTATGACTGTATGCCAAATTAAATTCCCTGTATGTTGCAAAACATACCTGGCTAATAAAGTATGTTTATGATTATGATTACTGATGGCAGGGGCGGCACGGTGACGCAGCGGTCTGCCTCACAGCGCCAGAGACCTGGGTTCAATCCTGACTACGGTCGCTGTCTCTATGGAGTTTGTACGCTCTCCCCGTGACCGCGCGGGTTTTCTCCAGTTGCTTCGGTTTCCTCCCACACTCTAAAGAAATACAGGTTTGTAGGTTAATTGGCTTCGGTAAAATTGTAAATTGTCCCTAGTGTGTGGAGGATAGTGTTAGTGTGCGGGGATCGCTGGTCAGTGCGGACTCGATGGACCGAAGGGCCTGTTTCCGCACTATATCTCTAAACTAATCTAAAATCTGATTTCACTGGAATGATGCCAGGATTAGGAGGTATTAGCTACAAGGAGAGGTTGGGCACTTAGATTCTTTTCTCTGGAGTGCTGCAGATTGAGGGGAGATCAGAGAGTTCTGAATACAATTATAAGAGGCATAGACAGCGGAGACAGTTTGAATCTTTTTCCCAGCATGGAAATATCTAACACAAGAGGACGTTAAGGTGAAATGAGAAAAGTTTAAGGGAGCGTGCGCGAGTGGTGAGTGGCTGGAACATGCTGCAGGAGGTGGTGGTGGAGGCAGATACGATAAGAGACGTTTAAGAGAGTTATGGATAGGCACAGGAATATGCTGAAAATGGAATGTTCAGTGAACAGTTGGTCTATGCATCATGTTCGGCTCAGATACTGGGGGGTGAAGGGCCTGTTCCTGTCCTGTACTGTTCTATGTTCTGTCATGAGAGTGTGTTGAAGCTATTTTCAGCGTGGAAATACGTGGAGTAAATTGTTTCTCTACCGCATGTACTAAACGCCCAGTGTCAGAGTGGATGGTGCCTCGGTGGACTATGGAGGTCACATTCCCCAGTCTGTGTCACCTGTGGACAGGTATTCGGGGCAGGGGCTGCAGAGGCTTGGGAAACGTTGCTTCAAAGAGCTCGAGCAGCGACTGGAGAAGAAACTTGGAACTTTTCCCTGAAATGCTGGCACCCTTCACGTATTATGACAAACTTCAAGTCTGAGCCAGCAAGTCAACAGTTTGACAGCGTTTGAAAGGAAAAGTTGCCCTTACAGAGCAGGATATCATTTTGTTATTTTCACTGAAACATCCCAGCATCTGTCAGGCAGCATTTCTCGAAGAGGGCAAGAACATAAGTGGATGTGTGAAGCGATTCTTGCTGCAGGCACAGAGAGCTCAGCAGTGGCATGTACTGTACTTTCTAATCAAAGAAAACTGTACTGCCAATTCCAGTGACTAAATTATATGTTGCTCTTAATTAGAAAAACCAATTAGTGTTCCTGCAATATTAAAGTGACACACCATAAGGGAAACACCCTTACAATGATTAGCTCAGGCAATCCAACCCTTGCCATGTGAAACGTGGTCCCAAAACTGCCCGTGGACTCACCCTGACCTTACAGTGACAGGGGGGTGTTATTGTGGCTAGAGGTCCGTGCCCAGTGGAGTTCCACAGTGGTTGGGTGTCTGTCAGGCAGTAAACCTCAGATATGGTGCCCAAGATTGCTCACAGTTCTCCAAATGCGACTTGACCAATGCATTATTGAGCCTCAGAATGACATCCCTGTTTTTGTATACAGGCCCACTCGAAATAAGTACTAGCATTGCATTTGCTTGCTTTACTATTACAGATTAACTTTTTGGGAATCTAGCAGCAGCACTCCCAAGTTTTTTTTGCACCTCCAATTTCCAGATTCTTCCCCCATTTAGAAAATAATCTACACCTTTATTCCTTGGTGCAGCCAACGGCAAGGAAGAGGACCACAGTCTAGGTTCCTTCCGCTGCTGGACATTGGTGGGCAGGGTGTAGTGGAGACGCCCCTCAAACAAGCAAAGGGATTTCACGCCAGTGGGCAAGTGTGGCGGGTAAAATTGTGAAAACATTCTATAACTTGGAAATGAATGTATGTATAGCCTCCGAGAATGTTTGCACTGTTCCTGTATCGTACATATTTTTTACTTTGAATAACGTTTATTTTGATTTTAAAACCCCCTTGCAATAACCACGGGGGGTGGTATCCATTATTGCCACTTCAAGCCGTTCCGCACTGACGCAGTTTCGCTCTGATCAAGCTGGAGGTTTGATCTCTGCCGCACGAGGCGGGTCGTAGCCCTTCACGAGCAGTGATACACTTCTACATCCTCACTGAAACCTATGTCCCTCTTGGTGGACCGCCCTGACAGTGGATTCAGCAAGTCCGGTCCACCTCAGCATTTGGCTCCTCGCAGCAGACTGCTACATCTGCTGCAAGAGTTTTGTGTTCATCACCAAGAACATCTTTGTGGAACCAAAGTCAAAACAAACAGCCTTCCTGCAGGCTACAGAGGAGACTGATAGGACATCAGAGACCAGCACGGTGACACAGCTGGTAGAGCTGGCAGCATCTCTGGAGAAAAGATGACGTTTCTGCTCCTGACCCTTCTTCAGACTGAAGAAGCCTGTCTGTCCCCAGTCTGAAGAAGGGTCTCGACCCGAAACGTCACCTATTCCTTTTCTCCAGAGATGCTGCCTGGCCCATTGAGTTACTCCAGCATTTTGTGTCTATCCACATGTTTGTAGGTTAATGGGCCAAAAGGCCTGTTTCCATGCAGTATCTTTCAACCGATCAACTCAATTCAATCAAAAACTGCCTGCAAGGCTATTGAAAGGAAAGATGCCAGGGATCTACCTGATCTATTCCTCTCATCATTTTATACACATCAATAAGATCACCCCTCATCCACCTGCGCTCCAAGGAATAGAGTCCCAGCCTACTCAACTTCTCCCTATAGCTCAGACCCTCTAGTCCTGGCAACATCCTCGTAAATCATCTCCGTACCTTTTTCAGGTGACAACACCTTTCCTAACAGAGAGTGCCCAGAACTGAATACATTATTCTAAATACGGCCTCACCAACGTCTCATACAACTGCAACGCAAGCTCCCAGGTGGTAAAATCGTGGTAATCGCTAGCATGTAACAGAATGTCTTCCTGGGACATTCCACTCAGGCAGTAGCCGTGTGAAGCCTTGGGCCCTTATCTGTATCAGAGTATGAACATAGATGTATTAGCTTTGCACCTAATGCTGGAACATGGTCAGGTGCTGGGAACAATCACACAATGTCCAACTTCATGAATGACACAATTATGTTTGCACATTATCACTAATGCAATCTACCACAGGTAAAACCACTTTGGGGTCACATGGTGAAAATTTCTAAGTTCCTATCCGCTTGCAGTTTCACCGTCTTCTAATCTGATCTTCGCACCCAAGGCTGATCCCAGCTTCGATCCAATCAAGCACAAAGAGTGAGCAGACTTGAAACAGAACACTGATTGGAACCTATAGAGAAATGTTCCAATTTATATCACACACAGCCAGCCAGCAAATCAGTTCAAACTAATTACTGCTGTGGTTGGAATATTCACAATGTCACGTCCCCGATCTACAGAGCAGAACCACAGTTGGGAAAGTCCACATGTGGTCGCCATTTTGGCGTAGATTTCATATCTGACCCATATCTTTGTTTATTTTGTTTAGAGTTTAGAGAGCGTGGAAACGGGCCCTTTGGCTCACCGAGTCCGCGCCGACCAGCGATCTCTGCACATTAACACTACCTTACACACATGGGCGGAAATTCCAGGGGGAACGGGGGGACACGTACCCCCCATGTTTTGAGAGGTGGGGGATGATCCCCCCCATGTTTTTGTAATCCGGATTTTAAAATTCGGTGAAAAAAAAAGCTATTAAAAATCTCCGCTTTCCGCGAGACATTGGGGGTGGGACTGATGATCGAGGGCGCTGATTGGACGAGAGAGACGTCAGTCAGCAGGCAGTGGGGGGGGCACCATGATGATTCAGCGTGATGTTTGGAGGAGGGAGGTGTCGGTCAGAGGTGGAAGTAGCGGGGTGGGACTGAGGATAGAGCACGGTGATTGGAGGAGGGAGACATCCTGGTGGAGCAAAGATCACAGGGCGGAGCTTGAAGCAGCCTGTTCATGGGGCTTTTCATCGCCCGGCGTAGCTTAAAATCGGCCGCGAGATCATTCACCGCCCGACAGTCAAATTTGCTACGTCGAGGCGATCGAGTCTCCTGATGTTGAAGCCCCCACTGGGCGATGAAAGGCCCCGCGAACGGGCTGATTCATGAACCCCCACGATTCGGGGCGGACGAAGCTGCTGTTGCTGAAGTTCGGAGTCGGTCACCAACCAGGTCAGCTCCCGATGTTACCGTCCACAGGGCCCACGGCCAAAGTCTTGTGTGTGCGCATGTGCACGCATGTGTGTGTGTGTGTGTGTGTGTGTGTGTGTGTGCAAGCGCACGCGCGGCCACCAAGAAATTGTGTCCCCCGCATGTTCTAATAGTGATTTCCGTGCCTGCCATACACCATGCGACAATTTTACATTTATACCAAACCAATTAACCTTCAAACCTGTACGTCTTTGCAGTGTGGGAGGAAGCCAAAGTTGTCAGAGAAAAACCATGTAGGTCACGAGGAGAACGTACAAACTCCATATAGACAGCATCCGTAGTCAGGATCCAACCCGGATCTGGCCCTGTGAGGCAGCAACTCTACCGCTGCGCCACTGTGCTGAGAAATGATGTGTTGGGGTTGGAGAGGGTCCAGAGGAGGTTTACGAGAATGATCCCAAGAATGAGTGGGTTACATAGGATGATTGTTTGTTGACACTGGGCCTCTACTCACTGGAGTTTAGAAGGATGAGTGGGAACCTCATTGAAACTTAACAAATAGTGAGAAAGGCCTGGGTAGAATGGATGTGGAGAGGATGTTTCCACTAGTGGGGGAGACTTGGACATAACCTAAGAATAAAAGGATGCACCTTTAGGAAGGAGATGTGGAGGAATTCATTGCCACATAAGTCTGTGGAGTCAGAATCAGTGGATATTTTTGGCAGATAGATTCTTGATTAGTACAGGTGTCAGGGCTAATGGGACAAGGCAGGAAGATGGGATTGGGAGGAAAAAATAGATCAGCTATGATTGAATGGCAGAGTAGATGATGGGCCGAATGGCCTAATTCTGCATCTATAACTTTTGAACATGAACTTACATCAATTCGTGCAATCAGTAAGCTTGGATTGAGGATGTAGACACAAGGAATTGCAGATACTGGTTTATAAAACAGACACAAAGTGCTGGAGTAATTCAGCGAGTCAGTATTTCTGGAAGACCTGGATAGTCAACGTTTCAGGTCCTCTGAAGAATGGTCCCGAACTGAAACGTTGTCGATCCATGTTCTCCAGAGATGCTTCCTGACCGCTGAGTTCCTCCAGCTCAATCCTGGATTGAGTGTGACGGGATGGGGAATATCCAAACTCCGATCTTCTGCCTTTTCAAAGGGGGCGTTCACAGTGGCGCAGCGGTAGAGTTCCCGCCTTACAGCGAATGCAGCGCCGAACACACCCGGTTCGATCCCGACTACTGGTTCTGTCTGTATGGAGTTTGTACGTTCTCCATGTGACCTGCGTGGGTTTTCTCCAAGATCTTCGGTTTCCTCCCACACTCCAAAGATGTACAGGGTTAAAGGTTAATTGGCTTGGTAAATGTAAAATGTGGCCCTAGTGGGTGTAGGATAGTGTTAATGTGCGGGGATCGCTGGTCAGCGCGGACCTGGTGGGCCGAAGGGCCTGTTTCCGCGCTGTATCTAAACTAAACTGAAATATGTATTATTCTACCAGTCAGACATCTCAGGAGAAAAAAATAGATATGATTAAAATCCTCAGTCACATTCCATGGAGTGGGCTTGGGTTGAAACCTCATTCGAATCTGAATTAAGTAGTAATTATTAAAGTTAATGAGGCTGATTAACAGGAGAGGTGCAAATGTCACTGCTTTGAACTGGGGATGAAGAGCCAGGCTGGCATACTTTGCTCTGCATATTTCCCACGTTGTCGCCAGCCTGTGGTGGTACAGTGTTGTACACCTGCATCTTATCCCAGCCTGACATCCTCACCTCACCAAAATAGGTCTCCTTTAACAAACACCGCTTTGCATCTTCAGTTAAAATTAGACATCCATCAGAAGGTTACACCTTATTAAATTAAATCCACTGCGAAGGTCATTAATTATCTGTATCAGCAAACCAGATTAATTGCGGAGTAGCTCTGTCGCACCAGTCAAGTACTGGAGGTGCTTTTCCTTCTTCTATTCTGGGAGGGCTTTGTTGACTCGATATTCAATTATATTGCTCTGGTGAACTGTAATCATGAAGTTATCTTCCCCAGCAACAAGGAGAAGAGTCTTTTTTAGTAGAGAGACAAAAGGATTCTGAAGAACGGGGAACGTGAAAAGCCGTCAGTAAATTACCACACAATAAGCATCAGTACATTCACACTGTGCAGCCCTTTTACACTAAATTACCTTGCTCTTGACTATATTAGGAAAACATTTTGTTTAAGTCTCACCCGCTGAGTTACTTTGTGTCTATCTTCACATTATGCTTTCACGGCTAATTAATTTATTGCTGCACTCATTATTCGTTCAAGCATATCCCCTATCCATTAAGAAGTATCTGATCAAAAAAAATCAAACCATTTAATCAAAAGAGAGACACAAAAAGCTGGAGTAACTCAGCGGCTCAGGCAGCATCTAGGTGACGTTTCGGGTCGAGACCCTTCTTCAGACTGAGAGTCAGGGAAACGGGAAATTAGATATATACAAAGAACAAATGAATGGAAGATATGCAAAAAAGTAACAATGATGAAGGAAATATGCCTTTGTTAACTGTTTGCTAGGACTGAATGAGCAGCTGGTGCGACTTGGGCAGGGGGGAGGGGGGAAGGATGGAGAGGGAAAAAATGGCGGGTTTACTTGAAGTTAGATAAATCTTTTAATAATATATTTTATCACGACGATCAGATCCTAACCCTGGATAGCATCACACTAAGTCATATTTATATGAACACTAAAGGAATTATTTCACTAAAGAAATTCCTGTTTGTGGCTCCCATTTATATCTTTATTTCAATATAGTCATTGGTCTAGTTCTGTTACAGTTTAGTTTACAGATACAGTGTGGGAACAGGCCCTTCAGCCCACTGAGTCCACGCTGTCCAGCGATCCCCGCACACTAGGGACAATTTACATTTACACCAAGACAAGTAGCCTACACACACCTGGACGTCTTTGGAGTGTGGGAGGAAACCGGAGCACCCGTAAAAACCCACGCAGGACACGGGGAGAAGGTACAAACTGCATGCAGACTGGTGGTCACAATCGAATCCATATCTCTGGTCTATGAGCGCGGAATCGGGCCCTTCAGCCCACCGAGTCCACGCTGACCTGCGATCCTCGCACACTAACACTATCTACACACACTAAGGACAATTTACATTTATACTTGTACCAAGCGAATTAGTCTACAAACCCGTGCGTCTTTGGAGTATGGGAGGAAACCGAAGATCTTGGAGAAAACCCACGGGAAGAACGTACAAACTCCGTATAGACAAGCACTCGTAGTCAGGATCGAACCCTTGTCTCTGGTGCTGCAAGCGCTGTAAGGCAGCAACTCTGCCGCTGTGCCACCCAGCCACGGCTATTTGAAAAAGTTCTCTGCCCCCCTCTCTCAATGCTCCCACTCTGTGATTCCTCCTGTGATCCTGCTCCTGGTCCATGATCTGACCCAGCCTCACCACAGTCACACTGAAGAAGGGTCCCGACTCGAAACTCTGCGCATCCATTCCCTCCAAAGTTGCTGCCTGAGTTCCTGGAGTGTGGGAGGAAACCAGGGCACCCGCTTTGCGTTTTACTCAACTATAAACATTCGCTGCACAGCGACTAAGTTGGGGAAGCCTCTTTACCCAGGGCACTCATCATATTAACTGCGGCTGGCATTCTTCACTCAGAGGAAGGGCGAGGGCCATTGAACCTTACCTCTAAGAGAAAAACAGGTTCATTGGGAAGTCCTTCCTCTGGATTTCTCACCAAAACCTTTACTCTGTGTTCAGCATTATAAACATTCATATTTTAGGAGAACATTGAATTCTCTCATTTTCACTTACCCACCTACTAAATATCGACCACAAGTCCCCCTTCATTCGCCCACAGACCCTTCTATTTTCTGGAGAACATGAACGTCACCTATCCATGTTCCCAGAGATGCTGCCTGACCCGCTGAGTTACTCCAGCATTGTGTCCTTTTTCGGTATTAACCAGCATCTGCAGTCCCTTGGTAGACAAAACATACTGGAGAAACTCAGCGGGTCAGGCAGCATCTATGGAGAGAAGGAATAGGCGATGTTTCGGGTCGAGACCCTTGCTGCTTCACCCACTGAGTTTCTCCAGCATGTTTGTCTACCTTCGATTGTTCCAGCATCTGCAGATCTTTCTTAAACATCTGCACAAATTCAATTCACTGAGATTCATCTCAAGCACGTCTTTATCATCAGGTGCAGAATATTGCTGCAGATCAGAGCAGTGATGTTTGCTGAGCACCATGTCATCCTCATCCATCCCATCCCTCTCTCTCAGGTCAGGCACAATCAGACACCAACACTCTGGCCATTACAGTCACAGTGAATCATTGCTGGATATGAATTATTCTCACTCTTGGCTCCACTCATTACCTGATCCCCATTGACCACCGATCATAGACTTTACATCCATCATTCCTACTCATTTACTCACAGCAATCTCTGCATTGTCTGCACATATCATTCATGCCCGCCCTGCCCATACGCCCTTCCACATCGCTCACCACTCTCACAAAGGCTCTATAACTAGGTAAGTGTGCTTGGCAACTCTCCACATCCCATCACCATGGAAGCCGTTACTGAAGACCACGTTGAAGGGCCATTGCGATTAACAGCAAGGGCAGCAGCTGGCTGCTAGTAGCATGTGAGCAGCAGCAGAGGACAGAGATGCTGCGTGACCCGTTGAGTGACTCCAGCGCATTGTGTCCTCTTTTGCATACCGCAAACATCCACAAAGAGCAACATGATAAAGAACAGAATGTGATCTAGAAAGCTGCGAGATACACCGCCCCAGGCCAACAAGTGGCCAGCTGAATAGTGATGCTGCCAGTGTGAACATCCCAGCAATCTCTGACATCTCCCTTAGTGACTTGCCTGATTGAAATGCTGGTGGTAATGGCTTCTTCCATTTCCATGGTGATTACTGAGCAGCAGTTTGCTTGCTCATATTAATTCTGCAGCAGTTTGCAATATTTGCAACACCTCTCCATTTAATTAAATTTGGAATTGCATCAAGTTAGCTTTGCTGAAATTGTCAATTGGACTGGTGGACTTTGTCAATCCTTAGGATTGTTATTGTGGATTTAAACTTGCCCTTATGTTGCTTAAATTTGCACAATTATAACTCGGTTGTATTTTGCAGAGTAAGCTGCTTGCCACGTCTCTCACCAGAAAGAAAAGACGCAATGCGCCTTAGTGCTGCCCTACTGCGCCAGCTGTGATCCTGACTACGGATGCTGTCTATACGGAGTTTGTACGTTCTACCTGTGACCTGCGTGTGTTTTCTCCGAGATCTTCAGTTTCCTCCCGCACTCCAAAGTTGTGCAGGTTTGTTGGTTAATTGGCTTGGTATGAATGTAAAATTGTACCTGGTTTGTGTAGGGTAGTGTTAGTGTGCGGGGATCGCTGGTCGGTGTGGACTCAGTGGGCCAAACTAAACTAATTGCTAAGGCAGCAATCATCTTGATTTATACCTCGAAGATTGACACAAAAAGCTGGAGCAATTCAGCGGGACAGGCAGCATCTCTGGAGGGAAAGAATGGGTGACGTTCTGGGTCGAGACCCTTCCTCAGACCTTGTACTACATCAGATTTGTCAGGAAACCATAAAGGTTAAAGGACAGATAATGGGCCTGGCCTCAGGTGCAGTCCTGGGCTTCAGAGGGAAGAGAACATCTCTCTGCTTCTAACCTGCTCCGTACTTGCCCTGCCCGTGTTTGATGGGATGCGTTCAGGAAACTCCACCTAACATCATTTATAGGTATAGAATACTTGATGCAACAGCATAGAGGAAAGTGTCCCAATTGAAAATAGAATTGATTTGAAAACCTCTTGTTTCATTTGGTTTAGACTCTCGACTTTAGAGGTACAGCATGGAAACAGGCCCTTTGGCCCACTGAGTCCGTGCTGACCAGCGATCCCCACACACTAACATTATCCTACATGCCAGGGCCAATGTACAATTATACCAAGCCAATGAACTTACAAACCTGTACGTCTTTGGAGTGTGGGAGGAAACTGGAGCACAAACAAGTTCGGTGCAGGCAGCACCCGTAGTCAGGATCAAACCCAGATCTCAAATGCTGTTAGACAGCAACATTACCGCTGCGCCACCGTGCCATCAGGCTAACCAGACTTGGCCAGAGAAAGGGAACGATTGGTATTTTGTTGAAAATTATTGTCCTGTTCTCTCAGCAGAAACGTTTAGATACGTGGGCTTCAGGTAACCGTGTTACATGAGACCTCAGGAACAGGGTCCTTGGCCAACATGTCTATGATGGTTTTTATGCCTCACATAAACCTCTTATACTTCATCCTATCTCTATCAGCATCAGCACCAGAAAGAGCCAAGGGCTCTTTAATAGCTTCTTCAATAGCTTGCTTTAAGGAAAGATGTGGAATTATCGCAGCCAAACATGTCTTAATGACCCACTGCAACAGGAAGAGGTGAGATGGTGCTGTTCGCACTCAACATTCAGATTCTCGGTCACTCAACAAGACGACAATGCAACTTAAAGCACACGGTATTTGGGGTGCAGTGTTGATGTGGATAGAGAGCTATCTGGCAGACAGGAAGCAAAGGGTAGGAGTAATCTGGTCCTTTTCAGAATGGCAGGCAGTGACTAGTGGGGTACCACAAGGCTCGGTGCTGGGACCCCAGCTATTCACAATATATATTAATGATTTGGATGAGGGAATTGAATGGAACATCTCCAAGTTTGCGGATGACACTAAGCTGGGGGGCAGTGTTAGGTGTGAGGAGGATGCTAGGAGGCTGCAAGGTGACTTGGATAGGTTGGGTGAGTGGGCAAATGCATGGCCGATGCAGTATAATGTGGATAAATGTCAGGTTATCTGCTTTGGTGGCAAAAACAGGAGGGTAGACTATTATCTGAATGGTGGCCGATTAGGAACAGGGGAGATGCAACGAGACCTGGGTATCATGGTACACCAGTCATTGAAAGTAGGCATGCAGGTGCAGCAGGCAGTGAAGAAAGCAAATGATATGTTAGCATTCATAGCAAAAGGATTTGAGTATAGGAGCAGGGAGGATCTACTGCAGTTGTACAGGGTCTTGGTGAGACCACACCTGGAGTATTGGGTACAGTTTTGGTCTCCTAATCTGAGGAAAGACATTCTTGCCATCAAGGGAGTACAGAGAAGGTTCACCAGAATGATTCCTGGGATGTCAGGACTTTCATATGAAGAAAGACTGGATGGACTCGGAATGTACTCGCTATAATTTAGAAGATTGAGGGGGGATCTTATAGAAACTTACAAAATTCTTAAGGGGTTGGACAGGCTAGATGCAGGAAGACTGTTCCCAATGTTGGAGAAGTCCAGAACAAAGGGTTACAGTTTAAGGATAAGGGGGAAGTGTTTTAGGACTGAGATGAGAAAAAAAAAATTCACACAGAGAGTGGTGAATCTGTGGAATTCTCTCTGCCACAAAAAGTAGTTGAGGCCAGTTCATTGGCTATATTTAAGAGGGAGTTAGACGTGGCCCTTGTGGCTAAAGGGATCAGGGGGTATGGAGAGAAGGCAGGTACTGGGTACTGAGTTGGATGATCAGCCATGATCATATTGAATGGCGGTGCAGGCTCGAAGGGCCGAATGGCCTACTCCTGCACCTATTTTCTATGGAACGGACAGGCAAGTTTCAGATTCAATCCCTTCTTCACACTATATTAAATAGGCTGATTTTTAAAAAATGACTGCTCATAAAATCTTAATTTGAAGATTGTTGGCTCTTGAAACATAGAAAATTGGTGCAGGAGTAAGCCAGTTGGCCCTTGAAGCCAGCGCCACCATTCAATGTGACCATGGCTGATCTTCCAGGTTCAGTACCCAGTTCCTGCTTTCTCCCCATATCATTTGAAGATATCCCTTGACTTCAAATGATCATTCTAAATGTATTTACCTGCTAAATACACCTTCTTATACTCCCTTATCTAGTACAAATGGTTTCCAATAAAGATCCAATAGGTACGTAGTTACACTGTGCACATGGTCAAATAATTCTGTGCCATAAAAAGTCTTAAACCTTTTGAATCTATACCACCTTTGTAAAATAGGGGAAAGTTATAACACAACTTTCCTTCTCGATGTCTTATGAAAAAATACTGTTTGCTGTTTTCACCTTGCTGTTTTCCATTCTCAAGAGAAAGGTTTGTAGCCTTCACATGGGCAAATAAGAGTGGGAGAATCATCGCAGAAGCAGTTTGATACAACATAGCGGAGAGTATCACAATGGAAAATAGAATGGATTCGGAGATTTCTTGTTTCATTTGTAGGAAGGAACTGCAGATGCTGGTTTAAACCGAAGATAAACACAAAATGCTGGAGTAACTCAGCGGGACAGGCAGCATCTCTGGAGAGAAGGAATGGGTGATGTTTCGGGTCGAGGCCCTTCGTCAGACTGGTTAGGGATAAGGGAAACGAGAGATATAGACGATGATGTTGAGAGATAAAGAACAATGAATGGAAGATATGCAAAAGGTAAGGATAATAATGGAAACAGCCCGTTGTTCGCTGTTTGTTGGGTGAAAACGAGACGCTGGTACGACTTGGGTGGGGCAGGGACAGAGAGGGAGGGAATGCCGGGGCTACCTGAAGTGAGCGAAACCAATATTCATACCACTGGGCTGTAAGCTGCCCAAGTGAAATATGGGATCTGTTCCTCCAATTTACATTATGCCTCACTCTGACAATGGAGGAGACCAAGGACAGAAATGTCTGTGGGAATGGGAAGGGGAATTAAAGTGTTGATTGGTTTCATTTGATTGAGTTTTGTTTCGTTTAGAAATACACTAAATGATCTTCCCATCCATGCTGACTTGAACAATCTGCCCAACATGCGCCTGAAGTCCTGCGAACCCTCGTGGCCTTCCGTTAAATCCCTGGAAGACTTTGACTCCAAGACCGAGTGGCGCAGAGCCTGGAAAGATGCCAACACCAACAACGGAGAGGTGATCACCTACCCCACAGTGAAACCACCGGGCTTTGACCTCCATCGCAAGCAATGGCTAACCCTGTACAGAATGAGCACCCTCCATGCAAGAACAGCCCGTCACCTGCATAAATGGGGGATGGCAGGCAACCCTGCTTGCGACTGTGGACATCTAGACCAGACCATCCCACACATCGTGAATGACTACCCTGGGGGCATCAAAGCCCATCCACCCAGTAACTGGTGCTGTCCTGGCCTGGGTGTCAACCCTTGATCTACACCTTTAGACTGTGCACGCCACACGCAAGAATAAAAGAAAAATAGACTATTCAGTTATTTTCACGCTCCCCCCCCCCCCCCCCAACAATTACAATGTCTGAGTAAGCTTCCTGACACAAAACATTGACTATCCATGTCTTCCAGAGATGCTGCCCGACACACTGATTCACTGCAGCACTCTGTGTTTGTTTTCTTCCATAAAGCAGCATCTGCAGTTCCTTGCATCTAAGTCAAGTAAGTTGGTGGGTGGGGGGTGAGGGGCGAGAGGGGTGAGGGGCGAGAGGGGTGGGATTGTTATGGCGTTATTGCAGATCTGGTGGACAGATGTCTATACAAATGCTGTGCGATTGTCAGATTTTGTTGCTGAATTGTTCCTTTGGATCAACAGATTACAACAAAATGCCACGGTTGCTTCCCCTTAGTCAAATTAGAAGAGACAGGAATAAATCCACAGACCCAGCCTTGATTGCTGCATTGATCTGCATGGCTTAGTATTTCAGTGAGTGCAGCAATTAATAGTCTGAGGAATTACAGATTGAGACATGCGATGGCTGATTGACGTTCTGTTGTTTTGTAGGGAACGTTTTGCTTCAGCATTTGGCCTATTGATCTGTTGTGGCTGCACGTGATTCTCTGCTCTTTACAGCATCTTTACAACATCAACGATCAAGCAGAGGAAAGATAAAATCATTATGGCTTTTAAATTCGACAGTTAAAGGTCTTTGTTTTTCAAAAATAAATCCAGTGAACAAAACACAGGTAAAATTGGGGAAGAAGGGGCTGAGGATTGTCACTTTGGCAATCAGCGCAGCGGGGTAAACAGGGCAGCCTGCTGAGGTATTGATCATTGATGATTCAGTTGCTTGTTTGTCAATAAGTGACGTAATCAATAACCAACAGGGTGCTACACTTAGATAGACACAAAAAGCTGGAGTGACAACTCAGCAGGACAGGCAGCATCGCTGGAGAGAAGGAATGGGAGACCTTTCTTCAGCCAACTGACCCAAGGGATGGGTGAGCAGCATTTGTTACAGATTTCGATTGAGCTTAACGTTTTGGAGGATGGAATGTCAGAGCCTAGTGCAGAGTCCGTTGGAACAGTCAAGTCTAGAGTGACAAAGGTGTACATCAGGGTTTCAGCAGCAGGCAAGCAGCAATTGGGCTGCCAGCTATCCCAGATTCTAATGTGGGAACTCTTTGAGTTTAGTTTAAGCTGTGCATTAGTTGATAAGGTCTGCAATAGTTTCCCACATCAGGGAGACGTGACTGATCTGAGGGGAAGTTCTGACCTGACATGAAAGGAGCATTTAATCCTGATCCATTGAAGGGGCATGATTACTGGATTACAAGTCCGAATCAATTGCTCATTGTTGCAGCACCAGGTTGTAACGCCAGCCTCTTGAGCTGCATTTGATCAACAAAGCCGTAATCACTGAAGACTGATGACACTTGCAACAACAAGGACGTTTTGAGTGTGTTACTAAACGGCATGCGCTCAGCGGTGTCAATAATCAGCAGCCACAAGTACAGAATTATTTAACCCTGTGAGGCAGTGGTCAGTTATATGGATGGGGAAGGTTTCGAGGGATATGGGCTAAATGGGACTAATTTAGATGGGGCATCTTGGTCGGCATGGACTTGTTGATCTGAGGGCCCTGTTTCCGTGCCACATAACTCTACAAAAAACCTTATAGAGGGGCGGCGCTGCAGTAGAGTTGCTGCCTCACAGCGCTAGAGACTCGTGTTAGATCCAGACTACGGGTGCTTGTCTGTACAGAGTTTGTACGTTCTCCCCGTGACCTGCGTGGATTTTCTCCAGGTGCTCCAGTTTCCTCTCACACTCCAAAGATGTACAGGTTTGTAGGTTAATTGGTTTTGGTAAATTTGTAAATTGTCCCTAGTTTGTGTAGGATAGTGTTAGTGTGTGGCGATCGCTGGTCGGCGTGGACTCCATATAACCCTATAACAATTACAGCACGGAAACAGGCCTTCTCGGCCCTTCCAGTCCGTGACGACCATTTATTTTCCACTAGTCCCATCTACCTGCACTCAGACCATACCCCTCCATTCCCTTCCAGTCCATATACCTATCCGCTTTACTTTTAAGACTCAGTGGGTCGAAGGCCGTGTTTCTGCATTGTATCTCTAAACTAATCTAATCTAATCTGCAAAAACAGGGAGAAATTAAGGTCTCAGAGTCTAACTTTAACTTTACATTGTAGGAAGGAACTGCAGATGTTGGTTTTAAATGAAGATAGAAACAAAATGCTGGAGTAACTCAGCGGAACAGGCAGCATAGCATCTCTGGAGAGAAGGAATGGGTAACGTTTTGGGTCGAGACTCTTCTTCAGACTCAATATTTATATTGAACTTTATATTTATGGAGAGGTCATTTATGCACTTTAAAAGCTGAGCAGTGCGATTAGAATATCACAATATCAGGAATCATGGGATATGGGGAGAAAGCAGGAACGGGATACTGATTTTGGATGATCAGCCATGATCATATTGAATGGTTATACTGGCTCGAAGGGCCAAATGGCCTACTCCTGCACCTATTTTCTATGTTAAAATGTTCATTGAATCATAAATTCAAGGTTTGCAAACCTTTTGCCCACAGATATCAACAGCAGACTCCAGTGAAACTTTTATCATCTTCAAGTAACATTCAAGAAATATTTTTAACTCTTCATCCAGTAATCGTTTTCCTTTGTTGCTCCAGATTGCAACGTGAATTACTGCTCATTAAACACCTCCTCTTCTCGAAAGCATTGTCACACATTATTAAACGTATGAAACAAAACAAAAAAAAATTTTTTTCTCCGTTCAAAATGCCACAAATTGGCTGGAACAAATTCTGCATGGACTTTATTCCTGACTATGTGTGGCGTAATAATTTGGCATGGAACTTACTTCTCTTGTGTTTTAATTTGGCGATCAATGTGCTTAATAACCAGCTAATCATAAAGTGCTGGATGAATCCAACCCTTCAGGCAGCATCTTTGCAGGGAGGAACTGCAGATGCTGGTTTGCACCAAAGACACCTGCGGCACAAAATGCTGGAGTAACTCAGCGGGGCAGTCAGCATCTCTGGAGAGAAGGAATGGGTGACATCTCAGGCCAAGACCATCATCTGAAGAAGGGTCTCTGCCTGCCCCGCTGAGTTACTCCAACATTTTGTGTCTATCTTCAGCAGCTTTGGAGGGAGTTGACAGACAATGTTTTAGGTCGGGACCCTTCTTGAGAAGATTCTAGCATCTTCAGTTTCTTGTGTCGTGTGTTAATAATTTGTAGTGTCCTCTTAAAATAGTGAAAATACCAAAAGGATGGACTTTCATTGATACAGTGCTCTTCACATCTCATCCTAATGTGTCTAATAGCCAGTGAAATACCTTACACTGAAAACATGAGGGAAATGCCGTAATCTAATTTGACCCAGCAAGCTCCCTTGGACAGTAATATTACAACAACTAGATAATCTGTTTCAGTAAGGTAGAATGAGGTAGTAAATATCTCTGAGAAAACTAACGGTAGCTCCCCTAATCTTCTTTAAAATATCCCCATGCGATCTCTTCATCAAGGTCGGCGGCATGGTGGTGCAGCGGTAGAGTTGCTGCCTTACAGCGCCAGAGACCGGGGGTTCAATCCTGACTACGGGTGCCGTCTGCACAGAGTTTGTCCGTTCTCCCCGTGTCAGTGTGGTTTTTCTCTGGGTTTCCTCCCAGACTCCAAAGATGCACAGGTTTGTAGGTTAATTGGCTTTGACAAAATTATAAATTGTACCTAGTGTGTAGGATGGTGCTCGTGTATGGGGTGATTGCTGGTCAGCAGGGACTGGGTAGGCCGAAGGGCCTGGTTCTGCACTGTATCTCTCTAGTCTAGATGGGTCTGTTGGTGTTTGATCTAATGACCTTTGCCTAACCCATCTCCAGCATTTTGTGGCCCTGTGTTATAAGCCTTCAGAACAACTCTGAAATATCTCCACTGATCTCGACGTAAAGGACTTAAAACAATTTTGTTCTGATGCCAGGAATTATGTGGAAGGTCATTAAGATGTCCAGCAGCCCAGCTGACCACAGGTGGACGGTGTGATGAAGAGGTTTAGTCCGGACATATTTTTGTTTTAGGTTTAGGTTTAATATTTTTGTCACATATACTGAGGCTAATCTGCTAACACTAGATATATACCTCAAGCCAAAGTCAAGCACAACGGGTATGCAAAGGGGAAGATACAGAGTGCAGAACATGGTTCTCAGCATCGTGGTGCACCAGCTCCAGACACAAGGTCCAATGTCCACAATGGGGCAGAGGTGAATTGGACAGTATCCTGGATTATGGAAGGATTGTTGAACAGCCTCAAGAGTGGGGAAGAAGCTGTTCCTCAATCTAGTGGTGCACACTTTCAAACTTCTGTATCTTCTGCCCAATGGGAGGCACAGGCCGAAGGATGTAAAAGGTCTTTGATTCCGTTGGCTGGTTTCCTGAGGTGAGCAGCACGGTAGCGCAGTGATACAGTTGGTGTCTCAACATCATAGACCCGGGTGGCAACCTGACTACAGGTGCTGTCTGTACAGAGTTTGTGCGTTCTCCCCGTGACCACGTGGTTAGCTCCCACACTCTAAAGACGTACAGGTTTGTAGGTTAATCAGCTTCGGTAAATTTCTAAATTGTCCCTAGTGTGTGTAGGATAGTGTTAATGTGTAGGATAGCGTTGCATAGTGGGCAGTCACAGCGGTAGAGTTGCTGTCTTACAGCAAAATGCACGGCCAGAGACCAGGGTTAGATCCCGACTACTGGTGACAACAAACAATAAACAATAGACAATAGGTGCAGGAGTAGGCCATTTGGCCCTTCGAGCCAGCACCACCATTCAATGAGATCATGGCTGATCATCCCCAATCAGTTCCCCGTTCCTGCCTTCTCCCCATATCCCCTGAGCGCTATTTTTAAGAGCCCTATCTACAGTGGCTTATAAAAGTATTCATACCCCTTGAACTTTTCCACATTTTGTCACGTTACAACCACAAACTTAAATGTATTTTATTGGGATTTTATGTGATAGACCAACACAAAGTGGTGCATAATTGTAATTTAGGGGTATCAGAGTAAAGGGGGCTGAATTCTTTTTGCACGCCACACTTTTCTGTTATTTATTTGTAAAAAAATTTGAAAACCATGTATCATTTTCCTTCCACTTCACAATTATTCACCACTTTGTGTTGGTCTATCACATAAAATCCCAATAAAATACATTTACGTTTGTGGTTGTAACATGACAAAATGTGGAAAAGTTCAAGGGGTATGAATAATTTTGCAAGCCACTGTAGCTCTCTCGTGAAAGCATCCAGATAACCTGCCTCCACCACCATCTGAGGCAGAGAATTCCACAGACAGGGTGCTGTCTGTACAGTTTGTACGTTCTCCCCGTGATCTGCGTGGGTTTTCTCCAAGATCCTTGGTTTCCTCCCACACTCCAAAGACGTACAGGTTTGTAGGTTAATTGGCTTGATTAATTGGCTTGATAAAAATGTCAAATTGTCCAAGTTGGCGATATGTAGAGTACTGTCCTGCCGACTACAAAACTGAGAAGGTTCAGAAGGTTCAGAAGGTTAGTGTACAGGGATCACTGGTTGACACGGACTCGGTGGGCCGAAGTGGTGTGTTTCCACGCTGTTTCTCTAAAGTCTAAGGTATAAAATATGTGTAGATGGAATAAATGATGGGTAGTCTGCCCTCTGTGATGGACTGGGCTACATATACAGCTCACTGAGATTTCTAGTGTTCCGAGGCAGAGCTGTGGCCAAGCCAAGCCGTGTTGCAGCCCAACAGTGGGCTTTCCACAGAGCAACCGGGAGAGGTTTGTGGGAGTTGTTGGAGACTCCTGTCACCTCTGCAGAGGGTATCTGCAAGCCCTGCCTTCCGACCCAGTGGTAGACGGTCGCTCTTCAGCTACATCTAGCCTTGTGACCCCACACCTCATCCAGGACTCGGGTTTGCAATGTAACAGTGGAGACTATTTACAGATATTATTACCATCGCTGCCAGCTTCTCTTCTCTTCCCTGAACATCTGAGTCTGTAAGCGATTATTATGCATGAAGAGAGCAGCTCATTAACCATTAATTGAGTGTGGCTGCAGATAATTAATTATTTTAAGCCTGATTAGATGGGAAAAGGAGAATAGTTTTCCTCTGTTGACATCTTTCTTCATTTTTATTACATTCCGTTTTTAAAAATAAATCCTCACTCTAGACAATGGAGCTTGAACATTCGATGCCGGGAATATAATGCAGAGGATTAAACAGTAAACGGTGCTTGGTGACATTTTTAACCAACTGATTATCTGTCAGAAAACGGAATGTGAACCTAGATGAGGTCCTGCAGGTACCGATTCACTGCCCGCAGCAGCCCATTCCTGGCACACAATCAGTAATATTTCATCAGGTGCGCAGAGATAGTCGGAGAACTAGAATGGAGGGGCTGGGGGGGGGGGGGGGGGGGGGGAGAAGGAAAGCAAGCGTTACTTGAAGTTAAGGAATCGTTTTCTGACTAGTTTCATTGTACTCCTGATTAAATATTTCTCTTGATAAACGCAAAAATCTGCAGTAACTCAGCGGGACAGGCAGCATCTCTGGAGAAATGGACTAGGTGATGTATCGGGTCGAGACCCTTCTGCAGACTGCCGTATTATGAGGAAGGACATTATTGCCATAGAGGGAGTGCAGAGAAGGTTCACCAGACTGATTCCTGGGATGTCAGGACTGTCTTATGAACAAAGACTGCATAGACTCAGTTTATACTCTCTAGAATTTAGGAGATTAAGAGGGGATCTTATAGAAACTTACAAAATTCTTAAGGGGTTGGACAGGCTAGATGCAGGAAGATTTTTCCGATGTTGGGGAGGTCCAGGACAAGAGGTCACAGCTTAAGGATAAGGGGGAAATCCTTTAGGACCGAGATGAGAAGGACTTTTTTCACACAGAGAGTGGTGGGTCTCTGGACCTCTCTGCCACAGAGGGTAGCTGAGGCCAGTTCATTGGCTATATTTAAGAGGGAGTTAGATGTGGCCCTTGTGGCTAAGGGGATCAGAGGGTATGGAGAGAAGGCAGGTACGGGATACTGAGTTGGATGATCAGCCATGATCATATTGAATGGTGGTGCAGGCTCGAAGGGCCGAATGGCCTACTCCTGCACCTAATCTCTATGTTTCTATGTTTCTATATTACTGCTGTGCCTGCCATGGTTGGAGATTCGATTAGAAATATTACTGATTGTATGTCTCGTTGTCACCTTCTCCTCAGCTAGTAATGAACCATTCTATATTTCCTTGATCATCATCCCCTTTGATCTACGTTTCCACACCTTACCCTTCCATATCTCCAGCATTACTCCAGCATTTTGTGTCTATCTTCAGTGTAAGCCAGCATCTGCAGTTCCTTCCTACTCAGAGTTCCAAACTTTGCATAAACCCATTTGTAAAATGCAGCATAATCAAGGACGAGCCACACCCTGGACATTCATAAAAACATAGAACATAGGTGCAGGAGGAGGCCATTCAACCCTTCGAGCCAGCACCGACATTCATTGCGATCGTGGCTAATCATCCCCAATCAGTACCCCATGCCTGCCCTGCCATTCCCTCTCCTCCTCTCTCCCATCAGGCAAATGTATAGAAGTATGAAAATGCACACCTCCAGATTCAGAGACAGTTTCTTCCCAGCTGTTATCAGGCAACTGAATCATCATACCACAACCGGAGAGCAGTGCTGAGCAACTATCTACCTCATTGGAGACCCTCAAACTATCCTTGATCAGACTTTGCTGGACCAGTTTAGTTTAGTTTAGAGATACAGCATGCAAACTGGCCCTTCGGTCCACCGAGACCGCACCGACTAGCGATCTCCACACATTAACACTATCCTACGCACTAGGAACAATTTACATTTATACCAAGCCAATTAACCTACAAACCTGTACTTTGGAGTGTGGCAGGAAATCGCTCTTGGACAATATCATGACCTCCTATGAAAATAAGGTACAGCGTCTCCGTACTTGGTTAGTCATGCAGTCATAGATCGATACAGCATGAAAACAGGCCATTCTACACCAGTCCCACCTTCCTGCATTTGGCCCATATCTCTCTAAACCTATCCTATCCATGTACCTGTCTAACTGTTTCTTAAACATTGGGATAGTCCCAGCCTCAACTACCTCCTCTGGCAGCTTGTACCATAGAGCCATCACCCTTTGTGTGAAAAAGTTACCCCTCAGATTCCCATTAAATCTTTCCCTCTTCACCTTAAACCTATATCCTCTGTTTCTCAATTCCCCTACCTTGGACAAGAGACTCTGTGCGTCTCCCCGATTAGAATTGCTTGGAACACTAATTCTTGGGTTCGATCCTGTTTAAAATGAATGCCGGGAAATGATGAGAGGAAAGTTGGTGAGTTGTCACCTGATGAATTATAATTGATAGTAAACAAAAATGCTGGAGAAACTCAGCGGGAGAGGCAGCATCTATGGAGCGAAGGAAATAGGCAACTTTTCGGGTCGAGACCCTTCTTCAGACTTGATTATAATTGATTGATCGATTGAAAGATACAGTCCAAGCCGACCATCGACCACCCGTCCACACTAGTTCTATGTTATCCCACCTTTGCTTCCACTCCCTAAATCAGGGAATCAGAGAAGGTGCTAATTCCACTGTTACCATATAACCATATAACAATTACAGCACGGAAACAGGCCATCTCGGCTCTTCTAGTCCGTGCCGAACACTTACTCTCACCTAGCCCCATCTACCAACACTCAGACCATAACCTCATATTCAAGTTCAAGTTCCAATGAGTTTATTGTCATGTGTCCATGATAGGACAATGAAATTCTTTGCTTCAGCACAACAGAACATAGTAGGCATTGGCTACAAACCAGATCAGTGTGTCCATATACCATTATATAAATATATGCACACATGAATAGATAAACTGTTTAAGTGCAAATAACAGATAATGGGTTATTAATGTTCAGAGTTTAGTCCGAGCCAGGTTTAATAGCCTGATGGCTGTGGGGAAGTAGCTATTCCTGAACCTGGTCGTTGCAGTCTTCAGGCTCCTGTACCTTCTACCTGAAGGCAGCGGGGAGATGAGTGTGTGGCCAGGATGGTGTGGGTCCTTGATGATACTGCCAGCTTTTTTGAGGCAGTGACTGCGATAGATCTCCTTGATGGAAGGAAGGTCAGAGCCGATGATGGACTGAGCAGTGCTTACTACTTTTTGTAGTCTTTTCCTCGCCAGGGCGCTCAAGTTGCCGAACCAAGCCACGATGCAACCGGTCAGCAAGCTCTCTACTGTGCACCTGTAGAAGTTAGAGAGAGTCCTCCTTGACAAACCGACTCTCCGTAATCTTCTCAGGAAGTAGAGGCGCTGGTGAGCTTTCTTGATAATTGCATCTGTGTTCTCGGTCCAGGAGAGATCTTCTGAAATGTGCACGCAGGATCATATTCAATAAATTCTAATAAAAGATCACTAATTCTCTGTTACATTTGGTTAGCAGACTCCATGCCATCTGGATGATTCCTGGCCTCAGATGACTTGTGGAAGGGAAGTCCATATAAATAATCAGAGGATGAAGCAAGCAAAATCTCCATCCTGACAACACAGGTGAAACAGCAGAAAGGGGGATAATAGATTGGCCTCAGCCAGCAAATGTAGCGACTCCTCCAATAATTGCTCAAGGTGGGAACAAATTATTGTTCCATCTGCGCGACGGCATTATCAGATATGTAATAAAAAGGGAAAAATAAATAAGGTAAATATGAACATTCAATCTGCATTTAAGGGCTTATATCGATCTTTAAAAGCTTTATGGTTTAATTAATTCTCTTCCACTGCAGGATTAATGGCCACAGCTGCCGTGACAGATGTGAGAAAGCGAGGTCTTGGTCCGCTGTGTTTCAGCCGAGGTGATTAACCAAAGCCCTGTCTGCTTGCATTGCTCAGGAGGGGGGTGAAGGGTCCATGATATTATTGGAGGCAGAGCAAAATTCTAGCATCGAATCTTTACCCTGGATCTAACCTGCCCATTTGCCTCACTGCACCTTGATGGAAAGTTTACCACTTACTTAGGAATTCCAATTCTCCTATGTACAAGGGGACTGACATTGATGTAGTGACAACTCTGAGAGGTACGCTACTTGTACAGTTGTTTGGCATGATTGTGTAGTTGTATCTGATTTCATTGAATAGCACACAGACAATAGCTTTTCACTGTACCACGGCATGTGACAATAATAAATGTAAACCTAATCCAGCAGCAGCAGCAGCCCGAAGCTTTGCTCATCTGTGTCTCAAACCCTCGGTCCTAGTGCAGAAATCGGGTGTTCAATTGACATTATAGCTGCAGAGATAGAGATACAGTGCAGAAACAGACCCTTCGTCCCATTAAGTCCACGCCAACCAGTTATCACCCCATTCACCAACACTATGCAACTCACCAGGGACAATTTACAATTTTACCAAAGGCAGTTAACCTACAAACCTGTACGACTTGGGAGAGTGGGAGGAAACCGGAGCGCCCGGAGAAAACCTACGCAAATCACGGGGAGAACGTACAAACTCCACACAGACAGCACCCGTGGTCAGGATCAAACCCGCGTCACTGCCGCTGTGAGGCAGCAACTCTACCGCTGCGCCACTGTTTTTTTTAGACCTTTAGCAGCCATGGGTGAAACCAGATGATGGCAAGGAAATGAATGCAGGGGAATGTCGAGAGAAACGCTGGTGGATTGTCATCTGATGAATTCTAATTGATTGACAGATTCAGGCCCTTCAGCCGACAGCGTCCAAGCCAATCATGAATCACCCGTTCACACTGGCTGTATGTTATCCCATTCACGGCCACTTCCTCAACACCAGGGGCAATTTACAGGGGCATATTAAGCTACACGCCCACGTGTCTTTGGGATGTGGAAGGAAACCAGAGCACCAGGAGCAAACCCACATGGTTACAGGGAGAATGTGCAAACACTGTACAGAGAGCACCCGTGGTCGGGATGGAAGCCGGGTTTCTGGTGCTATCAGGCAGCACCTCGACCGCTCCGCCACCTTGCTGTGCCCACTAAACACAGAGGTTGAGATTACACACATGTTCTGACCCTGCTTCTATGGTTACCGTGCACATTGCATGTACACCAACCTTTGGAACATGAATGTACTGTGTGATGTGACTTGATAATGATGATATCAGTATAATAGGCCCTTGGACACTACGCTAAGCCAAGGCAACTCATCAGATAAAGAAGCTTCATTGGGGCACTCAGGCAGGAACATACCAGCATATGTGTTTGCAGATATTATATATTTAACTACCTATAAGGCAGGGTACTGTCTGATTCACATATACCGCACTGCGGACATCAGTCTTTGTCTGTGGGACTGGTGCGCTGTGATGCAGAGAACTATATTCTGCACTCTGTATCTTCCTCTTTACTCAAGTCAGCACACTTGTTCATGAGTTTGGCTTGTTTATTGCTGTATTGTATCTGATGTCATGCGAACCAAAGCTTCTCACTGTAGCTCGGTACACGGGCTAATCATAAACCTAAAGGGCCTGTCCCACCAGCATGCAACTCCATGCGATGAGCGCGACCTAATGTGGTCGCTTGAGCCGTCCGGCGTCGCGGGGCCGGTCCCACTTCGATCGCCGGAACCGTGCGGAATTGTGCGGAGTTCATCCCGACACCGCGCGGGGCTCCGAAAAACTGACCATGTTCAAAAATTCCGCGCGGCAACGGCTTGTCGGCTCGCAGTCGCCTCGACGCATTACACACCGCCTTGACATCATGCCTCCGTGAACCTATCTGTAGGTGCCTCTGTGACCCTCTGTGTGTGTGGCTCCGTGGCCCTCTGTGTGTGTGCCTCTGTGCCCCTCTCTGTGTGCCCCTCTCTGTCCTGGCGAACTTACCTTAACACTTCGCTCCAAGTTTGCCTCACTTTGCGCCGCGTTGCGCCACTCACCTGGACCTCCGCGCGGCCCTCGCTGCCGGTTTGGTTGCGCTTGCCGCCTGCAGGCGCATGCTGGTGGGAACGGCCCTGTACGGGGAATCACCTGACCTTCGCGCGGCCCCCGCTTCTAGTTTGATCGCGCTCATCGCATGGAGTCGGATGCTGGTAGGACAGGCCCTTTATTCTAAAGCTAAACCTAATCATGAAATGAACTGCATTCACACGTCTTCACAGCTGACATGTGGACGTTGACTTCTCACAGCAGTGCTAACGTTGACCAAAAGCTTTCATTTTCCTAACCCTTTTATAACTGCAACACATTTTATTTTCAGTTGGATTCGATAAGGCAGGAGAATTTGTTTAGGAGGGAGAGATAGATCAGCCATGATTGCATGGCGGAGTAGACTAGATGGGCCGAATAACCTAATTCTGCTCCAATCACTTATGGCCTTATGAACCTTATTGACAATCCATGATATCAACTGGCTGAACTGGGCAGCAGATAACCACATAGGAGAGAGGGTATGGTATTGGGTAACAGCCAGACCAGACCAGGCCAGGATGGCAGACCTCTGCCCAGAAGGACCGGGCTGAAGCAGGTGGGTTCTTTCAGCAACCTGCTACTTCCGCGGTTTGATATTGCAACTAGTTTTGCAAGGTTCATGTGGATATCTTTCAGCTGCTCAATGGTATTTGCCAAAAGAAGAAGTGTGTTGGAAGGAAAAACATTGGACAAACTGACCCCGCTCCTTCCCCCCACGTTATAAATGTACGGTAGTTATCACACCTCCTCTAAGCCAGCATTATTATCCAATATCTCCAATATCTCATTATTCTCCTATGCAATAAACACCGTACTCTTCCCCCCCCCCTCCCCCCCCCACCCTCCTCAATGCCATGTACTTTATTTTCACGTTTCAATTATAGCTTCATCTTGAATTATCTACCGTATATCATATTATTACTCACAAGCAAAGCACCGTCAAATTCCTTGTATGTATACATACTTGGCTAATAACATTTTATTCAATTCAATTCAATATTAAAATAATAAGCTTTGGTTATGCTGCAGATAGAGGACGATTGTTGGCGTTCTTCACACCTGTAGACCCCAGTGGCGCCTCTAGCCTCTATATGGACTGGGTGGGCTGGACCATGCGTGCTGCACCAACTGGAGCCATTGTGTTTATGGAGGGGGATAGTCTTGCTGCGATGTGTACACAAAATGTACCTCACTGTACCTGGTACACGTGACAATAAGGGCACCATTGACCATGTACTTTCACCCGTCTCCGACACTCTCCGACCATGACAAAAACCATCTGTTTCACCCTTGTCAATCAAGGAAGAGAATCCGTCTGAAGAAGGGTCCTGACCCGAAACAGCACCCATCCTATTTTTTTCGAGAGATGCAACATGAGCCACTGAGTTACTCCAGCACTTTGTGTGTTTCTTCAGTATATGCCAGCACCTGCAGTTCCTCGCTACACAGAATCTGCCTGTGGTTTGATAAGACTCCATGGCTAAGCAGTTGGAAGATTGCCTGCCACTCCTCGATGAATACTAGATTATCACTCACACTCATTGAAGGGAGAGAGCGGTCCTTGTCCCCATTGCTACAAGTCTGCTTTCACCTCTCACTCTCTGAGTTAAAAGCTCTCTCGCCTGTGGAAACGTGTCTTCAATATTTGTTATTTATTACTGCACATTACACGGTCCTTTCATAGTGCAGCCTAGTTTGTAGTCAAAGTGCAAGTCTGCGTGTTAATATTTTATTCCTCATTCTGCTCCTTATTGGATTTAATCTAAATTTGAAAGGCACGGGCCTTGTACTGAAGGGAATTGCCTGCAAAATCTGCAGAACCATCCTTCAGTTATATTGTTGTCATTCTTGGCAAAGACAGATGGGCAGATGGGTGGAAGGGAAGATCAATGAATCTCACCTTCCACAGGGGAGAGAGAATAATGAGCAGTGATGTTCTCCAAGGAGCCGGGGTTTTGCCAAACAGAAAATTGTGTTTATAAACAAAAGTGACAATTGGGATTATCAAAGATGGAGGCAAAAATGCTTTCATGCAGACGCCAGCTCAAATTGGATAAGCATTCCGACAAAGATTGAAAACAAAAATCATCATTGTTCTCCGTGACGTTACCATATTCATGCCATCACTATAGCAACAGTTTAGATCATCCTAGGTTAGTTATCACACTCTGCTGTACATCTTGATTCTGCGGGAGGTGTAGATGGGCCACAGACCCGCAGATAGACTCAAAATGCTGGAGTCACTCAGCGGGTCGGGCAGCATCTCTGGAGAAAAGGGAATAGGTGACCATTCGGGTCAATGCCCTTCTTCTGACTGAGGGTCTGATGCAGGCACGGTCTATGTTGCAATCTGCAATCCTCTACTCACGGCAAGCTGGGTCCAATGTAATGGCTCAGCAGCCAAGTATTTGCATAGCTGTTGCTGGGCATTGAGGGGCAGTGTTCCAGGTGCATGACGTGTACATAACAGGAAGATCAACGGTGCAAAAACCAAATGTTGTAGCTACTGGAAATCTGAATAACCGACCAGAAGGTCTTTTATGATGGCCAAGCCAGATCAAACTGCAAGCGGATAAAAATAGGACAGAGAAAATAACCAAGGAAGATTTTTAAATTGTTACAAGTGTGGTTAATACATGAGTACATTTTAAGATAAATATCATCCGTCGGCAAGTGCAAAGTCTGTAGAAGGGTCTCAACCCAAAACGGTGGTCGGAAAAATGATCTCTACCCGAAACGCCACCTCTTCCATTTTCTCCAGAGAAACAGCCTGACCCGCTGAGTTACCACATCTTGTTGTGTCTACCTTTGGTTTAAACTAGCATCTGCAGTTCCTTCCTGCACAAAGTGATCCCACTGATCCCTAATGAACCATGAAGCACTGTAAGCACACCTCAAGGTACCAAGGCAATTAGATGTGGCATTTGAACAATCAAAGACTATGTGAGCTGGGTGACAATCAAGTTTATTAATGTCAAGGACTGGTGCAGTGGTTGATTAGCTCAGAGGGATGCTAGTCTAAGGGAAAGAAAACATGAAGATTGGGATTTGGAGTAATCACTGGTTTAACCATCCAGTCAACTGAAAACTCGAAGGCACGCCAGATCGTAGAATACGGATGTTCTTAGTTTAGCTTAGAAACAGGCCATTCTGCCAACGAGTCCGCACCGACCAGCGATCCCCGCACACTAACACTATCCTACACACACGAGGGACAATTTTACATTTATACCAAGCAAATTTACCTACAAACCTGTATGTCTTTGGAGTGTGGGAGGAAACCAAAGATCTCGGAGAAAACCCACGCAAGTCATGGTGAGAACGTGCAAACTCCATCCAGACAGCACCTGTAGTCAGAATGGAACCTGGGTCTTGACCGCTGTAAGGCAGTAGCTCTAGCACTAAGCCACCGTGCCGCCATTAGAGATAATCTCTGTCGGAGACAGACAAGTAGACAAACTCTCTACACTGGCATCCACTGAATCCACAGTGAAACTATGGTTATGTCATGAATTCCACTTCTGGTTCAGTTTCTTTCAATTTGAAGGCGCGTATATATTGTGAAATGAATCCAAAATGAAATAAAACGGGTTGCAGTTATAAAAGGGTTTGGAAAATGAAAGCTTTTGGTGAATGTTAGCACTGGTGTGAGAAGGCAACGTTCACATGTCCAGTTGTGAAGAAGTGTGAAGATTGTTCTCCCAGATTGAGGAAAACAATGTGAAGACATCACTGCAAGTATTTTCATCAGGTCATAAGTTCATAAGTGATAGGAGCAGAATTAGGCCATTCGGCCCATCAAGTCCACTCCGCCATTCAATCATGGCTGATCTATGTCTCCCTCCTAACCCCATTCTCCTGCCTTCTCCCCATAACTCTTGACACCCGTACTAATCAATAATCTATCTCTGCCTTAAAAAAATCTATTGACGGCCTCCACAGCCTTCTGTGGCAATGAATTACACATATTCACCATCCTCTGACTAAAGTTAAAGTTTGCTGATAAAGTCTGAATACCAATGTGTAAGATGCACTTTTGAATTGACCAAGGTATTAATTCCAATCAGATTAAAGCTGACAGCTTTCTTCCTGATAACCCTAACATTTCCGATGCTAACTCCAACTCAAACTCCAATTTCTTCCCAACTGCATTCCCAACACTCAGTTCAATTAATTTATCTCAGCTGACATTTGCAATCACATTATCGCTCAAGTAAAAATGTCAGGCCCTACCACAATACCACATTAAAATTTGCCATTAAATAAAAGCATGGCCTTGTTTTAAATCAATTTGAAATTTACAATGCACTCCAAGTCCAAGATCTGAAATGTTTACTCCCTCTTCTTCCACGCCTTATGACATTGACGTTGTGTGGGTAATCATAGGTGCCTCGAGTCTCTATTGCCTTTTAGTTTACAGACACAGCATGGAAACAGGCCACTTGGCCCATCAAGTCCATACTGACCATCGATAACTCGTTGACACCAGTTTGCTGTTTCCCACACCCACTTTCCCGTCCACACCTTGCAAGCTGTACAAATTACAGAGGGCAATTAACCTACAAATGCGCACATCTTTGGGAAGTGGACGGAAAACCAGCAGGGAATTCAAGCAGTCATAGGGAGAACATGAAAACTCCACTCAGAGAGCACCCAAGGTCGGGATTGAACCCAGGTCTCTGGAGCCCCACCCGCTGCGCCACTGTGTTGCCCCAGTTGAACCTGGAGCAATGAAGCTATGTCCTATTTCATCCCAGCCACTGGTTACAACTTCCAGGCAAACATGTCAGTGATTTAGGCCAAGTACAAACAGTTCAGTATTTAAAGATATTGTAAGAATTGATATTGCGTGATACAGGTTCCCAAGGGATGAAATGAAAATTACCGTGACAAAATGAACAAGAAGAAACGATTATGAGCAAGAAAATTATTCCACCAAATGGGAATCTTTTTAAGTCATTTATTGGATGAAGAGATATCAATCTGATATTAATGTCAATGTGAGAAAAGATCAGAAAGGGATAGTTAATAATTAATTCATAGTTAATTGGAAATGTTCTCTTCGGTGTGTTTGTGTCCTTTCCCATTGAACTGTATAAAGACTGAATTTCACGGCATAGCTGGCGCCTGAGATGTTGGCATCATGTGGGAGCAGATGAGCAAAAGCCCTTGATCTTTATGAAGGTCAAAGAATGATGTGTGACACCCTTGGCGTGATATTGGGATACCGAGTGCGTGCACTTGTGTGATCTGTCTCACGTGAAGTAACTTAGTGCAGTGGTGCAGCGGTAGATTTGCTGCCTCACAGCGCCAGACACCCGGTTCAATCCTGACTACGGGTGCTGTCTGTGCAGTTTGTACGTTCGCCCCGTGACCTGCGTGGGTTTTCTCCGGGTGCTTTGGTTTCCTTCCACACTGCAAAGACGCACAGGTTTGTAGGCTAATTAGCTTGGTAAAATTATATATTGTCCCTAGTGTGTGTAAGATAGTGTTAGCATGCGATTATTGCTGGTCGGCACAGACTTATTGGGCCGAAGGGCCTGTTTCCGTACAGTATCTCCAAACTAAACTAAACTAAATTAAACAATACTTAACTAAACTAAACTCATGAGAAAAGATTTATGGTGAATCTTAATTCAAGCTGAATTATTCGACTACAGCCAACCATGCAGTGCTTATTTTGACTCAGGAGATTGAGACGACATTCATGTTGTTACTTGTGCCTGTTTCATGATGAGATCAACTTTGAAACAATCAGAATAGAACTGAATAAAACAGAGCTCAGGTTGTGATGAAGAATCGGTGTCCTGGTATATTTACTCAACTGCTCTCTTCTCGGATGCTACTCAGTATTTCCAGCACGTTTTGTTTTAATTTCTGCTGTTATACTTTTGTTTTTTTAGAGGATTAGACCTCAAGACCATATGACACATGAGCAGATTTAGGCCGTTCAGCCCATCGAGTCTGTTCTACCATGGCTGATCTATTTTCCCCCCTGCCTTCTCCCCTACCTTTGACACCCTTATTAATCAAACACTATCAATTCTACTATCAATCAACTTCTACCAATCTCCCCTTCAAAAATACCAATGACTTGGACTCCACAGCATATGTTACAATGAATTCCACATATTCACCACCTTCTGGCTAAAGAAATTCATCTCCATTCTAAAGGTATGTTCTTATATTTTGAGGCTATTCCCTTGGGTCCTATACTCTCCCACAAGAGGAAACACCCCTCCACATCCATTCTTTCTATTTGTTAGGTTTCAATGAGATCCCCCATCATCCTTCTAAATTCCAGCAGGTCCTGGACCAGAGTCATTAAACGGTCATAAGGTCGTAAGATCATAATAGATAGGAGCAGAACTAGGCCATTTGACCCATCAGGTCCACTCCGTCACGCAATCATGGTTGATCGATCTCTCCCCCTCAACCCCATTCTCCTGCCTTCTCCTCATCACCCTTGGCACCCGTACTATTCAAATAAGGTCCTGATATGTTAACCCAATCATCCCCAGGATCGTTCTCATAAACCTCCACTGGACCCACTCCAACAACAGCGTAATCTGCCTCTGAAATGGGGCCCAAAACTACTCGTAACATTCCGTTCATATTCTAGTCCCCTCAAAATGAATGCAAACCTTGCATTTGCCTTCCTCACTACAGCACATCCTGCTGTTCCATGGTCGTTGAACGCTTGCGCTCGGTCCGCTAAGGCCCACTGGATCTCGTTTGCTAACCAATGAAAACGCCTGAACCCCCCACCTACTTTCCTCTCTGGCTTCACAATTCACAGCTCTTCTATCCTGAGTCACATCTTCTGATTTTATCTCTGGCCTTTGTTTCAATCATCTGCCTACTAAACCCCCTCTTGCCTGGGTCAATAAACAATAGACAATAGACAATAGACAATTGGTGCAGGAGTAGAGGCCATTTGGCCCTTCGAGCCAGCACCACCATTCAATGTGATCATGGCTGATCATCCCCAATCAGTACCCCGTTCCTGCCTTCTCCCCATATCCCCTGACTCCGGTCCACATGCCACCTGCCATGCTCTTTGTCTTCTCTCTCCCTTGGTCTAGCATCCTTCTCTCCAGATCTTGTCTGCCTTGCTGAGTTACCCAGCACCTTCTGTCCTTTTGTGTATTACCCAGCAAGTTCTGTTTCTTAATTCCCTGCATATCCGTAGGCCTATCCAAACGTCTTTCAGATGTCTCTAGTGTATCAGCTGCAACCCATGGCAGCACATTCCAGGTACTCACCACCCTCTGTGGAAAAAACGTGCCCCACACATAACCATATAACCATATAACAATTACAGCACGGAAACAGGCCCTCTCGGCCCTTCCAGTCCGTGCCGCCCATTTATTTTCCCCTAGTCCCATGTACCTGCACTCAGACCATACACCTCCATTCCCTTCCCGTCCATATACCTATCCACTTTACTTTTAAATGTTACAATCGATCCTGCCTCCACCACTTCTGCTGGAAGATCATTCCACACAGCCACCACTCTCTGAGTAAAGAAGTTCCCCCTCATGTTACCCCTAAACTTCTGTCCCTTAATTCTCATGTCATGCCCTCTTGTTTGAATCTTCCCTACCCTCAATGGGAAAAGCTTATCCACGTCAACTCTGTCTATCCCTTTCATCATTTTAAAGACCTCGATCAAGTCCCCCCTTAACCTTCTGCGCTCCAAAGAATAAAGACCCAACTTGTTCAACCTTTCTCTGTAACTTAGTTGCTGGAACCCAGGCAACATTCTAGTAAATCTCCTCTGTACTCTCTCTATTTTGTTGACATCCTTCCTATAATTAGATGACCAAAATTGTACACCATACTCCAGAATCTCACCAATGCCAATCACCTTTGATCTTTCCGCTTTGCCCTGTCACCTCAAAGCTATGCCCTCAGGTCCTGATTTATCTGTCGTGGCAAAAAGATTCTTATGAAATAAGACATTGTTTTTGGCCTGGATACCAGATGGGGGCACTATGTTGTTGTAGGGAACCAATTATCAAATATAATTGTTTAAGAAGGAACTGCAGATGCTGGAAAATCGAAGGTAGACAGAAATGCTGTAGAAACTCAGCGGGTGCAGCAGCATCTATGGAGCGAAGGAAATAAGCAATGTTTTGGGCCGAAACACTTCCGGGTTTCATCCCGAAACGTTGCCTATTTCCTTCAGGGTTTCGGCCCGAAACGTTGCCTAGTTCCTTCGCTCCATAGATGCTGTGGCCCTGCTGAGTTTCTCCAGCACTTTTGTCTACCTATCAAATATAGTTCTCTTTCCATTTTTATTTCTGAAGTAAGGCTTTTGTAAACTCCAGTATAACATTAGGTTTGTGCGTTAGAAAATGATTTCTGTTTTATAACATCTAGCGAAAAATAAAAATAACATTTTGGTTAGGATTTTTTACAACTAGAATCAAACATAGAAACAAAGACATTGGGAAAGAAATTGCCTGGTACTGAAGATTTGGGCTACAATTGGACAACACGTTATGTAAGAACAAGCCTTCACCAAGTTCCTGAGGCTTGTCTGTGCGGAGTTTGTACGTTCTCCCCATGACCGCATGGATTTTCTCCGGGATCTCCGGGTTCCTCCCACACTCAAAAGACGTACAGGTTTGTAGGTTAATTGGCTTGGTATAAATGTAACATTGTCCCTAGTGCGTGTAGGATAGTGTTCATGTGCAGGGATCGCTGGTCCATGCGGACTTGGTGGGCCGAAGGGCCTGTTTCCGCCCTGTATCTCTAAACAGAACTAAAGGCCAACTTGTTAACATCAAGCGGTTCTTGCCTGAGCCCTTCTCCACCCAGCATCAGCACTGTCTTGGGAAGGCTCACACTCTCCTTAGCCCAACAACAACAGTACTGATTGTTCCCATTCCACTTCCTACCACCACTCTCTGACCCACCATCCCTAGTGCTGGCTGGCAAGACCTGTGCCAGTCTCCAGTGCTGAACATGACCGCGTTCTTTACCTCGATGATGAACGGGCCTGGTCTGAGCTTTAGATTTGTGCCTGGACTCCACACCACTCACATTCAGCGGCAGCCCCCTTCCAGCCGTGACCAGGAATGTTTGACTGAACAAAGTGTATCAGAACCTGTTCCTCAGTGCATGATGCTTGAGATGGAACACAATTTTCATTGGTCCATTGCACATTGCCACATTAATGCACCTTGGTGTGATGTCTTAGATCATAAACAATTTATTAAAGAGAAGGTATTGGCCGTTTTAAAATGTATTCAGCTGGATAAATCCCTAGGGTCTGATCAAGAGGCATACCAATCATCATTAGGTGGCTGATGTGTCGAAAGACTGGAGTAGAGCTAAAATTGTAACTCTATTAAAGGGTTGCAAGGGAAAGCCTGACTAACTATGGACCAGTGAGTCTAATGTCAGTGGTAGGCAAGCTATTGGAGAGGATTCTGAGAGATAAGATGTCAATGCATTTGGACCAGGGCTTATTATGCATCATCAGCATGGTTTTGTACGTGGGAGATCGTGCCTCACGAATCTCAATGGGTTTTTTGAGCAAGTAGCTATAATGGTTGACGAGAGCAAAGGTACAGACATTGTCAATATGGACTTCAGCAAAGCATTTGACAAGGTTCCGCATGGCAGGCAGCTCTTGAAGGTTACATTGCATGGGATCCAGGGGGAGCTAGTCAACTGGATAGAGAATTGGCTTCATGGAAGGAAGCAGAGGGTGATGGTGGAAGGTTGCCTTTCAGACTGGTGGCCTGTGACTAGTGGTGCGCCTCAGGGATCGATGCAGAGCCCATTGCTGCCAGCGGTTTATATCAACAGTTTGGATGCAAATGTACAAGGCATGATTAGCAAGTTTGCAGATGACACTAAATTAGGTGGCACCATATATAGTGAAGATGGTCATCGAAAATTGCAGGAGGATATTGATTGGTTGGGCAGGTGAGCTGAGGAATGGTTAATGTAGTTTAACACAGAGAAGTGTTAGGCGTTGAATTAAGGGAAGTCAAACCAGAGTAAGACAATGACAGTGAATAGCGGAGCCCTGGGGAGTGTTGTAGAGCAGAGGGATCTAGGAGTGCAGGTACATCCCATTCCTGGCAGTCTGGTCCACGCACCCACTACTCTGTGTGTGAAACTTGCCCCAAACATTGCCCTAAACTTCACCTCTTTCATTTCAAAGCTACGCACTCTAGTCTTTGACATTTCCTCCCTTGGAAACAGATGTTAACTGTTTGCCCTGCCAATGCCTCTCATAGTTTTATAAACTCCTGTCAGGTAGTGGAGGGTGTCGAGGGCGGTCTGTAATCATTTGTGTTTCACCTTGCTCCAATATATTCCATCCTGCGTCCATATATCTGACCTCCAGCACATTCCCTTCCCCTTCTGTATCCTTTGCCCCTTCCATTCTCACATTCCCACTTCCTCCAGAGCTCCAGTACACAGAACGTAGAACAATAGGAACAGGCCCTTCGGCCCACAATGTCTGTACCAAACAGAATGGCCAGTGAAAGTAATCCCATCTGCCTGCATGTGATCCACATCCCTCCATTCCCTGTGTGTCCATGTGCCTATGTACACACCTCTTGTACCTGCCAACACCATCACACTGTTTAAAAACTTGCCCCACTGCTCTGCTTTAAACCTTGCCCCTCTCATCTTAAAGCTTTGCATTCTAGTCTTTGGGCCACCCTTGGAAAAAGATTCTGACTGTGCATCCGGCCTATGCATCTCATAATAGCCTGACTATGCCTCCGCCCCCCCCCCCCCCCCCTCCCCAACAACACAGAAACATATAAACAATGACAGTAGGTGCAGGAGTAGGCCATTCGGCTGATCATCCAGAATCCTGGATCCAGTTCCTGCTTTTTCTTCATATCGCTTGATCCTGTTAGCCCTAAGATCTACATCAAACCGTTCCAGCTGTACACTGGTTTCCTGTGGAAAAAACCTCGTCGCGGTGTGACCTTTCCCGAATTAACTGCGAATTTGGCACCGAGTTGTGGTGGAGGCTAAATCTCAGGCTCCGTCCTCACCGCTGCCATGGTCACGAGGATTCCCGCAGCTAAAACAGCCGATCAAATCACAACCGAGCACGATGAATGCAGCTGAAGGAGACATGTAGAGAGGAATGGGAAACGGCGAGCAGAGGGAAATGAGTGAGGAAAATCATGATTTCTTTCAGCAGGGGAAAGAGAAATTGATCACACTGCATAATTCAAATTAAAGAGAAGCGTGGGGAGGGTATTGAGCTCAACCCATTAAACATTTACCATTATTACAGGAGAAAAGAAAATGAACAAATCTATTGCGCTGCAAAGAGAGGGCAATCAATCTCCTGCCAGTTCGGGCTCTCCAGACACTCCTTCTCATTCCACATGAATTCCTTCTTACTTTTCCACAATATTTGCCGAGCAGGGAAGACATAATTACAAACTTGCAAAAAACTTGTGAGAGAACTTCGAGACAGCACGGTGGTGCAGCAGTGCAGTTGCTGCCGTAAAGCCCTGTCCCACGGTACCAGTTCATTCCAAGAGCTTTCCCGAGTTTGCCCTGATTCAAACTCAGAGATTTGGGGTAATGGCCACTCGTCGGTACTCGAGGCTCTCGTGGACATTTCTCAACATGTTGAAAAATCTTCACGAGTCTTCCCGCGTTTACCTGCCATTAGCGAGTCTTCCCGAGTACCTGCCGTTAGCGTTACGAGCCGCTAAGAGACGTCCCCGAGCTCCGACGTACCCGCTACGCGCATTCTCCGTGCTCACCACGAGTTTGATTTTTTTTTAACTCGGGAGAGCTCTTGGAATGAACTCGCACCGTGGGACAGGGCTATTACAGCGCCAGAGACCGGGTTCCATCCTAACCACAAGTGCTATCTGCATGGAGTTTGTACGTTCTCCCCGTGAACTGTGTGGGTTTTCTCCGGATGCTCCGGTTTCCTCCCACACTCCGGAGACATACAGGTTTGTAGGTTAATTGGCTTGACATAATTTTAAATTGTCCCTAGTGTGTGCAGGGTAACGTTCGCTGGTTGGCGCAGACTCGGTGGGGCGAAGGGCTTGTTTCTACGCTGTATCTCTAAATTAAATTAAAGTAAACCCAATTATCAGACGGCAATGAGTTGACATTTCCAAACCTTCACACTGTAGCACAGAAGCTGGCTCTCTGGGCTGCTGCCATATGCCTGGATTTAGCCTATTGCACTCTAAACCCCTCTTATCCATATTTCTGCCCAAATGTCTTTTGAAAGTCATCATTGTATCCACTTTTATAGATCATCTGGCATCTCGTGGCAGGTACAGAGTGGAATGGTTGCCTCTGGGATTCCTCCTAATTCTCTCCCCTCTCACCTTAAGCCTGTGCCTTCTCGATTAGACGTCTCCACCCTGGGAAGATGTCTCCCACAAGGCAGGTGTACGTCTGTGCAGGACCAGGGGGGAGGTAAGACTCACGTGAAAATCATTTGATAAAGATTTTGATGTTGATGACAATTGTTCCAATTATCATCCTTCTAATTGGAACAAAAAGGTTACGTCTATTTTTATTCATCTCTTGACTGTCAAATAACACGATTAAGGTGTACATTAACATGTAATTAAAAAGTGTTATGGTATAAATATCTGAATGAGACTGAGAGGGTGAAAAACACTGGGTTTGAATCTTAGAAAACCTATTAATCCGAAACCCAGCAAACCCTCTCCATTCAAGCAACGCCTCGACTTTCAGTTTTAAATGTTTTTATTCTTGCTTTAAGATGGCTTTATGGTCCCTTCAGTTTAGTTTATTATTGTCAAGTGTACAAACGTGCAGTGAAAACCTTTTTGTTGCATGCTATCCAGTCAGCGTAAAGACTGTAGACTTTTACAACCAAGTCGAACACAGATGCAGGATAAAGGGGATAACGTTTAGTGCAAGATAAAGTCCAGGAAAGTCCAATGAGATTGATGGTAGGTCAGGCCCGCTCTCTAGTTGCAGTTGGACGGTTCAGTTCCCAGACAACTGCCGGCAAGAAACTGTCCCTGAATCTGGAGGTGTGCGTGTTCACACTTCTGTACCTATTGCCTGATGGGAGAGGGGAGAAGAGGGAGTGACCGGGGTGAGATTTGTTCTCGATTATGCAGGTGGCCTTCTCGAGGCAGTATGAAATGCAGACAGAGTTCATGGGAGGGAGGTTGAGATGTATCCCAATAAAATGCTTTCTTTAGCACATCAGCCCCATCACTCTCTTCTCCTGTACTGTCCTAATCCACAACTTTAGTTTAGTTTAGAAATACAGCACGGAAACAGACCCTTCGGCCCGTCGAGTCCGCTCCGACCAACGATCCCCACACATTATCACTACCTTACACACACTAGGGACAGTTTAACATTGATACCAAGCCAATTAGCCGACAACCCTGTACGTCTTTGGAGTGTGGGAGGAAACCGGAGCAGCCGGAGAAAACCCATTCAGGTCACGGGGAGAACGTACAGTACAAACTCTGTACTGGCAGCACCCATAGTCGGGATCAAAGCCGGCTCTCTGGCACTGTAAGGCAGTATCACTTCTGCTACGCCACCATGCCGTATTAAAGTACGTGATTCCATGCATAATTTGGATGAGTGCACCAATGTGTGTGACTGCACAACATCGCAGTTTGCTGCGCTACTGTGCACAGTTTCACAGCGTTGCAGTACTTCCTATTTGCTAATTCAAAAGGGGTAAGATCTTCCTAACTCTGGTTATTGATTGGCATGGAAACTAGATGAGAAAATGTCATGGACGTACAATATTACAATATGCTTTTAAGGCATTTGCAAAGCAGAGGGATTGCACATAGGGCCAATTTTTTAAATTAGGGCAAATTGAGAGCAGAAGAAATTGTCAGCCTGGCAGTGTGTTGTCACTTGTGGACGACAAATGTATCCTGTAATTCATTGATTCTCTGCCAACATTCTACACAGCACTGCACTGAGAGGGAGGAAACAGGCAAATGTAGGTGTGAATGACGTCAAAACGTTTAGTCATAGAATCATAAAGTCTTACAGCCTGGAAACAGGCCCTTCGGCCTAACTAACTCACACCGACCAACACGTCCCACCCTCAACTAGGCCCACCCGCCTGTACTTGGCCCATATCCCACTAAACTGGAGTTTAGAAGGATGAGGGGATATCTTATAGAAACATATACAATTATAAAAGGACTGGACAAGCTAGATGCAGGAAAAATGTTCCCAATGTTGGGCGAGTCCAGAACCAGGGGCCACAGTCTTAGAATAAAGGGGAGGCCATTTAAGACTGAGGTGAGAAAAAACGTTTTCACCCAGAGAGTTGTGAATTTATGGAATTCCCTGCCACAGAGGGCAGTGGAGGCCAAGTCACTGGATGGATTTAAGAGAGAGTTAGATAGAGCTCTAAGGGCTAGTGAAGTCAAGGGATATGGGGAGAAGGTAGGCACAGGTTATTGATTGGGGACGATCAGCCATGATCACCATGAATGGTGGTGCTGACTCGAAGGACCGAATGGCCTCCTCCTGCACCTATTTTCTATGTTTCTATGTTTAAACCTGTCCTATCCAAGTAACCGTCAAAATGTCTCTTAAATGTTGTGATAGTATCAGCCCCAACTACCTCCTCCGGCAGCTCGTTCCATACACCTACCACCACCCTTTGCGTGAAAAAGTTACCCTTTGGGTTCCTATTAAATGTTGTCCTCTGGTCCTCAATTCCCCTATTCTGGACAAGAGATTATGTGTGTCTACCCAATATACTTCCCTCAAGATTTTGTACAGCTCTATAAGATCACCCCTCATCCTCCTGCGCTTCAAGGAATATAGTCCCAGCCTACTCAACCTCTCCCTATAGCTCAGGTCCTCGAGTCCTGCCAACAGCTTCATAAATCTTCTCTGAACCCTTTCCAGCTTGACAACACTTTATTAATTTATTAATTCCTGGGTGTATTTACGTATAGAATTGTAGTCAATGCCTTCTATGTTCTGTTGTGCTATGCAAAGAAAGATTTTCATTGTCCTGTCAGGGACACATGACAATAAACTCTTTTGACTTGACTTGACTTTGACATCTTTCCTATAACATGGTGCTCAAATCTGAACACAATACTCTAAATGCGGCCTCATCAGCATCTTATACAACTGCAACATGAGCTCCTAAACTCAATACTTAATCTGAAAAAGGGTCTCTACCCAAAACGTCACCCATTCCTTCTCTCCAGAGACGCTGAGTTACTCCAGTATTTTGTGTCTATCTTTTATACTCAATGCTCTGACAGGTGAAGGCCAAATTGGCAAGAGGATTTTTGACCCCGCTATCTACCTGAAATGCCACTTTCTACTTTTGTTACTCCCAGTTTCTAACCAAGTCGACATTTGCTTCTAATGGAATCTTTGACCAGTTCTCTTTTGCAGTTGCCCATCGATTCAAAATCGAGATCCACTTTCAACCACACGCGTGGCAAAAGAGATTCGATTCATTTTCCCAGAGTGGAGGATGCTAAAACTAGAGGGCAGAGGCTTATGGTGAGATGGGGGAGATGTACGAGTGAAATGACAGCCAATCAGCCAATCAAGGTAGTACATTTCTACTATAAGTTTCCAAAGGAAGCCGTAGAACCGGAAAAAACTGTGCTTTGAAAAAACATATGGAGAGATGTATAGACTGGAAGGGTTTAGCGGCCAATGAGAAAAATGCAGGCAAATGGGACTAGTCCAGAATGCATGGTCAGCATGGATATGGTGGGCTGAAGGGCCTGTTTTGCTGCTCCATGCCTATGACTCTATACCCAATTTCAGTCACCAGGGGCAAAGACATTGGCTTGTTTGGTTTCATTTAGTTTAGTTTAGTTTAGCTTAGAGATATGGCGCAGAAACAGGCCCTCCCGTCCACCAAGTCGCATCGACCAGCGATCCCTGCACATTAACACTATCCCACACACACTAGGAACTATTTACACTTATACCAAGCCAATTAACCTGTACGTCTTTGGAGTGTGGGAGGAAACTGATGATCTCGGAGAAAACCAACGCAGGTCAGGAGGAGAACGTACGAACTCCTTACAGACAGCACCCGTAGTGGGGATGGAACCCGGGGTCTCCGGCGCTGCATTTGCTGTGAGGCAGCAACTCTACCGCTGCGCCACCGTGCCGCCGTGTTGCCCAAAGCAACGTGGCAACAGAACTCTGCGGGTACTTGACAATATACTTGGCAGGTTTAGCCCCAATTATTACTTTTAAGTAAGACAGCATTTGGCCAGGTATAAGTACTATAGAACCTCACTAACATTAGTTTTGTGGAACACATTCCAATGGCTACTTTAATCTTGAAGTGAATGCTCCCACTAGCCGGGTGAGTGCAAGTCCAGCAACGCTCCTCCACCGCACCATCCTGGACAAAGTGACCCACTTGACTGGCACCCACTGCAGCACCCATCCCTTCACTGGCTGTTGTGTTACATTTATGGGCGGCACAGTGGCGCTGTGGTGGAGTTGCTGCCTTCCTGCGCCTGAGACCCGGGTTCGATCTAGACTACAGGCAATGTCCGGAATGTGTGGAGTTTGTACATTCTCCCCGTGACCTGCGTGGGTTTTCTCCGGGAGCTCTGGTTTTCTCCCACACTCCAAAGACGTACAGGTTTGTAGGTTGATTGGCTTAGTGTAAGTGTAAATTGTGTATGTAGCGTACACAAGTGTGCGGGGATCAATGTTCGGGGCGGACTCGCTAGGCCGAAGGGCCTGTTTCCATGCTGTATCTCCAAACAAATCTACTAAATCGGGCTAGAAGGACCGAGAAGGACCGAGATGGCATGTTTCCGTGCTGCAATTGTTATATATTAAGTGCACTGCAATAATTCACTAAGGCTTCTCCACCAACTCCTCGACCCATGAGTTCTATCCCCTAAAGAAGAGGGTCAGATGGTGCGCGGGAGCCTCCACCACCTGCAGATTCCCCACTAAGGTCCACACCATCCTGACTTTGACATATACCATTGTTCTTTACCATTTCTTGGCAGATTACCATTATTCCTTGTGCACAACCACTGTTTAGGGTGTAGTCTTCTAAGAACCAGCTCATGGCCACACACACGTGGTTTTCAACATGTTGCAAATAAATTCTAAAGATAAGAAAATCCAGTTCTTCAGAATCAGAATCTGAAGATTATCACTTAATACTTAACTTAATTTAACACTGCATGTATTACGGAAATTAAAGTTGGAACCTGTTATGTTGCAAAACTCAAGTCACAGTCAGGAGTGAATGGGCTTAAGGTTTTATAAAGGTTATAATGTGGACATGGTTAATCAACAATTTGTGAAACAGCGCAGGACAGGACAAGGGAAGATGCCAAGTGCTGGAGTAACTCAGTGAGTCAGGCAGCATCTCTGGAGAACATGGGGAGGTGAGGTTTCAGGTCGGGACCCTTCTTCAGAGCTATCCCATTGGCCCTGTCCCAGGGTACGAGTCCATTCCAAGAGCTCTCCCGAGTTGAAAAAAAATCAAACTCGTGGTAAGCACGGAGAATGAACGTAGCGGGTACGTCGGAGCTCGGGGACGTCCCTTAGCGGCTCGTAACGCTAACGGCAGGTACTTGGGAAGACTCGCTAACGGCAGGTAAGCACGGGAAGACTCGTGAAGATTTTTCAACATGTTGAAAAATGTCCACGAGAGCCCCGAGTACCGACGAGCGGCCATTACCGTAAATCTCCAAGTTCGAATCAGGGCAAACTCGGGAGAACTCTTGGAATGAACTCGTACCGTGGGACAGGGCCATAAGCGTTCAGGACTTCAGTCACGGAGTTCCCACCTGGGATTCATTACCTGAAATGAATACTTAAGATTGTGATTTAATTTCTCCCCTTCACATCTCCCCCAGGGCAGCTGGTGGTTTCTTTACCAGCCTCATCATCACTCCTTTTCTCTTTGGTCCATCATCACTTTTGCCATTTAATCTTTCCTGCCATCTACCCCATCATGTATCCTCCCTTTTGTTCTCTCCTCTCTTCCACCCACCCCCCCCCCCCCCCCTTCCTCCCCTCCCACCCTCTTGCTGCTGCTTGACCCGCGTTCCCTGAGCTCTATATGTTTAGGTGTGAGGGGCAAAGGTTAAAGATCATGTGTGGGGCAGGTATTTTTAAATAGAGGAGGTGGTGAGTGCCTGGAACACGCTGACATGAGTGGTGGTGGTGTACTTACAACTTTCTGCGTCCAGGGGATAAGAGCGTGTGAGGTAAGTGGAGCAAGTCAATACGGAAGCTGTTGTGTCTCCACTTCACTGGGCAACGATGTGTTCAATTATTAACACAGGAGCTAAAGCATTAAATCATTTACAGATATCATTTCATGGGGTGTTGCATCTTCTGAGGACAAGCTAAACCAAACTCTAGTGTGGCCATTAGTACTGCAGTCTAGTACAGAGGTACCACAACTGCAGCAGAGTATGAAAGGCTCCGAAATGGAACTGTAGCCTAGAGGGTGGCACGGTGGAGCAGCGGTAGAGTTGCTGCTTTATGGGCCTGTCTCACGTAGGTGATTTTTTTGGGCGACTACAGGCGGTAGCCGCAGAATTTTCAACATGTTGAAAAATTTTTCGGCAACAGTGGCAACAATTTTTGCTGTTGTGGGTTGTCCCCAGGTGTCGTAGGCGAATTCCATTAAAAACTAGGCACTGGCAGCCGCCTAAAGAGTCGCCTATGTGGGACAGGCCCTTTACAATGCTTGCTGCGCCAGAGATGCAGGTTCGATCCCGACTACAGGTGCTGTCGGTAGGGAGTTTGTACGTTCTCCCTTTGACCACGAGGTTTTTCTCCGAGATCTTTGATTTCCTCCCACATTCTAAAGACGTACAGGTTTGGAGGTTAATAGGCTTGCGTTTGTCTACTCAGTATTAGTGTAATTTGTCCCTAATGTGTGCAGGATAGTGTTGATGAGCAGGGGTCGCTGGTCGGCGTGGACTCGGTGGGCCGAAGGGCCTGTTCCCGCTCTGTACCTGTAAACTAAATTCATCTGCACTGATCTGCTGGCATTAAGATGACAGTAACAAACGCCTTAACACTGTTTATAAATAATTTTCAAAGTAAGTTGCTAATTTGGTTATTCTAAAAGGGAGAGAGCAAGCTCTCTGATATACCAGCTCCTTGCTTCAGGAACAGCTGCCGGGGAAGACAACTTTCCAGTATTATTACCACCTGTTCTCAAAGCCTGTGAAGCAGAGAAAACTACGCTCCATTCTGGAGAACACAGTGGCACAGCCACTGGCCTCACAGCCTCACTGTGCCAGAGTTCAATCCTGACCTCGGGTACTGTCTGCGTGGAGTTTGCACGTTTTCCCTGTGACTGTGTGCGTTTCCTCCGGGTGCTACTCTTTCTTCCCACATCCCACATTGTGTGGGTCTGCAGGCTCATTGGCCTGGGTAAAGACCTCGCTGGTGTGCAGGGAGTGGATGAGAGAAGCATTTTATCGGGATGCATCGCAGCTTGGTTTGGGAACAGCTCCATCCAAGACCACAAGAAATTGCAGAGAATTGTGGACGCAGCCCAGACCGTCACACTAACCAACCTCCCTTCTAATGGCTCCATCCTCGGCAAAGCCAGCAGCACAATCAAGAATGAGTCACACCCTGGCCACTCCCTCATCTCCCCTCTCCCATCAGGCAAATGTATAGAAGTGTGAAAACAAACGCTCACCTCCAGATTCAGGGACCAGTTTCTTCCCAGCTGTTACCAGGCAACTGAACCATCCTACCACAACCAGAGAGCAGTGCTGAGCAACTATCTACCTCATTGGAGACCCTCGGACTATATTTGAACGGACCTTTCTGGACTTTACCTTAGGCTAAACAATATTCACATTATTCCGTTTATCATATACACTGTGGACAGCTCAATTGTAGCCACGTATTGGCTTTCCGCTAACTTGTTAGTACCCAAAAAAAGCTTGTCACTGTACCTCGGTACATAAACTAAACTCAAACTCAAACGTGGGATTACATAGTGTGAATGGATGATCGATGGTCAGCAGGACTCAGCGGGCTGAAGGGCCTGTTTCAATGCTGTATCTTTCCAAGAGGCAGGAGGGGCCCTGTGCAAAGTGCACTTATGGCAAAAAAAGTGCCAAGAAGCAGTGGGTGATGGAATGAGCTTTCTCTGCACACTTGCATCAGTTCTTCACATTGAAGTCTTGTTTCGTTTAGTTTAGTTTAGTTTAGAGGTACAGCGTGGGAACAGATCCTTCACGCCACTGAGTCCACACCGACCAGCGATCTGCACACACTTACCCAATCTAACACACTTGGGACAATTTACAATTATACAAAGCCAATTAATCTTCAAACCTGTACGACTTTGGAGTGCGGGAGAGAGCTGGAGCTCCTGGAGGAAACTCAATGGTCACTTGGACAACGTACAAACTCCGTACTGACAGCACCTGTAGTCTGGATCAAACACGGATCTCTGGCGCTGTAAGGCAGCAGCTCTACCACTGCGCCACCGTGCCGTCCTCTGGTCCGGTCTTCTTAAACTTAATTTGTTCCCAGGGTGGATGCAGAAACTGCACTTCTCAAAGATAGGATGCTCAGTTTGAACGTTCAGTGTTACCAAAGCTGGTTCCTCATTCAGTGACCAACGTGTGGAAACTCTGCAGGTGAGCTGGGCTCCAGTAACTGCACAAGAGTACACAGTAATCTTGCAGAAATAAGTCCATCCCACTATTGTGGCAACCCTTTTTCACTGCACCAAGCATTTCATATGACAAACTAACTCCTAGATCAGGTAAAAGTTTCAAACAAAAAGTTGGAGTAACTCAACGGGTCAGACAGCATCCCTGGAAAAAGGAATAGGTGACCTTTCGGGCCGAGACCCTTCTTTCAAACCGGAAGGTCACCTACTCCTTTTCGTCAGAGACGCTGTCTGACCCGCTGAGTTACTCCAACTTTTTGCAACCTTCTTCAGTTTAAACCAGCATCTGCAGTTCCTTCCCACACACAGGAGTTGGGAGGTCATGTTGCGGTTGTAGAAGATGTTGGTGAGGCCGCATTTAGAGAATTGTGTGGCGTTTTGGGCACTGTGTTATTTCACCTGCATAATGCCTCTGCTTTGAGCATCGTACACAGAGGTTTATTGGCCTGCAGCACAAACCAGTGGGCTCACTGCCGTCAATGATTCATTGAGCATATTTGGGGCTCCTCAGATTTCAGGTCTAATTTTCTACACACAGTATACAACCTGCTTCATTAGTGCTAAAGGGCTAGTGCATCTTTTTGAGACCCGGAAGGCTAGTGCATTGTTAGCGAGGATCCATTCATTGCCATTCACGACTCACGTTGACGTCATTAGGTTGGAGCCAGAGCTGGTGGAACTCAACAGGTCAGGCAGCATCTGTGGGGGGAATGCATTGACGACGTTTTGTGTCAGGACCCTTCTTCAAACTGATGAATTGGGGGAAGGAAGCTGGAAATGAGGTGTGGTGGAGGGGCGAAGCTTTGTGAGTGATATTCTAGGATCAGAATCAGGCCAATCAGCCCATCAAGTCTACTCTGCCATTCAATCATGGCTGATCTCTTTCCCTCTCAGCCCCATTCTCCTGCCTTCTCCCCATAACCCCTGACACCCCCACTAAACAAGAATCTGTCAATCGCATCCTTAAAAATACCCAATGACTTGGCCTTGGCCATCTGTGGCAATGAATTCCACAGATTCACCACCCTCTCTGACTGAAGAAACTCCTCCTCATATTTCTACAGGTAAGTTATTTTTTTCTGAGGCTGTGCCCTCTGGTGCTAGACTCTCCCACTAGAGGAAAAGTCCCAACTAGAAATGTCAGCGAACCATATTCCCCAGAGATGTGTAGGAAGGAACTGCAGATGCTGGTTTACACCGATGATAGACACAAAATGCTGGAGTCATTGAGCGGGTCTGGCAGCATCTTTGGAGAAAAGGAATTAGGTGACCTTTCAGGTCATGACCCTTCTTCAGGCTCCAGAGATGCTGCCTGACCCGTTGAGTTACTCCAGCACTTTTTCCCCTCAAACGTAAAACTAATTGCATGCAATAGGCAGCACCACGAGCGAAGGACAACATGCTGACTCCAGACTAAACCATCGAACAAAACCAGTGAGTGAGCATTTATTTCACAACAGATACATGTGAGACTAACTAAATGCTCCCTAGTGCATCAGTCTGAAAAAAAACCAGAGAAATGCTTCTGAACAAACAATGTCATTGATTAACCCGTTGCTGCATCATACATCACCTCTCTCTCCTCCAAATTAAGTAGCTCCTTCTTGGCAGAATATTCATGCTAACAGGTTTGTAGGTTAATATCTCTCGCACAAAGATCAACACTTGTCACTGACAGGTATTTTTCAAGGTCGTGTGTGTGTGTGTGGCTGCATCATGTTTAATGGGACGAAACCGCCTTCAAATTTATGGTCAAGAATGACATTAGGACCAGCTGGGGATTTGAGTTTGCAACTGAATGGAAGACATTTGTCACAAAGCTGTGAGTTTGTGGGTGGAATAGAAGCGAGCTGTGGATGTCAAATCGGAAGTTTATTACAAGATAGGGAATAAAGGAAAGACCTGCCCCTGGCACCACTTACATTCATTCATTCCACCAGTTTAGATTGTGAAAGCCAATTAATAACCACGGAAGCCTTCAGAGAAGAGGCAACAGCATGAGTTGAGGATTTAGGGCCTTTGGGTTATGCAGGAAGGCTCATTACAGCAGAAATGCATTCATTGCAAAGTCAAAATTAAGCAGAGAACATGAATTTGAGTTTCGAGTTTCAATGTACCTTAAATGGTTCTCTGCCTCAGAGGGCGGTGGAGGCAGGTTCTCTGGATGCTTTCAAGAGAGAGCTAAATATGGCTCTTAAAGATAGCGGAGTCGGGGGATATGGGGAGGAGGCAGGAACGTGGTACTGATTGCGGATGATCAGCCATGATCACATTGAATGGTGGTGCTAGCTCAAAGGGCCGAATGGCCTACTCCTGCACCTATTGTCTATTGTCTATTGTCTATTATCTACACGTGACCATAAGCAGACCTTTGAAACACTTTGAAACCTTTGCAATCTGTCTCTCAAATGTTGTGGGAGGGTGGGCGAGCAAACGTAAGCAACTCGCGTCACCACAACTGAACGCGAGTGTGTGTGTGTGTGTGTGTGTGTGTGTGTGTGTGTGTGTGTGTGTGTGTGTGTGTGTGTGTGTGTGTGTGTGTGGGTGGGTGTGTGTGTCTGTGTCTGTGTGTGTGTGTGTGTGTGTGTGTGGAGTGTGTGTGTGTGTGTGTGTGTGTGGGTGTGTGTGTAGTATGTGTGTGGGTGTGTAGTGTGTGTGTGTGGGTGTGGGTGTGTAGTGTGTGTGTGTGTGTGTGTGTGTGGGTGTGGGTGTGTGTGTGTGTGTGTGTGTGTGTGGAGTGTGTGTGTGTGTGTGTGGGTGTGTGTGTGTGTCTGTGTGGAGTGTATATGTGTGTGTGTGTGTGTGTGTGTGTGTGTGTGTGTGTGTGTGTGTGTGTGGGGGTGTGTGTGTGTGTGGAATGTGTGTGTGTGTGTGGAGTGTGTGTGTGTGTGGGTGTGTGTGTGTGTGTGTGGGTGTGTGTGTGTGTGTGTGTGTGTGTGTGGGTGTCTGTGGGTGGGTGTGTGTCTGGGTGTGTGTGTGTGTGTGGGTGTGTGTGTGTGTGTGTGTGTGGGTGTGGGTGTGGGTGTGTGTGTGTGTGTGTGTGTGTGGGTGTGTGTGTGTGTGTGTGTGTGTGTGTGTGTGTGTGTGGGTGTGTATGTGTGTGGAGTGTGTGTGTGTGTGTGTGTGTGTGTGTGTGTGGAGTGTGTGTGTGGGTGTGTGTGTGTGGGTGTGTATGTGTGTGTGTGTGTGTGTGGAGTGTGTGTGTGTGTGTGTGTGTGTGTGTGTGGAGTGTGTGTGTGTGTGTGTGTGTGTGTGGAGTGTGTGTGTGTGTGGGTGTGGGTGTGTGTGTGTGGGTGTGGGTGTGTGGGTGTGTGTGTGTGTGTGGAGTGTGTGTGTGTGTGTGTGTGTGTGTGTGTGTGTGTGTGTGTGTGTGTGTATGTGTGTGTGTGTGTGTGTGTGTGTGTGTGTGTGTGTGTGTGTAGATCAAGTAATGATAGTCAATGGTCTCAGAGCTGGGGATGGGTGTGAGGATGGACGGAGGCACCAGCATGGGTCAGGGTGAGGGGTGGGTGTGGGGACAAGATGCAGAGAGCTGTGGATACTGGTGAGGGGGTTGTAGGTACAGCTGAGGCTGAGTATAGATGTAGACTAAGGCCTGGTTGTGGGTAGGGAGGGGGGGGGGGGGAGCTTTGGCATAGACTGGGGAATGTCTCTGTACAGATTGCGGGAGGGGAAGTCACAGAGTCACACAGCACGGAAACAGACCCATCAGCCCAACTTGTCCATGTCGACCAGGATGATCCATCTACGCCAGCCCCATTTGCCAATGTATAGGCTGTATAAGACATTTCCCATCCGTAAATGTATGAAGTGTATAAACACTAACTGAAGCAGTGCATGGCTTCAGACTGCAGGCTGACTGTATAGAGTGAGGGGGGCTGGGAGGATGAGCTGAATCTGCAGACTGAATGGTCGATGCACATGGATGTAACTGAGGGACTCAAGGTGTATAGTTACAGATTTAACACACGCTATTTTACAAACTTGCCAAGTTTCAGGCATTGGGTGAAATAAAGAGCCCAGATCACTCCTATTGCTGTGGTTGAGAAGGCTGGGTCTCTATTCCATGGAGGGTAGGAGGATGAGGGGAGATCTTATAGAGGTATACAAAATCATGAGAGGAATAGATTGGGTCGATGCATAGAGTCGTTTACCCAGAGTAGGGGAATCGAGGACCAGAGGACATAGGTTCAAGGAATTTGAAGCTCTTGACCCTCCCCACCATCAACTCATTGATATAAACGGGACTATGGGTCCTCATCCAACCCCTTCCAAAGTCCACAATCAGTTCCTTGGTTTTGCTGGTGTTGAGGGCCAGGTTATTGTGCTGGCAACATTTGGTCAGTAGGTCGATCTCTCTTCTATACTCTGACTCATCCCCATCAGTGATACGTCCCACAACAGTGGTGTCGTCAGCAAACTTGATGATGGAGTTCGCACTGTGACCGGCTACGCAGTCATGAGTATAGAGTGAGTACAGCAGGGGGCTGAGCACGCAGCCTTGAGGTGCTCCCGTGCTGATTGTTATCAAGGCTGACATATTACCACCAATACGAACAGACTGTGGTCTGTGAATGAGGAAGTCGAGGATCCAATTGCAGAGGGATGCGAAGAGACCCAGTTCTGCGAGTTTGGTAACCAGCTTGGAGGGGATGATTGTGTTAAATGCTGAGCTGTAGTCAATGAATAGCAGCCTGACATATGAGTTTTTGTTGTCCAAGTGGTCCAGAGCGGAGTGGAGGGCCAGCGAGATCGCGTCCACCGTTGATCTGTTGTGGCGGTAAGCGAACTGCAGTGGGTCCAGGTTTTTGTCGAGGGATAGGAGTTGATTTGCTCCATGATCAACCTCTAGAAGCACTTCATCACCACAGGAGTTAGTGCCACAGGTCGATAGTCATTGAGGCACGTCACCTTGCTCTTCTTGGTACCGGTATAATTGATGCCCTTTTGAAGCAGGTGGGAACCTCAGACCTCAGAAGTGAGAGGTTGAAAATGTCCGTAAAAACTCCAGCCAGTTGGTCCGCACAGGTTTTTAGAACACGACCGGGTATACCATCAGGTCCAGACACTTTTCGAGAGTTCACCCCTCTGAAGGATTTCCTGACGTCGGCCTCTGTGACTGAGACTGAAATATCATCACGGCGAATGGGGGCTCGGGAAGGCACATCGGTGTTCTCCCTATCAAAGCGTGCGTAAAACGCATTGAGCTCGTCAGGGAGTGATGTTTCGCCGACATTCGAGCTGCCTCCTGGTTTTGCCTTGTAGGAGGTGATTGCATTCAGGCCCCGCCACAGCTGCCGAACAGTAGAGACTTTATTGTCAAGCTAAATTGAACACTCATTCCTCTTGGCACGGTGGCGCAGCGGCAGTTGCTGCCTCACAGCGCCAAGGACCACGGGTTCGATCCTGACTACGTGTGCTGCCTGTACGGAGTTTGTACGTTATCCCCGTGGATTTTCTCCGGGATCTCCGGTTTCCTCCTACACTCCAAAGACGTACAGGTTTGTAGATTAATTGACTTAGTATAATCGTAAATTATCCCTGGGGTAGGATAGAGTTAGTGTGTGGGGATCGCTGGTCGGTGCGGACTTGGTGGGCCGAAGGGCCTGTTTCCACGCTGTATCTTTAAACTAAACTAAACTAAATTCTCCTCAGGTGGTATATTGAATCTCCTTTGACAACAAATACACAGCTCTGGGCCTTGTGAAGAGGCAATAATCAGAACCGTGTTGAACATGCTCCAAAAGTCATCAGTCCAAGCAGACATTTGGTGCCTAGCACACCCTGGCACCGTGAGCTTCTTACACACAGGGCAGTCAGCCATCCTCAATATCAGCAAGGATCTGAAGCATGCCGGTCGCACTGTATGTCCTAGAGCTTGGCCAAGTTAAAAATAAAGACATGCAGGCGTGTTGATCACCACAAAGTGTATCCTGCTTTTCACACTCTGATTCCCATTTACATCAATGATTTAGATGAAGGGATTAAAAGTAAAGGGCCTGTCCCACCAGCATGCAACTCTATGCGATGAGCGCGACCTAACGTGGTCGCTTGAGCCGTCCGGCGTCGCGGGGCCGGAGCCGGGCGGAATTGTGCGGAGTTCGTCCCGATATCGCGCGGGGTTCCGAAAAACTGACCATGTTCAAAAATTCCGTGCGGCAACGGCTTGTCGGCTCGCAGTCGCCTCGACGCATTACATACCGCCTCCGTGACCCTCTCTGTGTGTGTCTCTGTGCCTCTCTCTGTGTGCCCCTCTCTGTCCTGGCCAACTTACCTTTAAGACTTCACTCCAAGTTCGCCTCACTTTGCGCCGCGTTGCGCCACTCACCCGACCTCCGCGCGGCCCTCGCTGCAGGTTTGGTCACACTTGCCGCATGCAGGCGCATGCTGGTGGGAACGGCCCTGCACAGGGGATCACCCGACCTCCGCGCGGCCCCCGCTTCTAGTTTGATCGCACTCATCGCATGGAGTCGGCTGCTGGTAGGACAGGCCCTTAACATTAGTAAATTTGCAGATGACACAAAGCTGGATGGCAGTATGAACTGTGAGAAGGATGCTATGAGTATGCAGGGTGACATGGACAGGCTGGGTGAGTGGGCAGATGCATGGCAGATGCAGATTCATGTGGATAAATGTGAGGTTATCCAGTTTGGTGGCAAAAACAGGAAGGAAGATTGTAATCTGAATGGTGTCAAGTTAGGAAAAGGGGGAGTACAACGAGACCTAGGTGTCCTTGTATAGTCACTGAAAGTAAGCATGCAGGTGCAGCAGGCAAAGTGGAAAGCTAATGGCCTGTTGGCCTTCATAACAAAAGGAGTTGATTATAGGAGCAAAGAGATCCTTCTGCAGTTGTACAGGGCCCTGGTGAGACCACAACTGGAGTATTGTGTGTAGTTTTGGTCTTCAAATTTGAGGAAGGACATTCGTGCTGTTGAGGGAGTCAAGGGGGTTCACGAGGTTAATTCCCGGGATGGCGGAACTGTCGTATGTTGAACGAATGGAGCGGCTGGGCTTGTATTCACTGGAATTTAGAAGAATGGGAGGGCATCTTATTGAAACATATAAGATTATTAAGGGATTGGACACGCTAGAGACAGGAAACAGGTTCCTGATGTTGGTGGAGTCCAGAACCAGGGGCCACAGTTTAAGAATAAGGGATGGGCCACTTAGAACGGAGATGAGGAAAGATTTCTTCACCTAGAGAGTTGAGAATCTGTGGAATTTTCTGCCTCAGAAGGCAGTGGAGTCCGATTCTTTGGATGCTTTCAAGAGAGTTAGATAGGGCTCTTAAAGATCGCGGAGTCAAGGGATATGGGGAGAAGGCAGGAACGGGGTACAGATTGTGGATGTCAGCCATGATCACAGTGAATGGCGGTGCTGGCTCGAAGGGCCGAATGGTCTACTCCTGCACCTATAGTCTATTGGCTTTTGCCTATTGTCTATTTCCAGATATAGGGTCATAGTCATACGGCACAGAAACTGGCCCTTCGGCCCAACTCATCGATTCCGACCAAGATGCCCCATCTAAGCTAGTCCCATTTGCCCACCTTCCACCCGTATCCTTCTAAACCATGAAAATCCAGACTTACAGACATCAGCGGTGGCAGATGGAGCTGTCCTCCATATATTGCTACAGCTAAACAAATAAACACAAAGTGCAAGAGTAACCCATGGAGTCAGGCAGCATTGCTGGAGAATTCAATCTATGAAATGGGATTGAAACGTCACCTCTCCATGTTCCTCACAGTTGCTGCCTGACCCGCAAAGTTACTCCAGCACTATGTGCTTTTCACTCTAAACCGGCATCTCCAGTTCCTTGTGTCTTAGTTAGTTAGTTTTGTGTTTTGCCACGTGTATCGAGGTACGGTGAAAAGTCTTCTTGTTGCGTGCTATCCCGTCAGTGGCAAGACTATACACGATTACAACCAAACTGTCCACAGTGTACGGATGGATGCAAGATCAAAGGAATAATGTTTAATGCAAGATAGTCTTGTAAAGTTTGATTAAAGATAGTCAACATGACAACAATTATTCCACTAGAAGGTGCTTTTATCAAATTGCTCAGAGATGTCCTGAGGCTGTGCAACGTGCTACATAATTACTGACTTAAATCCCTGTCCCACGGCACGAGTTCATTCCAAGAGCTCTCCCGAGTTAAAAAAAAAACAAACTCGTGGTAACCATGGAGAATGAACGTAGCGGGTACGTCGGAGCTCGGGGACGTCTCTTAGCGGCTCGTAACGCTAACGGCAGGTACTCGAGAAGACTTGCTAATGGCAGGTAAGCACGGGAAGACTCGTGAAGATTTCTCAACATGTTGCAAAATGTCCACGAGAGCTCCGAGTACCTACGAGCGGCCATTACCGTAAATCTCCGAGTTCGAATCAGGGGAAACTCGGGAGAGCTCTTGGAATGAACTCGTACCGTGGGACAGGGCTCTTAGTCTAGTTTAGTTTAGTTGAGACATATACTGCAGAAACAGGCCCTTCGGCCCACTGAGTCTGTACCGACCATTGATCCCCGCACACTAACACTATCCTACACAAACTAGGGACAATTTGCAATTTTACCAAAGCCAATTAACCTACAAACCTGCATGTCTTTGCAGTGTGGGAGGAAACCGAAGCTGCCGGAAAAAACCTATGCAGGTCATGGGGAGAATGTACAAGATCCGTACAGACACCAACTGGAGTCAGGATCGAACCCGGGTTCTCTGACGCTGTAAGGCAGCACCTCTACCGCTGCGCCACCGTGGAGGTTCTCATAGACTGTCTCCAACACGTAGTTTAGTGTTGTAGACTGCCTTCTCCACCAGTGGGCAAGTTGCAACAATCTGGAAGATTCAATCTTTGCCGTCTCTGCCAATGGTAGGATAATGTAGCGTGGCACGGTAGCACAATAGTAAAGTTGCTGCCTTACAGTGCTTGCAGTGCCAGAGACCCAGGTTCGATCCTGACTACGGGTGCTGTCTGTACGGAGTTAGCACGTTCTCCCCGTGACCAAGTGGGTTTTCTCTGAGACCTTCGGTTTCCTCCTACACTCCAAAGACGTACAGGTATGTAGGTAACTTGGCTTGGTGTAAATGTAAATTGTCCCTATTGTGTGTAGGATAGTGTTAATATGTGGGGATCGCTTGTGGGCGCGGACCTAGTGGGAGAAAGGGCCTGTTTCCCCGCTGCATCTCCAATCTAAACAAAACTAGTGTGAGCGTGTCGGCATGGACTCGGTGTGTTGAAGGCACTGTTTCTGTGCAGCGTCTTTAAATCTTTCAATCAATCAGACAACAAACTGCAGTCACTAATCATCTGAAGTGGGTGAAGTTCTACAATCAATAAAGTCCCACAGACAAGCAGCAATTAGGAAGTGAGAGGTGAGCAGAGGGGCTCTGTATTTACTAAGCAGCATGAGGGTGAGATAAACTCTGACACAAAGAGCCAAACCTGCTGGCCATAGTTTAGTTTAGTTTAGAGATACAACACGGAAACAGGCCCTTTGACCTACCGAGTCCACGCCGACCGTCGATCACCCACTCACACACTCTCACATTCCACATTCTCACTCCCTACACACCAGGGGCAATTTACAGAGGCCAATCTAACTACAAACCCTCATGTCTTTGGGATGTGGGAGGAAAACATTGGGATATGGGAGGAAGCACCTGGAGAAAACCCACGTGGTCACCGGGAGAAGGTGCAAACTCCACACAGACAGCACCCGAGGTCTGGATCGAACCTGGTCTTTAGTGTTACGAGGCAGCAGATCTACTAGCAGTGCAACTGTGCCACCCTGAGTATCAAAGATATGTGTCTCACTTTGATCTCCAACCCCATCGGAACTAGATGATGCAAATTTCCCTTTGAAACCAGCTTTGACCTACTATTGATTCCAAGAAGCTCACTTCACTTCACAACATTGATGATCAGGCATGGTGGTATCTCCGATCTGTGAAAGGTGCTACAGCCAGGGCCATCTTGAAATGTTCAAGGGTAGGAGCGAACTGCAGATGCTGTTTTACATCAAAGATTGACACAAAACGCTGGAGTAACTCAGCGGGACAGGCAGCTTCTCTAGATAGAAGGAATGGTGACGTTTTGGGTCTGAAGAAGGATCTCTACCTGAAGCATCACCCAATTTCTTCCATCCAGAGATGCTGGCTGCTCCTTGGAGTTTCCCCACACAATTAAAGCATGGAATAGTCTTCACCAACCAGTTACCAACCAGACGCAACTAAATTTAAGGTACCTCTTTTTTCCCCAAGAACCCTTTTTTGCTAAGTCCAAGTCAAGAGTCGAGGGAGTTTTATTGTCATATGTCCCAGATAGGACAATGACATTCTTGCTTGCTGCAGCACAACAGAATATGGAAACATAATACAGACAGGAGATAAAAGTTCATTGTGTCTATGTACCATAGACCATATATATACACACGATAAATAAACAGATAAAGTGCAATAGGCTGTTATTGTTCAGAGTTTGGAGTTTGGTGATGGACCCTCCACCACCTCCAGTTTAAATTCCATTTTGAATATTTTTGGAGGACCAGGGAACCAAGAAGCAACGGCAGGTGTCCTGGGTGCTTGCAAGCCGGGTAAAATAGCACGGCTTTTAGGTTGCCCAGCGGGACTTTAGGTGGCCATTGGCACCCGGGCAACCGTTAATTTCGAGCCCTGGTAAATATCACCAGCAACTTGTCCTGTATTAGCCATATCGTAGTAATGTCCCAGGAAGCACACCATCACAAGTTCAAGGTGAGAGGGGAGATCTGAAGCTGAGGTTTACACACAGAGGGTGGGGGTTATCTGGAATAAGTTCCTATTGATGAAAGAGACAGGAACAATTGCAATGTTTGAAAAACACTTACATGGATAGTTTAGTTTAGTCTAGTTTCGTTTAGAGATACAGTGCAGAAACAGCCCTTTTGGTCCACCGGATCCGTGCCGACCAGTGATCCCCGTACACAAACACTATCCTACACCCTCTAGGGACAATTTAAATTTACACTGAGCCAATTAACCTATGTCTTTGGAGTGTGGGAGGAAACCGAAGATCTCAGCGAAACCCCACACAGTGGGTTACTTAGATAGCAAAGGATATAAAATGATAAGAGTGATGGGTAGGGTAGGCAGTTTGAATCTTTGTCTCAGAATGGAATGATAAAATACGAGAGGGGACAGATTAAGGTCAGAGGAGCAGAGTCTAAAGGAGATGTGCAGGGCAAGTGTTGGTGAAGAACTGCAACATACTGCCATGGAAGGTGGTTGAAGCAGATATGTTAGAGGCATTTAAATTAGTTTTGGATAGGAATATGCTCTGTGGGAAATGGGTTATTTGCAGGTAGATGGGTGATGCTCCTGGCATCATGTATGGCACAGATATTGTGGGCTGAAGGGCCTGTTCTTGTGCTGTACTATGTTCCAGAGCTCACGAGCCGAATGCTGGCAAATAAGATCAGCATAGATTGGCATCGTGGTCAGCATGGATAAGGTGGGCTGAAAGGACCCAATAGACAATAGACAATAGGTGCAGAAGTAGGCCATTTGGCCCTTCGAGCCAGCACCGCCATGCACTGTCATCATGGGTAATCCTCCACATTCAGTCATTTTCTGTGCTATATATTTCTATGGTTCTATATAACATCTTTGGTTTAGTAAAGCATCTGATAGCCTTAACTATAGCCTTGTTGACAAACAGATATTGAACCTTGGAGACAAGATGAAATGCAGTTTAAAGAAGGGTTCCGGCTTGAAACATCACTTGTCCGTTCCCTCCACAGATGTTGAACCTCATCAAACTTAGCTACACTTGCAGAAGTGATCTAACCTCTGGTCAAAAGGACAGTGTTTAAGAATATCTGAACGTGAGAGAGAGAAAGTTAGGAGGCAATCCCAAGGCAGATCATTGCACCGTTGCCAAAGTGGAGTTATCAACAAGGTTATTCATGAAGGGCCAGAATTGAACAACTGAGATCTCAAGAGGGGTTGGGGAATGGATGGATTTGCAGAAATAGGGAGAAGTATAATTGCAATCATACTTGAGCATCCGATTGAATATCCTGAAATAGCGATTTTGCTGGAATTGAGGCCAATTTCGATCAAGAAAGAAGGTTGAACGGGACATGGTGCAGGTTAGGACATGAAGAACAGAATTTTAAATAAGCTGAAGTTTATGGAGGTTGGAAGTGATGAGCTTGGCCACGGAAACAATGGAATAATGGTCTGTGGGTAATAAAGACACAGATTAGATGGAAGCTGTACACTCCCAAATGCTCCGAGCCGTTGATGAGCCATCAGGTCCATTGCCTGTGGAAATGATCTATGAGACACAGTGAGTTTGTTTACATTGAGAATAACAGATGGCTGGCAGTTTGTTCATGGCTGTAGCTTGCTGGAGGGGTTCCCACATCGTTAGCGAGATAGCTGCACACTCAGAACTAGCTCTTGCCTTGTGTTTACACCCATCCACATGCTGACCACTGCCACTCGCTAGCAATGATCCATTCTACATATTCCTTGACCTTCGCCCCATTTGATCTCTCATTTTCACACCTTACCCTTCCATATCTCTTGTTTCCCTCTCCCTTGACTCTCAGTCTGAAGAAGACTCTCGACCCAAAACGCCACCCATTTCTTCTATCCAGAGATGCTGCCTGACCCACTGAGTTACTTCAGCATTTTGTGTCATCTTCAGACCAAGTTGACCTCATCCAAGCTGCTCCCATTTGCCTGCATGTGGTCCTTATCCTAAACTTTTTTTATCCATGCAGATGTCCAAATATCTTAAATGTTCTAGTAGCTGTGTCATCTGCTTTCATCTGACAGCTCGATCCATATACCTACCACTCCCTGTGTGGAAAAAGTGCCTTCTCAAGTTCCTATTCAGCCTGTCCCTCTCTCCTTACACCACTGTTCCCTAATTCTTAATTCTTGATTATCCTCTCTCCAGGAAATGTACCCAATCTATTCCCCTCACGATTTTATCCAGGATGCGTAAATGTTATTCCTGGAAATTTGATCACCTAAAGGGCCTGTCCCACTTCGGCGACTTTTTAGGTGAGTGCAGGAGACTCTGCGCTCGGCTTGTGATCGCCACATGGTCGCCACATGTTCGCTGGTGGCCTCTGGTGAGTCTCCGCCATGGTCGCGAGGAGTTCCCGCATTCTGGGAACTAGTGGCGGCCTCAGTATGGTCGGCGCAAATGTTTCTAAATCTTCTGCGACCAAATAATGGTTGCCATGGAGATAATCGATAATCCTGTAGTCGTAGGTACAGTTGTAGTGGGGTCTCCATGTAGTTATGGGTAGTCGAGGTAGTCGTAGGTAGTTTTAGTTAATCGCCTTTGCTGACCGTGCATTTTCATTGGCTCATCGGGAAAAAAAAACATAAACAAGAGTTTTCAGAACCAAGGAGAACTGACCGGTAATGTTAAATGCCCACAAAAAATCACAGCTGTGTATCTCTGGCTTATTAAAAGTTGTCTGGCTTCTTAAAAGTATCTCCACTCCTTCTCCCCCCCTTCTCCCCTCTCCCCCCCTGTTCCTTCCTGTTCATCGCAGTGTGTGTCTGTATCTCCTTGGATTTGCACCGTGTGAATTTCAGACAGCGCTCCCCCACGCTTTCCCTGGCTCCACCTTTGCAGAGTGTGTGTGTGTGTGTGTGTGTGTGTGTGTGTGTGTGTGTGTGTGTGTGTGTGTGTGTGTGTGTGTGTGTGTGTGTGTGTGTGTGTGTGTGTGTGTGTGTGTGTGTGTTCGTTACACGCTGATAGTCGCCGTGTTCCAGTTCTCGGTTTTTCAGGCGAGTGTCGCGACCGACAGTCCACTGAAAAATCGCCTAAGTGGCCAAGCCCTTAATGCTGCAGTTTTTTTCAGCATGGTGCAAATTAAAATCCATATTTTCTCAGAGTGAAATGCACTAATTGTGCTATTCTGGAACTTTCCCAGGCTGCCAATCCTGGGGCAATTTCTGCTTAAGTCTTGCACAGGGTGATACCAATAATTGATGCTTCAAGCAATTAGTTAAGTTTAGTTTAGAGATCTACAGCATGGAAACAGGCCCTTCTGCCCACCAAGTCCGCACACAGACCAGCGATACACTCGCACTATCTTACACACTGGGGACAATTTACAATCTTTACTGAAGCCAATTAGCCCACAATTAACTTCTACATCTTTGGAGTATGCGAGGAAACCGGAGCACTCAGAATAAATCTACGCAGGTCACGGGGAGAACGTACAAGCTCCATAAAGACAGCACCCGTAGTCAGGATTGAACCTGGGTCTCCAGTGCTGTGAGGCAGCAACTCTACTGCTGCGCCACCGTGCCGCTCTGTTGCTGGTGGAATTAGAGTAGGGACAACTTGATCTTCTTAGATCTTCGACTGTGTGACCATTGGGTATGTTTTGTACTTACTGTTTCTGCCTCAGCCCCCTTTTCACTGACATTTCACACCCTGACCACAAACATCGATCTCATTCTCAAACCCTCTTAAACTCGGGCCCTGATCTCATCAAGTCTCACCTCCACTCCCACTGTTCACCCTCGTGACAGAGGAAAACGGACACAAAGTCAAGTCAAGCCAAGCCTAATTTGAGGAAGGACATCCTTGTGATTGAGGCGGTGCAGCGTAGGTTCACAAGATTGATCCCTGGGATGGCGGGACTGTCATACGAGGAAAGATTGAAAAGACTAGGCTTGTATTCACTGGATTTTAGAAGGATGAGGGGGGGGGATATTATAGAAACATATAAAATTATAAAAGGACTGGACAAGCTAGATGCAGGAAAAATGTTCCCAATGTTGGGCTAGTCCAGAACCAGGGGCCACAGTCTTACAATAAAAGGGAGGCCATTTAAGTCTGTGAGAAAAAACTTTTTCAACCAGAGTTGTGAATTTGTGGAATTCCCTGCCACAGAGGGCAGTGGAGACCAAGTCACTGGATGGATTTAAGAGAGAACTCTGGGGGCTAGTGGAATCAAGGGATGTTGGGACAAGGCAGGCATGGGTTATTGATTGGGGACGATCAGCCATGATCACAATGAATGGTGGTGCTGGCTCAAAGGGCCGAATGGCCTCCGCCTGCACCTAGTTTCAATGTTTCTATGTTTCTACGTAAGTCAAGAGAGTTTGTTGTCATGTGTCCCAGATAGGACAATGACATTTGTGCTTGCTGGAGTAACTCAACGGGCCAGGCAGCATCCCTGGATAAATGGGTAGGTAATATTTTGAATTGGGACCCTTCATCAGAACCCATCTTCACCCCAGCTATCTACCTGCTGGTCATTCCCTGGCCTGGGTTTTGCTTGCTAATTCCCTAATCATATCTCATCATTCAGAATTCTACCATTATGATCTATTTGACATTGATACTTGGCCTCATGCCCCATTACACTAACTGCAGAAAGATAACTTAGTCTCATAATTTATTGCAAAAAATATTGGCGTGGGCCGGGTGATCTTCAGATTGAGATATGCATCACAGGATGTTGGATTCCATGTGTGATCGTTGTATCACTTCCAAAATGGTTGTGATTTAGCTGGTTAGCTGAGACTGCTGCTCCTCTATGAATGAATCCATGATGTCTCCGGGCAGCGACTATCACACAGGTGTGCAGACAGTGCACCTGCAGTCTGTCACGGTCAGCAAAGCCAGGGTTTAGTCGACAGGGAATGTCGTCAGCACCCTGTCCATTGGGGAAAGGCCCTGTTATTTTAAATCACTCTTTGGAACTGTTACCAGGGACACCAAATGCAACAAGTAATTTTGTTTTTAATTGCGAACGGCAAAAGACTGAAATAAAAACAGAAGATGTCAGGGCAGCACAGCTGGTAGAGCCACTGCCTCACAGCGCCAGAGACACGGGTTCGATCCCGACTACGGGTGCTGTCTGCATGGACTTTTTTACAGTTCTCCCTGTGACCGCGTGGGTTTCCTCTAGGTGTTCCAGATTCCTCGCACATCCCAACGATGTTTGGGTTTGTAGATTAATGGACCTCTGTAAATTGTCCCTAGTGTGGGGGGAGCGGATGAGAAAGTGGGATCACATACAACTGGTGTGGAATGGTCAGTGTGGATTCGGTGGGCTGAAGGGACTGTTTCCATGCTGTGTCTATGAACTAAACAAAACTACTCTGGCAGCATCTGCAAAGTGAGAGTTGGATGGATGTTTCAAATCAATGACTTTTAATTGGAAATGGAAATATGGGAAAAGAGTTTGGTTTAGCTTAGGTATATACAGCATGGAAACAGATTCCACAACGGCCAGTGAATGCCCGCACATTAGTTCTATCCTACACGCTTGCGACAATTTACAGAAGCCACTTAAACTACAAATATGCACGCCTTTGAAATGTGGGAGGAAACCGCAGCACCTTGAGAAAACCCACGTGGTCACAGTGAGAACATACAAACTCCATACATACAGCACCCGCAGCCAGGATTGAAGCTGGGGCTCTGGCTCTACCCCTGCAACACTGACTTAAAGAGTCTTTTACATCGTGGGAAGTGAGAGGGACGGGCATGGACAATATGCAGGTAGCGGGCTGGGGCTCTGGGCTGGGGCTCCGGGCTGGGGCTCCAGGCTGGGGCTCTGGGCTGGGGCTCCGGGCTGGGGCTCCGGGCTGGGGCTCCGGGCTGGGGTTCCGGGCTGGGACTCCGGGCTGGGGCTCCAGGCTGGGGCTCCGGGCTGGGGCTCCGGGCTGGGGCTCTGGGCTGGGGCTCCGGGCTGGGGCTCCGGCCTGGGGCTCCGGGCTGGGGCTCCGGGCTGGGGCTCCGGGCTGGGGCTCCGGGCTGGGGCTCTGGGCTGGGGCTCCGGGCTGGGGCTCCGGGCTGGGACTCTGGGCTGGGGCTCTGGGCTGGGACTCTGGGCTGGGGCTCCGGGCTGGGGCTCCGGGCTGGGGCTCCAGGCTGGGGCTCTGGGCTGGGGCTCCGGGCTGGGGCTCCGGGCTGGGGCTTTGGGCTGGGGCTCTGGGCTGGGGCTCTGGGCTGGGGCTCTGGGCTGGGGCTCTGGGCTGGGGCTCCGGGCTGGGGCTTTGGGCTGGGGCTTTGGGCTGGGGCTCTGGGCTGGGGCTCTGGGCTGGGGCTCTGGGCTGGGGCTTTGGGCTGGGGCTCTGGGCTGGGGCTCTGGGCTGGGGCTCTGGGCTGGGGCTCCGGGCTGGGGCTCCGGGCTGGGGCTCCGGGCTGGGGCTCCGGCCTGGGGCTCCGGGCTGGGGCTCCGGGCTGGGGCTCCGGGCTGGGACTCCGGGCTGGGACTCCGGGCTGGGACTCCGGGCTGGGACTCCAGGCTGGGACTCAGGGCTGGGCTGGGACTCTGGGCTGGGACTCTGGGCTGGGACTCTGGGCTGGGACTCTGGGCTGGGGCTCTGGGCTGGGGCTCTGGGCTGGGGCTCCGGGCTGGGGCTCCGGGCTGGGACTCCGGGCTGGGGCTCCGGGCTGGGCTCCGGGCTGGGGTTCCGGGCTGGGGCTCCGGGCTGGGGCTCCGGGCTGGGGCTCCGGGCTGGGGTTCCGGGCTGGGGCTCCGGGCTGGGGCTCCGGGCTGGGGCTCCGGGCTGGGACTCCGGGCTGGGACTCTGGGCTGGGGCTCCGGGCTGGGGCTCCGGGCTGGGACTCTGGGCTGGGACTCCGGGCTGGGGCTCTGAGCTGGGGCTCTGGGTTGGGAGACTGCTCTTGTCAACCATCTTGAGCAGGAGTTTCAATTTATATCTTAATGAAATAAATAAATTCTCCAACCAGCAGCAATGCATATAGCAACGTACTCAGGGTGCGTGCTTTATACATGAACCTCCGTCACAGTGAATCTCTCTCTCAGCGTCATTCCAAGGTATCAGGTTGTCCATGGCGATATCACTGAAAAGGTAGGAGTAGAGTATTGTAATGCAGTGAGTAGTTCTAGCTTCCTGCATGGCCCAGTCCTACAATGGTCAGGTACAAGGCCTGACCTTCTGCTAACAGTCACATAATGTGCACATTGCCCCCATTAAACAGATATGTGGCTACTGAGGCAATTGGCCATAATTGTGTGCATCTGTGTACCTCCAGCTCTGGGCTCACGGTGAAGGTGGGGGGAGAACACATGTATGAATTGAAAGAGAAGTCAAGCATCTGCAGATGTTGGAACTCTGGAAACAGAAAATGCTGGAATTCTGGATTCCAACACAAAGGGCTGGAGGAACTCAGCGGGTCAGGCAGTATCTGCGAACGGACGGAACTTGGTCAGGTGATGTTTCGGGTTGAGACCCTTCTTCAGAATGATGGTGGTGGGGAGAGAGCTGTTAAAGAGAAGTGATTGAGCAAGACTTGCATGTGATGGGTGGACTCGAGTGAGGAGGGTTGCTGGCCATTTTAGTTTTTCTTAGAGTTGGATAGAGCTCTCGGGGCTAGTGGAGTCAAGGGATATGGGGTGAAGGCAGGCACGGGTTATTATAGCGGACAATCAGCCATGATCACAATGAATGGCGGCGCTGGCTCGAAGGGCCGAATGGCCTCCTCCTGTACCTATTTTCTATGGTTCTATGTTTCTATGTTTTGCCAGTTCCTTACTGAACTCCAGCCCTGGCCCTCCTCCATTGCCAGAGTGTCACCACACGCAAACTAGAAGAACAGCGCCTCATATTCCACTTGGACAACCAACAGCCCAACAGTGCTTTAGTTTCGAGATTCAGCACGGTAACAGGCCATTCTGCGCTAATCAGCGATCCCCATACACGAGCTCTATCCTACACACAACGAGCAATTTCCCAAAGCCATTCCCCCTACAAACCTGCATGTCTTTGGGATGTGGGAGGAAACCAGAGCTCCCGGGGAAAATTCCTGTGTGGAATGATCTTCCAGCAGAAGTGGTGGAGGCAGGATCGATTTTAACATTTAAAAGTAAAGTGGATAGGTATATGGACGGGAAGGGAATGGAGGGGTATGGTCTGAGTGCAGGTAGATGGGACTAGGGGAAAATAAATGGTCGGCACGGACTGGAAGGGCCGAGAAGGCCTGTTTCCGTGCTGTAATTGTTATATGGTTATATGGTTATATGGAAAACCCATGCAGGTCACCGAGAGAACGTAAAACTCTGCACAGACACCACCCGTACTCAGGATTGAACCCGGCCGGGTCTCTTGTGCTATTAGGCAGCAACTCTACCTCTCTGCCACTATGCCAACCTGATGAACAATGAGGTATACTGCCCCTCCTCCTCACCTACCCAGCTGCCCCCGCCCCACCAGCACACCTCTCTTTCCATTTCCTCCAGTCCGTCACCCAGTTCATTTCCTCTCCTCCACACATCTTCTAACCCCTTCCACAACTGCCCGCTTATCCGTGGTGCCAATCCACCCAAGTGCCCATCACCCCTCCTCACCTGCACCAACGTCACTTGCCATCAGCGGCAGCACGTTGGCGCAGCGGTAGAGTTACTGCCTTACAGCGAATGCAGCGCCGGAGACCCGGGTTTGATCCCGACTATGGGTGCTGTTTGTACGGAGTTTGTACGTTCTCCCTGTGACCTGTGTGGATTTTCTCTGAGATCTTCGGTTTCCTCCCACACTCCAAAGACGTCCAGGTATGTAGTAAATGTAAAAATTGTCCCTAGTGTAGTGTAGGACAATGTTAATGTGCAGGGATTGCTGGACGGGGCAGACCCAGTGGGCCGAAGGGCCTGTTTCCACGCTGTATCTCTAAACTAAACTAAACAAAACAAACTTGCCTATTTCGTCTCCTCATTTCCCTCTCCCAGTTTTCTCTCCTCAACTCTATCAGTTTGAAGAGGGAATGGTAGGTATGTTACAAAACTTACCTTTAGCGGCGCTGCACTTCTGCCGCTCACCGTGTGCGCGACTTTCGCGCCTTGCAGAGGGGGGCGGGCTTAAAGTGCCGTTTTTCCACAGGCCTGGATAATCGATGAATGTCGGGCGATTTGGTTGCTGAAGAAAAATCGCTCCGACATTTCATCAATGGTGGTATTTTTAAATTACTCTAGATTATTTATTAACTAGAGTAATTTAAAAATCACCTTCAAAAGCCGTGACCGCAGACAACCGGAAGCATTTTGCGTAGGGAAGAAAAAAAGGTAAATAGTTTATTTTTATATTAAAAGTTGGTTTTTCGGGAGGCATTAATAATATTTTCATGTTGCGAAATGGGATCCCCAAAAAATGTATGAACCCCCAGTATTTTCCCCCCCGACTTCACTGCTAACCGCAACGTTCCAATCCACCGCATTCCACTAAAACCCACTCGCTAGTTGATTTAAATGGCCATTAATTTACAGGCATTAAACACTAAATTCCTTCCATTTGGCCCAGAAATTCATGAAAATTAGATTTAAAAATTATGTTATATTGTGGATTATTGTGTGACTGTTATTTGGACACTTAGGCAATTTTAAAAAAGTTTATCTTTTCTTAAGAAATTGATAGATGTTTAGATCTACTCATTGAATTTTGTAATTAGCTACAATTAGATAACTAACTAATTATATGCTTTAATTTCAGGTCATCCAAGTAAGATTGTTTAATATTTGTTTCAGAATGCTTCAATCTATAATAACTGAAAATTTCATTGAGTTCTCTTAATTTTTAAGAATGTTATGGACATTTAACTTTTCCAGATCACAGCTTTTGAGTTAAGTCAATTGAAAGGCAATGGGAAGCAAGATGCTCATTTCCGAGTATGAAAATGGCCATAACTTTCTTAATACTGAAGATATGAAAGTAAATTAGGTGTCAAATTAAACTTCTTTTTATGCTTTATCTGATGGGATAAATTGCAGACTTGATTTTTAAAATCTCAAAATTTTGTAACATTGCTAGGAATGGGTGAAGTTTCAGGTCAAGACCTTTCTTCAGACTGAGAGTCAGGTTAGAGGGAAACGAGGGATATGGAAGGGTAAGGTTCACACCTACTTCCATATCTCTGTGTCTCCTGCTTTTCTGACTCTCAGTCTGAAGAAGGGTCTTGACCCGAAACATCACCCGTTCCTTCTATCCAGATATGCTGCCTGTCCCGCTGAGTTACTCCAGCATTTTGTGTCTATCTTTGGTGTAAGGCAGCATCTGCGGTTCCTTCCTACACAGTTGGAAGGAATATCCTGACCCAAAACATCATCGTTAATTTCCCTCCACAGACGCTGCCTGACCCGCTGAGTTTATCCATGCTGGGTGGTCTCGCAGTCTCACTCCTCCAATGCTGGAATCCTCAACAGATCAGGCAGCGTTTGTGGAAAGGAAAACAGAGTCAACAATTCAGGAAAAAGCCCTTTGTCAGGATTATAATGATGTTAAGTAATAAACGATAGATCAAAGAGATTTCAAAATGGCGAATCATATTTTTCTTCAAATCTTCAAATCAAATCTTCAAATCAAAGCAAAAGCAGAGGATTGTAGACCCAGCCCAGACCATCACACAAAGCAAGCTGCCTTCCATTCCATTACACCTCACGCTGCCTCGGCAAGGCCACCCTCTTCTCTCCTTTCCCATCAACCAAGAGGTGTAGTGTAAAAATGCACACCTCCAGACTCAGGAAGTTTCTTCCCAGCTGTAATCAGGCAAGTGAACTATTCTATCACCAACTGGAGAATGGTCCTGAGCTACTATCTGCCTCATTGGCGATCCTCGGACTATCTTTCATTGGACTTTGCTGGACTTTATCTAGCACTAAACAGTATTCCCTTTATCATGTATCTGTACGCCGTGAATGACTCGATTGTAATCATGAATAGATTTTCCGCTGACTGATTAGGACACAACGATTTTTACTGTACCTCGGCACATGTGATGATAAATCAACTGAATTAAACTAAAGAAACAGAAATGTCAGTGGGTCAGGCAGCCTCAGTGGAATTCTGTTGACCAGTCATCAAACAAAATTATATTTCTCTCTCTGAAGGACCGACCTGTTGATATTTCCAGGAGGGGTCTCATTTGGCGTGGTGAGTTCTATGAAGTAACTAAAGAAGCACCAAGAAAAAGCTAATCACTCCACCTTGCCCGCGATCGTGCTGAAACTTCTCATAATCATCCTGCCTGATTTCATCATCATTCTGGTTATTTCCCCCTAATGTCGATTCAGCTTTCCCTTCATGCATCCATGTGACTAGTCAATAATATCACTGTCACTTTTAATGGCAAGAGATTGTTGGCAAACGCAGTCTCCATTGAGCCATCATGGTGCACAATGATTCTAAACAGGACGCTGAACATTAAATGGTCTTTCTGTGTTGGCCGCGGGCACTGACATACAGTTAAACCAAGACTGATTCCTGGGACGTCGGGACTTTCATATGAAGAAAGGCTGGATAGACTCGGTTTGTACTCACTGGAATTTAGAAGATTGAGGGGGGATCTTATAGAGACTTACAAAATTCTTAAGGGGTTGGACAAGCTAGATGCAGGAAGATTGTTCCCAATGTTGGGTGAGTCCAGAACAAGGGGTCACAGTTTAAGGATAAGGGGGTTAGGGTTAGGGTTAGGATTTGAGTATAGGAGCAGGGAGGTTCTACTGCAGTTGTACAGGGTTTTGGTGAGATCACACCTGGAGTATTGCGTACAGTTTTGGTCTCCGAATCTGAGAAAGGACATTCTTGCCATAGAGGGGGTACAGAGAAGGTTCACCAGACTGATTCCTGGGATGTCAGGACATTTCATATGAGGAAAGACTGGATAGACTTGGCTTGTACGTGCTAGAATTTAGAAGACTGAGGGGGGATCTTATAGAAACTTACAAAATTCTTAAGGGGTTGGATAGGCTTGAATGCAGGAAGATTGTTCCCGATGGTGGGGAGGTCTAGAACAAGGGGTCATAGTCTAAGGATAAGGGAGAAGTCTTTTAGGACCTAGATGAGGAAAACTTTCTTCAACAGAGAGTGGTGAGTCTCTGGAATTCTCTGCACAGAAGGTCGTTGAGGCCAGTTCATTGGCTATATTCAAGAGGGAGTTGATGTGGCTCTTGTGGCTAAAGGGATCAGGGGGTATGGAGAGAAGGCAGATACGGGATACTGAGTTGGATGATCAGCCATGATCATATTGAATGGCGATGCAGGCTCGAAGGGCCGAATGGCCTACTCCTGCACCTATTTTTCAATGTTTTTTTATGTTTCTAAACATGTCCCACCGAACAATTACAGTGAGATCCTGGAGGAAAACCTTACTTAGCAAGTGAAGTGATGATACTGTGACTTGTACAATGTTATGCTGAATTTTCGCTGCATTTGGAATCTGTACACTGTGGGTGGTCCAACTGCAATCGTGTATTGTTAGCACGCAACAAAAGTTTTTCACTGTACCTCGGTACACGTGACAATAAACTAAACTAAACTCAACCAATGAGCTTGCAATGGCAGAGTGGATGTGGAGAGGATGTTTCCACTCATGGGAGAGTCAAGGACCAGAGGCCATAACCTCACAATTAAGGGCTGTCCCACTTGGGCGTCATTTGCACATCATTTACGCGACATCATTTACGCATCACGATGCATTACGTGAGCATGGTGCGTGGTGACGCGCAAATGACGCCCAAGCGGGACAGGCCCTTTAAAGAACGTTCCTTTAGGAAGAAGATGAGGAGGAATTTCTTTAGCCAGAAGGTGGTGAATCTGTGGAATTCATTGCCACTAACGTTGTGGAGGTCAAGTCATTGGATACTTTTGATGCGGAGATAGATAGATTCTTGATTAGTACGGGAGTCAGCGGTTATGGGGAGAGAGCAGGAGAATGGGGTTGAGGGATAGATCAGCCGTTATTGAACGGCAGAGTAGACTTGATGGGCCGAATGTCCTAATTCTGTTAACCATATAACCATACAACCATATAACAATTACAGCACGGAAACAGGTCTTCTCGGCCCTTCCAGTCCGTGCCGACCATTTATTTTCCCCTAGTCCCATCTACCTGCACTCAGACCATACCCCTCCATTCCCTTCTCGTCCATATACCTATCCACTTTACTTTTAAATGTTAAAATCAATCCTGCCTCCACCACTTCTACTGGAAGGTCATTCCACACAGCCACCACTCTCTGAGTAAAGAAGTTCCCCCTCATGTTACCCCTAAACTTTTGTCCCTTAATTCTCATGTCATGCCCTCATGTTTGAATCTTCCCTACCCTCAATGGGAAAAGCTTATCCACGTCAACTCTGTCTATCCCTTTCATCATTTTAAAGACCTCAATCAAGTCCCCCCTTAACCTTCTGCGCTCCAAAGAATAAAGACCTAACTTGTTCAACCTTTCTCTGTAACTTAGTTGCTGGAACCCAGGCAACATTCTAGTAAATCTCCTCTGTACTCTCTCTATTTTGCTGACATCCTTCCTATAATTAGGCGACCAAAATTGTACACCATACTGTTCCTACACGTATGAACCTATGAAGAGTGCTAGAAGACAGCTGATATTCCTGATGGCCTTTTATGGTTGATGATTTATTCTCCAGTTATGAGGGAAAAGTTTGTTGTCTTCACCTCCTCTGCTGTTCACTCCATGTGTTTTCTCGGTTCATCAGTTTCCAACTCCTGATGTGCCAGCACAGGCTGACTTCACTGACTACAGCCCATGCCCCTTCCAAGAGTTTCTCTAGGTTAGGTTTACAGCTGCTTTAAGCTCTCTGTTCTATAGCTGACTTTCACAACAGAAGGTAGTTATGCTGCCCATTTACCTTTGCTTTCTTCCTCTTACGGCACTTGTTCTAGGAGCAGAAGTGGTGCTTGGGGCACAGCGGTTGAGTTGCTGCCTTATAGCGGCAGGGAGACCCGGGTTCGATCCGGACTACGAGAGTTGGCAGTATATAGTTTGTACGCTCTCCCCGTGACCACCTGGGTTTTCCCCCGGTTCCCCCAACACTCCAAAGACGTACAGGTTTGTAGGTTAATTGGCTTCTGTAAATTGTCCCTAGTCTGTAGAACTAGTGTATGGGCGATTGCTGGGCGGTGGGGTGGACACGGTGGGCCGAAGGGTCTCTGTCCATGCTGCATCTCTAAACTAAAGTCCCCCATATAGCATTGTTCTACAAACTGTCAGGTCTGTGTGGAGTTTGCATGTTCTCCCTGTGACCATGTGGGTTTCCTACTGGTGCTCTGGTTTCCTCCTACATCCTAAAGACGTGTGCATTAGGGGGGGATTTCTGAAGTGCCAGTATGGGTATTGTGGGCCGAGGGGACTGGTTTCCAGAGGGCTAGTATGGACATTGTGGGCACACACACACGCAGGCATGCAGGCATTTTTCATCGATGGGAAAAATCCTCAGGGCCAGCTCAGCGGAGGGGGACTGTGAGTAAGATGGCCAAAAATCTCAGCGACACAGGGTAGCTGAATCAATATATAGTTCAGGCAGGAAGTGGTCAAGGTGAGACCTTTAATTATATAGATTCATCATCGTTGAAAACATTAGCGACACAGTGGCGCTGGTTTCCGACGGGAACGGTGACGGACGCACCACACATCTCTGTCCTCCAGTTCCTGTGGACTTCCGCCGCTGGAAGTCCAGGATTTTGGTGTGTGTGCTTTATCATCATTCCTTACAACGCCGTGTACAACAGTGATCGCAACTTCTACTGAAGTGCGGATGGCCGTTGGCTCGCTAGAAGCTCATCTGCCCTTTGACAGGTCTTGTTGTTGGTCCTGCTGGGGGTCCACAGCCCCCTCCTCACCTGGCAAACCACGTGGGGGAGACGGTTTAGTCGCCGACTATCCGACCATGGAGCAGGTAGCACGGGATTACATGGTACCCGTGGCGGGGGGAACGCCCCCCGACCTGACCTGGCCTGACCTGACCTCTTTTATTAGAGTAATTCAGCAGGTCAGGCAACATCTGAGAAGCCTTGTCAGACTTACTGCGACATGCCCAGCAGACTAGAATCTACAAATCAAAGAACAAGAGAGGGATAGCGGGCAAAATAGTTGTCCCGATGCAACCAGGAAGAAAGGAATTATCAAAACGTACAAACTTTGTGCAGAAAGCTCCCGTGTTCAGGATCGAACCAGGTTCTCTGGAGCTGTCAGGCAGCAACTCTACCGCTGCCACACAGTGCCTCCCTTTTCTCCACTGATGTCACTGAACTGAATTAATTTTCCAACATTTTAATTTGAGTTTTCTGACATTACAATATTTTGCATTTGTAATCATTCATCACTGCTTTTCCTTGGTCTGACCTTAACAGCTTTGAGTAAGCAGTGTATCCAGCCTTCCGCCACTCTTTGGTTCAAGAAGTGCTTCCAGAATGTAATGGCACTATCATTAAGGAGGCACCACTCTATTCAGGACGACCCCATTAGAGAAGTCGTTATTCTCTCATTCCTTCTTTTTGTTTCCTTAAATCATCTTAAATTAGGTGTAGCAGCGAACTGCTGGTTTAAACCGAAGATAGACACAAAATGCTGGAGTAACTCAGCGGGACAGGCAGCATCTCTGGGGAGAAGGAATGGGTGACGTTTTGGGTCGAGACTCATCTTCAGACTTAATCCTCTGGGTTTATAGCAATACTGGAAGATCTATGATTACAATCTTCATTTCCCCCGCCCTGTTCTCTGCTGCCACTGGCTGTGGAGGGAAGAGAATTCATCACTCTCGTTCCCTGAACTCCCATGTTGCCTCTGATGACTCGGAAGATATCCCCGGTCATTTTCCCACTCTTTGTCCTGCACATTTGTTCTGCTTCTCTTTCCCTTAACCCCTGAATGGCCGGCACGCTTTGCTTGTTTTACTGACCGGCACACGCCATCTGCATTCAAGACAGACACGAGATGCTGGTGGAACTCAGTGGGGCAGGCAGCATCTCTGGAGAGAAGGAATGGGTGATGAATGGGTTTCAGGTCGAGTTCCTTCTTCAGGGTTTGAAGAAGAGTCTCGACCCGAAATAGTCTGAGGAAGGGTCTCGACCCAAACGTCTCCCATTCCTCCTCTCCAGAGAAGCTGCCTGACCCGCTGAGTTACTCCAGCATTTTGTGTCCATCTTCAGTGTAAACCAGTGTTCCATCCTCCACACCATCCGCATGCACATGGCTTTTATGGCTGAAAGCTCCCACTAGGAGGTGTCAATGATTTATATTCTATAACTCCTTTATATTCAATAAGCTCCTGTACATGGACAGATTATTCTTGTGTTGCGTACTGTGTTCCAGTCTGGGACCAGAGAGTTAAGATGCAGTGCAGCCATGATCTATACACAAAGACAGACACAAAGTGTTGGAGCAACTCAAAGGCTCAGGCAGCATCGCTGGAGAACATGGAGATTATAAATTGTCCCTAGTGTCTGTATCATCGGGACTTCTCTTCCTTCAATCCGGGACATTGCGTGCAAACGTTGCTTGTCCAAGGCCAACAGTGTTATAAAAGACCCCACACATCTCCATCACGGACTGTTCACTCTGCTGCCTCGGGCAAAAGGTATCGCAGTATAAGGAGCAGAACTGCCAGGTGTTGCAACAGCTTCTTCCCCCCGAGCCATCAGACTCCTGAATGCCATGTAATGTGCCGCCACTATTATCTATCTTATCTTTTAATCTATTTTATCCTTTTGTTATTTTATGTTGCACGGTGAGCCAGATGCAACACAATTTTGTTCAGACTTGCATTTATTGGTGTATTTTTGAATGACAATAAAGTCTTTGATTGATTGATTAATTGATTGATAGGGTAGTGTTAATTTGCAGAGATCGCTGTTTGGCACCAACTCAATGAGTCAAAGCGCTGTATCTGTAAACTAAACTAAACGGAGCCTCATTTGTCTATGTATAAATCCTATCCCTCCATTCCTCCATTTCCATGTGCTTATCCAAAAGTTTCTTAAATGCCATGAACATACCGGCCTCCTCCACCACCCCTGGCAGCGGGTTCCAGGCAATCACCCCCCTCTGTGTAAATAACCTGCCCCACACATCACCTTCAAGCTTTAACCCTCTCCCCTTAATGCTCTGCCTTGTATTTCCTGGGAGATAGATTCTGACTGTCTACGCTATATATATCCTATCTTCTGCAGTATGGATCTATGATTCTATTAATTAATGTTATAAATTGGCAAATATAATAATGAAACCACTTCATTAGGCGGCACAGTGGCGCAGCGGTAGAGTTGCTGCCTTGCAGCAACAAGGATCCAGCTTCCATCCTGACTACGGGCGCTGTCTGAATGGAGTTTATTCCTTCTCCCCGTGACCTGCGTGGGTTTTTCCGAGACCTTCATCTCCTCCCACATACCAAAGTCCTACAAGTTTGTAGGTTAGTTGATTGATAAATGTAAACATTGTCCCTAGTGTGTGTGGGATAGTGTTAATGTACGGGGATCGCTGGTCGGCACGGACCCGGTGGGCAGAAGGGCCTGTTTCCGCACTGTATCTCTGAACCATATAAACCCATATCACTCGAATCCCAGGTGCCCTCCCCCTAACCTGGGACATCTACAAATAGTGCCTGAAGTCCTCTAAAGATGCTGCAGGTGACCTGGCTTCATCCACCTTTGCTTCAGTTCTGCTGGATGACGCAAACAACGCTTCACGATGGGTCGTTAGTTGCAGAAATGGATTAACAATTGATGAGGCAAGTCGTCCATTTGCTAACCTAGTTTAAGACAAAGCGGCAGCTCAGAAGCCGACATGACGAAAGTCTCAAACTCTCCGGGGCCACTTTGGCAGCAACTAAATATAGATCCGGATTAATTAGGTGCTTCCATTGGGAAAACTGTCAGAGCATGACTTCCCGAGGCAGTCACCCTTAGTTCCCCAAACCAGCTCCCTTCATCCCTTATTTCTTTATGATGGGTTGCCCGGTAACCACAGATGACATTGTACTTGAATGCAACTTTGTTAATGCTTCTTATAATTAAACATTTTGGGAGTAGCTCGTGACGGTGATAGACAAAGACATTCTCCTCACTGGAAATTAAAGGGACCGATAGCATTAGATTGGATCGAGTCCCTTCATGGGAAAAGGCAAATGGAGACATCTGACCAGATGTCACAACTGTTTGCTCACTTAATCACTGAGCAATTTTTTCCAAAGATCACACTTTGTATAATGTGATTGTCAATAGGGATTGAAACATCCTTCATTAATCCCCAAGGTACAGCTGTCAGAGTTGTTCACCTTATCATCCTACTGATCATCACCTCGACGGCTCCGAGATGCCTGTCCTCACTGTTCTAATCACCACTTTACTCTGCACTCAATCTTGTTACATTAACGCAGTGGTTATGGAGTCCGTGACAAATGGACCAGGTGCCCACAGGTGCCACCTCCAGGATTCAAGTTCATGGGCAGACCTGTGATATCTCATTATCCTTTATTGTATTGAATCGTCAAACAGACAAATCGCTAATGATCGGTTAATGCCCAATCATTAGCCATTTCCATAGCTTCTCTCTGCGCACTCTCTAAGTGCATGGAGAGAAGAGAAATGTAAAAATAGATATTTTTCCTCCACCTATTTACAATGCCAGAGTGCATGAAAAGGCTCATGTTTCAGGTTCTCACTATAGTTTATTGTCACGTGTACTGAGGTACAGTGAAAAGCCTTTGTTGCGTGCTAACCAGTCAGCAGAAAGACAACACATGATTATAATCGAGCCATTTACAGTGTACAGATACATGATTAGGGAATAACGTTTAGTACATGGTAAAGGCAGTAAAGTCCAATCAAGGATAGTTCGAGGGTCACCAATGAGGTTGATGTTAGTTCAAGACCGCTCTCTGCCAATAATTCAAATTATTTCCCGATCTCAAGGAAGTGGCATGTCATTCAGCCATTTCCAAACTGTAGTATGGATGAGAACTTACTATCAGGAGGGATTGGATACACCGGGTTTATTCTCACGGGAATCCAGGAAGCTGATGAGAATGTTATAGGTTTATCAAATGATAAGGTGCACAGGGATTGTAGGTAGCTAGAGTGTTTCTCCAACAGTGGTGCAGTCTAACACTCGAGCGCAGAGGTTGAAGATGAGAGGAGGCAAATGTAGACTTTAGATTGCATCCCTTAAATCCTTTCAATTTAAGCAGCTGTGCAAATACCTTTTTGTTGTAACTGTACCTGCCTGAACAAATTCCTCTGGCAGATCTAACCACGATCCTCTGTGTGGAAAACCTGCCCCTCCAATCTCCTTTATATTTCCCCCCTCTCACTTTGAACCTCTGGCCTCAGGTTTTAGACTCCAGGGGGAAACACTCTAGCGTTCTACACTCCCCGCGCCCCTTATGGTTTCATAAACCTCACTAACTTTCTCATCTTATTCCAGTGAGAACAAACCCCGTTTATCCACTTCCTCCTGGATAAGTCATGGCCTCTGTTCGAGCCAATATCCCAGCGAATCTCTTCTGCACCCTCTCTAATTCTGCCATATACTTCCTGTTGGCCAGAATAGTTCACAATACTCCAAGTGTGGTCTGACCGATATGTTGTGCAGCTTCACCTCTTGAACTCAATACCTCGGTGAATGAAGGAATGCGGACCAATTTTATTCTTCACTACTGTATCCACCTGTGTGACTATTTTCAGGGAGATATGAATTTACTAAATATGTCCTGTCAGTATTTGATGCCCTAAAATGGATTATACAGGTCTGGATAACATTCCATCTATTACTGCTCTGGCCAGCTTTCTAACCGATCTGAGTCCTTCTATATCAATGAGAGCAGTGCAACACCAAACATGCCCTTCATCCCACAATGTTTGTGCCAAACATTATGTCAAGACCAATCACTTTAACTCCCCCTCCCATTCCCACACTGACCTTTCTGTCCTGGGCCTCCTCCATTGTCAGAGTGAGGCCCAGTGCAAATTGGAGGAACAGCACCTCATATTTCGCTTGGGCAGCTTACACCCCAGCGGTATGAACATTGACTTCTCTAACTTGAGATAGCCCTTGCTTTCCCTCTCTCTCCATCCCACCTCCACCATCCAAGTTCTCCGACAAGTCTTACTGTCTCCGACTACATTTTATCTCTGTTCGTTTTGTTGTTACCTTCTCTCAACTAACAATGATCTATTGTACATTTTCTGTGATCTCCATTCCCATTGTCCTGCTTTCACATCTTGCACTTCCTTATCTATCCACTCCCTTGTCTATGTGCCACCCACTCCCCTGACTCTCAGTCTGAAGAAGGGTCTCGACCTGAATCGTCACCCATTCCTTCTCTCCGGAGATGCTGCCTGTCCCACTGAGTTACTCCAGGTTTTTTGTGTTTTTATCAAGACCAAATCTTATTTTACCAAATCTCAATCTTAAATGCCTGCGCATAATCCATAATACCATGCCCTGCATATCCATATGTCTATCCAAAAGTCTCTTAAATTTCACTGGACTATCATCCCCAGCAGTGAGTTCTAGCCGATCAGCACTCACAGGTAAAACACTTGCCCCACACATCTCATTTAAACTTTGCGCCTCTCATATTAAAGCTATGCCCTCTCGTATTTGATTTTTCCATCCTCAGAAAAAGGTTCTGACTGTTTACCTAATCGATGCCTCTCATAATTTTATATATAGCACCTTCTTCACCATCTATCGTTCACCAATTTTTCTGTCATCAGCACATGTACAAATCAGAGCACATCCATTCTCATATAAGTCATGTATGAAGCTCAACGTTCCCAGCACTGACCCCTGCATCATGTACCTCAGATCACTAAGCCAGATTTGAATCTAGTTTGCCAAAACTGAACCTTGGATCCGGTGTGCTTCAACCTTCTGCATTATTCATTATAAATTCCATGTAATCCGTGTCTATCACCCTGCATTAATCAACCTTCTCAGATGCCTCCTCAATTGCATTCAGATTGGTGAGGCAGGATTTCCCCCGCACACAACCACATTGACTCTTCCAAATGAGTCCCTATCTTTCCAAGTGAGAATAAACCTTGACCCTTAGAATTAGAGTCCTGGAGATACGCAGCATGGAGACAGCCCAACATGGCCTTGTCCACCATGTTGTCTACCTGAGTGAGTCCCACTTGCCTAACTCACAGACACACTAGTGAGGTTGATTGGAAACTGCCTCATCAATTTAAGTGCAATATGGAATAGAAAAGAAATACAGGCATTTCCATATATTAATAAATTTAAAATAACTCCCAAAACTGCAGAGCAGTCCTGCGTATCTCCGCAATTAAGCCTCAACCTTTCAAGCTGATTCACTGGTGCTAATTCCAGAAAATGATGGATTTGTATCTGAGTCTCAAACTTAAGCATAAGTACGAAGGCTTTGGGAAAAATCTCATTTTCCTTGGTTTATACATTTCATTGGTTTCATTTCCTAAATCTTGACTAATCTGCAATTGTCGACAATGTCCAGCTGACTGCCAGGATTATCACTGCTGTTTTCTGTCCAACATTTAACTGTTCAGTATCGTGACCACAACTTGATTTAAGCTTCCCCAACACAACACCTCAGGCCCTGGACTGTAACCAAATGCATCACAGGCAACGTTTGATTTGTTCCTGCAGGGATTGTTAACTAAGAATTCCCCATAGCTACTGATTGAATAGCTTAGTTTAGAGACACAGCGCAGAAACAGGCCCTTCGACCCACCGAGTCCATGCCGACCAGCGATCCCCGCACATTGAAAGTTACAGCATGGAAACAGGCCCTTCAGCCCACCTAGTCAATGCTGACTATTCACACTTCGTCCACGGGGTGGAAGATTGCAACCTTCACGTGGTCCGCCCTGTTTCGACTAATGCAATCAACTCGACGTGCACACACCGAAGATCAAATAGAAGAAGTTGTCCAACAACTTTAGGCTGTGCACGCCACACGAAAGAAGAGGAAGACACTTCATCCACCATTCACAGTCTGAAGAAGGGTCTCGACTTGAAACGTTGCCTATTCCTTCTCTCCATAGATGCTGCCTCACCTGCCGAGTTCCTCCAGCAGTTTTGACGACCCATTCACACTAGTTCAGTTATCCCCCTGTTGCATCCACTCCCTACAGACAAGGGGCAATTTACAGCTCAATTACCCGACAATCCCACACACGTCTTCATTTGCGGAGATGAGTGGAAACTGGAGATCCCGGAGGAAATCTACGCTGCCACAGGGAGAACGTGGAAACTCCACACAGCCAGCGCCCAAGGTCAGGGTCTCTGCCGCGGTGAGGCAGTAGGTCCATCAGATGCACCACTGTGCTGCCTACAAACTATCCTGCAAATAGAAATATTCTACAAGCAGGCAAAGAGATTGATGATTAGTTATAATTTTTCCAGTGAGATCAGTTGGTGTGGTAACTGGGCAGCTCCATGCTCGACTGAGTGGAGCAATGTGTTCCTTTGGTTGCCACAGTATTGGCAATTCCAAAGGGGTCGGTTTAACGTGACGATTCTGAACCGATTGCCCAAGATGTAAAACAGTACTATCTCCCTTAAATTTCCAGCATTGACTAAAAATTGGCGCAACCATTTGCCAAAAGTAGAGGGAAGTTTTTTATATGATGGCATGTGTGGGTGAGAAATTAAACAGTGCCAAGAGAAACCCCTGAGCGGATTCTGGAAGCTTAGTTTAGCTTAGAGACACAGCGCGGAAACAGGCCCTTCGGCCCACCGAGTCCGTGCCGATCAGCGATCCCCTCACCTAACACCTGTATGATTTTGGAATACGGGAGGAACCCAGAGCTCCCGGGGAAATTCCACAAGGTCACAGGGAGTATGTACACACTCCGTACAGGCAGCACCTGGAGTCAGCTTCCAACTGTGATGTGGGGGGAGGAAATTATTCAAATCTACCCTCTGTTGGCGGTGTGTTTAAGATTACCTATTTGCCTTTACCTTTAGATCAATGAATAATGTACAGATAACATTGCTTTTTCATGTCCAGTACAACGTCAGTACCATCCAACTAAACACTGGGGCTCAATTGTAATCATGTATTGTCTCTCCACTGACTGGTTAGCACGCAACAAAAGCTTTTCACTGTATCTCGGTACACGTGACAATAAACTAAACTGAACTGTGTAGGCCAAAGCCAGTAGATAGACACAAAATGCTGGAGGAGCTCAGCGGGACAGCAGCATCTCTGGATAGAAGGAATATGTGACGTTTTGGGTCGCGAGCCAGTCTGAAGAAGGGTCTCAACCCAAAACATCACCCATTACTTCCATCCAAAGATGCTGCCTCCAGCTGAGTTCACTCCAGAATTTTGTGTATGTCTTCGGTGTAAACCAGCATCTACAGTTCCTTCCTAAACATTTGTACTTCCTTCATTTCTCTAACCACCAGCATCATCCTTTTCTCCAGCTATTTTCCGCAGCAGAACCAGACCCTTCACGTTCTTGGTGCCATGACTGACAGAAAGTTTTGGACCACTCCATGAAGTTCAACTATTTCTGTAACCTCACGCATCTTCTCCTGGGGCCTACAGTTGTTCCTAGTTAAGTAACACTCAAACTTAGTTATCAACCCCTCCATGACCTTCTGCCCATCACTGAAACCCTTTCCAGGCCTCGTCATCCAAAACCCTTTGAGCTCCTTCCATTCTTCCCTCAGCATTGTCTCATTTTAGTCCATTCATCATAGGGTCATGGAGTGATACAGTGTGGAAACAGGCCCTTCGGCCCAACCTGCCCACACCAGCAGCACTCGTCCCACATTCCCGAGTTTGGTCCATATCCCTCCAAACCTGTCCTATCCATGCACCGGTCTAACTGTTTCTTAAATGTTGGGATAGTCCCTGCATCAACTACCTCCTCTGCCAGCTTGGTCCATACACCTAACACCCGTTTTTGCTTAAAAATTACCACCCAGATTCCTATTAAATAATTTCCCCTCACATCTTAAATCTATGTCCTCTGGTCCTCGATTCACCTGCTCTGGGCAAAATATTCTGTGCATCCATCCAATCTATTCCTCTCATAATTTTATACACCTCAATAAGATCAGCCCTCATCCTCCTGCACTCCTAGGGAGAGGCCCAGCCTACTCCCTCCAGCCCTGGCAACATCCTCGTAAATCTTCACAGTACCCTTTCCAGCTTGACAACATCTTTCCTGTAACACGGTGCCCAGAACTGATTACAATATTCTAAATGTGGCCTCACCAACGTCTTATACAACTGCAAAATAGCTGGCTACTTTGCCGTGGCCATCAGCATGCTAGGCCTCTGCACCTTCCTACCTATTCTTTCTTCAGATTTTGAAGATACAGAGTGGAAACAGGCCCTTCGGCCCACCTGGGCCATGCCGACCAGCGACCCCCGTACACTTGCACTATCCTACACACCAGAGACAATGAATATTTTTTACTGAAGCCTAATTAACCTACAAACCTGCAATTTCTTGGAGTGTGGGAGGAAACCAGAGCACCCGGAGAGAACCCATGCAGCTCACAGGGAGAAGGTGCAAACTCTATACTGACAGTCAGGTCTCTGGTGCTGTAAGGAAGCAACTCCACCACTGTGGCCAGATAACTAACACCAGCTGGCTAAGGCTTTGGTCAAATGTCTGATCATCTTCGACAAGTCATGATGCCAAATGTATTTAGTTTAGTTTAGCTTAGTTTAGAGATACAGCACGGAAACAGGCCCTTCAGCCCATCATGTCCACGCTGACCAGCGATCCTGGGACATTAACACTATCCTACACACTAGGAACAATTTACAATTTTAACAAATCAATTAGCCTACAAACCTGTACGTCTTGGAGTGTGGGAGGAAACCCATAGAAAACCCATGCAGGTCACGGGGAGAACATACAAACTCCGTACAGACAGCACCTGGACTCAGGATGGAGCCCAGGTTGAGCCCAATGTTGATTGAGAACATACTGTGAAATCCCGTCACTGTTGTTGTAAACTATAAGACATTTTTAGACTGAGACACATAATTGAGTAATTAGCACTGGGCTAATTATTTCAGTAAGTAATGTTTTTAGAATGTCAGTTACTCATACTGTGTATCCGCCCATCACATGTCATCACAAAGAGAGTGTGGTTCACCCTCTGTAGCTCTTGCTAAAGAGTCGTAGCGTGATACAGCGTGGAACGCCCCAACTTTCCCACACCGGCCAACATGTCCCATCTACACTAGCCCCACCTGCCTCCATTTGGCCCATATCCCTCTAAACCTGTACCTACCCATTTAGTTTCATAAATGCTGCGGTAGTCCCTGCCTCAACTACCTCCTCCGGCAGCTGGTTCCATACACCCACCACCCATTTATGTGAAAAGGCTACCCCTCAGGTTCCCATTAAATCTTTCCACCGCTCACTTTGACCCCATGTCCTCTGGTTGTCGTGTACCCAGCTCTGCTGCTGTCAGGCCTGTTGTCCCTTTGGAGGCTGGTAAAATGAGGATTTCAATTAAAAAATTAAATGAAATACTATCATTCACATTGACATTTCCCACACCCTGGTTAAAACAAACAAGTTTAAACTTAGAAGAGGGGAGAAGGAAAGCTGAAAAAAACAGGGAATTGCAGATGCTGAGATCTTGAACAAACATGAAATGCTGGAGAAATTCAAGGGGCAGGCAGCGTCTGTGGAGAGGTGACGTTTTGGGTCAGGACACAAGAAAGCTGTGCTCAGTCGACAGATTTCTTCTCCTCTCTGCTTTTTTCTTGCACAATATCCTGCGCAGTATTTCCACAGATTTCAACCCATGAGTAAAATCCAACTCAGTACTGAACTAGAGGGAACACAATGAACCGCGTCTGCTGCAATCCTGACAATGAAAGAAGGGTCCCAAACACGAAACGTCGCCTATCCGCTTCCTCGAAGATAGACACAAAGTGCTGGAGCAACTCAAAGAGTCGGGCTGCATCCCTGAAGAAAATGATTAGGTGGCGGTTCGGGTCGAGACCCTTCTTCAGACTGAGAGTCAGGGGAGAGGGAAACTAGAGGTAGGAAAGGCTTCGGAACAAATCAGAGCTGGCACCGATGACAATGGAAAGGTGGAGCCCACAATGGTCCATTGTTGGCTGTGGGTGAGGTGATAACAAAAGGATCACCTTCGAAGATAATCGTCAGTACCAATTATAACAAGTTTTTAGGGCTAACAGAAACAAGGGATATGGGGAGGAAGTAGGAATGGGGTACTGATTTTGGATGATCAACCATGATCATATTGAATGGTGGTGCTGTCTCGAAGGGCCGAATAGCCTACTTTGGCACCTATTTTCTATGTTTCTATGTTTCCGTATTCAAAGGAATCTGAGACCAGACATACCTCAGACTAATAACTGGAAGGAGCTATTAATATGGCTAACCATCCTCCCAACAGCAATGTTGAACCCACACCGAGCCCTGTGACCAACTGATATTTCTGGACTCATGTTATTCTCAAACTATCCCTCATCCTACCATCTGACCCCCAAATCGATCTGAGCTTTCGACATTGATATAAATGGTGTTCCATTCTCACCACTGGCATGTCCTGTAAAAATAACAACCTCTGACAGCTGGAGTTCTGAAAGCCACTGGTGATCGTGCGTGGTTTGCTTTCCATGCTACGCTGTATAAACCAGAGGCGTGAAGAGTCAGGAGGAAGGGAAGTGCTCTGCACATCGATTTGCTACCCAAGTGGGTTTGATTAAATGGCAAGAAGTTGCCAAACTCAGCAGGGCTCAGACTAATCCATCCCCCTCTCATCATGAGCCAGAGAGTGTCCAGGATGGGAAGCTCAGATAATAAGCCAGCAGTTTTTGATCCATTTGCAGATTGAACGTGGGTGGCTTTGGCAGGGTCAAAATACATTGCCCTTGAGAAGAGGATGGTTTGCCGCCTTGTCGAGCTGTGAAAGTGCCTCTGGCCAAGTGACTGCTGTAGTTCCAGTCGACCCAACAACGATGAAGTCACGGTGATGGCAAGTGGCTTGATGGGGAACCTGCAGGTCTGCCCCATCATCTGCCTCAGGGAGCAGTGGAGGCAGGTTCTCTGGATGCTTTCAAGAGAGAGCTAGATAGGGCTCTTAAAGATAGTGGAGTCAGGGGTTATGGGGAGAAGGCAGGAACGGGGTACTGATTGGGGATGATCAGCCACGATCACATTGAATGGCGGTGCTGGCTCGAAGGGCCGAGTGGCCTACTCCTGCACCTATTGTCTATTGACTATTGTCTATTGTTTGCCCTCCATCACAATGGAGGCAGCAGGTTGGGGAGGTCCATGAGTTCGTTTTTCATTGAAAGATACAGCATGGAAACAGGCCCCTCGGCCCATCAAGTCCACGCTGACCGTCGATCACCCATATAAAATATAACCATATAACAATTACAGCACGGAAACAGGCCATCTCGGCCCTTCAAGTCCGTGCCGAACAACTTTTTTCCCTTAGTCCCACCTGCCTGCACTCATACCATAACCCTCCATACCCTTCTCATCCATATGCCTATCCAATTTATTTTTAAATGATACCAACAAACCTGCCGTCACCACTTCCACTGGAAGCTCATTCCACACCGCTACCACTCTCTGAGTAAAGAAGTTCCCCCTCATGTTACCCCTAAACCTCTGTCCCTTAATTCTAAAGACATGTCCTCTTGTTTGAATCTTCCCTATTCTCAAAGGGAAAAGCTTGTCCACATCAACTCTGTCTATCCCTTTCATCATTTTAAAGACCTCTATCAAGTCCCCCCTTAACCTTCTGCGCTCCAGAGAATAAAGACCTAGCTTATTCAACCTATCTCTGTAACTTAGCTGTTGAAACCCAGGCAACATTCTAGTAAATCTCCTCTGTACCCTCTCTATTTTGTTGTCATCCTTCCTATAATTGGGCGACCAAAATTGTACACCATACTTCAGATTTGGTCTCACCAATGCCTTGTACAATTATAACATTACATCCCAGCTTCTATACTCAATGCTCTGATTTATAAAGGCTAGCATACCAAAAGCTTTCTTTACCACCCTATCTAAATGAGATTCCACCTTCAAGGAACTATGCACGGTTATTCCCAGATCCCTCTGTTCAACTGTATTCTTCAATTCCCTACCGTTTACCATGTAAGTCCTATTTTGATTTGTCCTGCCAAGGTGTAGCACCTCACATTTATCAGCATTAAACTCCATCTGCCATCTTTCAGCCCATTTTTCCAACTGGCCTAAATCACTCTGTAGACTTTGGAAATCCTCTTCATTATCCACAACACCCCCTATCTTGGTATCATCTGCATACTTACTAATCCAATTTACCACCCCTTCATCCAGATCATTGATGTACATGACAAACAACAAAGGACCCAACACAGATCCCTGAGGCACCCCACTAGTCACCTGCCTCCAACCCGACAAACAGCCATCCACCATTACCCTCTGGCTTCTCCCATTCAGCCACTGTTGAATCCATCTTGCTATTCCTGCATTTATACCCAACAGTTGAACCTTCTTAACCAACCTTCCATGAGGAACCTTGTCAAAGGCCTTACTGAAGTCCATATAGACAACATCCACTGCTTTACCCTCGTCAATTTCCCTAGTAACCTCTTCAAAAAATTCAAGAAGATTAGTCAAACATGACCTTCCAGGCATAAATCCATGTTGACTGTTCCTAATTAGACCCTCTTTATCCAGATGCTTATATCATTGTCTCTAAGTTTCTTTTCCATTAATTTGCCCACCACTGAAGTCAAACTAACCGGTCTATAATTGCTAGGTTTACTTTTAGAACCCTTTTTAAACAATGGAACAACATGCGCAGTACGCCAATCCTCGGGGACTATTCCCGTTTCTAATAACATTTGTAATATTTCTGTCATAGCCCTGGCTATTTCTATACTAACTTCCCTCAATGTCCTAGGGAATATCCTGTCAGGACCTGGAGACTTATCCACTTTTATATTTTTCAAAAGTGTCTGTACTTCTTTTACTTTGAAACTCATAGTATTCATAGCTACTCTACTAGTTTCCCTTACCTCACATAATTCAATATCCTTCTCCTTGGTGAATACCGAAGAAAATAAATTGTTCAATATCTCCCCCATCTCTTTTGGCTCTGCAGATAGCTGTCCACTCGGTCTCTCCAATGGACCAATTTTATCCCTTGTTATCCTTTTGCTATTAATATAGGTGTAGAAACCCTTTGGATTTACTTTCAAACTTTCAAACCCATTCACACAGCTTCAATGTATATGTAGGGTGGCATGGCGGCAGAGCAGTAGACTTGCTGCCTCACAGCGACAGAGACCCGGGTTCAAACCTGACTGAGGGTGTTGTCTGTACAGAGTTTGTACGCTCTCCCTGTGACCACATGGGTTTTGGCCGGGGGCTCCGATTTCCTCCCTCACTGTACAAATGTACAGGTTTGTAAGTTAATTGTCTTCTCTAAATTGTAAATTGTCCCAAGTGTGTTAGATAGGCTAGTGTATGGGGTGATCTCTGGTCGGCGTGGACTTGTTGGGTCAAAGTGCCTGTTTCCATGCTAAAGGATAAATCCCATTTTCTCATCCTCTCGCTACATATCAGGTGTAATTTACAAAGGTCAATGAACGTACAAACCTAGACTCATGTAGCATGGAAACAGGCCCTTCGGCCCAACATCCCTCCTCCCCCCCCCCCCCCCCATCTTTACCATGAAATTAACACATCTTTAGAATGTGGGAGGAAACCCAAGCGGTCACAGGCAGAACGTGCAAACTCCACGCAAACAGCATCTGAGATCTGGATTAAACCCAGGTCTCTGGCGCTGTGAGGCAGCGGCTCTGCAGACTGCACCAACCAGGCCATGGCAGCCCGGGTGAATCATCTGGCTACGATGCATTATAAGCCAGTCAACAGCAACTACCAGTGGTGGAGAGGGTGAGTATTCAGAGCGGTGGACATGGTGCTAGGAGGTGAGATGCTACTCCGTGGACGGTCTCAAGATTTGTTGTTCTCGCAGCAAAACATATTGGGAAACAGTGGCGATCTGATTATTTTATCTAATATTATTGAGAAATGAGAGCCAGCAATTTGCCTGTTCCTCAGATTACTGCCCCAGACAAAGCTCAACTCCTGCTGAGTTACAGAGGCTTGCAAAAGTTTTAACACCCCTTGAACATTTCCACATTTTGTCACGTTACAACCACAAACATGAATGTATTTTATTGGAATTGTATGTGATAGACCAACACAAAGTGGCGCATAATGTGAAGTGGAAGGAAAATAATACATGGTTTTCAAATGTTTTTACAAATAAAAAACTGAAAAGTATGGTGTGCAAAGGTATTCAGCCCCCTTTACTCTGATACCCCTAAATATAATCCAGTGCAACCAATTGCCTTTAGAAGTCACCTAATTAGTAAATAGAGTCCACTTGTGTGTAATCTAATCTCAGTATAAATACAGCTGTTCTGTGAAGGCCTCAATGGTTTGTTAGAGAACATTAGTGAACAAACAGCATCATGAAGCCCAAGGAACACACCAGACAGGTTGGGGATAAAGTTGTGGACAAGTTTAAAGCAGGGTTAGATTATTTAAAAATATCCCAAGCTTTGAACATCTCACAGAGCACTGTTCAATCCATCATCCGATAATGGAAACAACTGCAAACCTACCAAGACTTAGCCATCCATCTAAACTGACAGGTCGGGCAATGAGAGCATTGGTCAGAGAAGCAGCCAAGAGGCCCGTGGTAACTCTGGAGGAGCTGCCGAGATCCACAGCTCAGGTGGGAGAATCTGTCCACAGGACAACTATTAGTCGTGCACTCCACAAATTGGGCCTTTATGAAAGAGTGGCAAGAAGAAAGTCATTGTTGAAACAAAGCCATAAGAAGTTTGCAGTTTGCCACAAGCCATGTGGGGGACACAGCAAACATGTGGAGGAAGGTGGTCTTGTCTGATGAGACCAAAGTTGAAGTTTTTGGCCTAAATGCAAAATGCTATGTGTGGCAGAAAACTAACACTGCGCATCACCCTGAACACACCATCCCCACTGTGAAACATGGTGGTGGCAGCATCCTGCTGTGGGGATGCTTTTCTTCAGCAGGGACAGGGAAGCTGGTCAGAGTTGATGGGAAGATGGATGGAGCCAAATACAGGGCAATCTTGGAAGAAAACCTGTTAGAGTCTGCAAAAGACTTGAGACTGGGGCGGAGGTTCACCTTCCAGCAGGACAATGACCCTAAACATACAGCCAGAGCTCCAATGGAATTAGATCAAAGCATATTCATGTGTTAGAATGGCCCAGTCAAAGTCCAGACCTAAATCCAATTGAGAATCACTGGCAAGACTTGAAAATTGCTGTTCACAGACACTCTCCATTCAATCTGACTGAGCCTGAGCTATTTTGCAAAGAAGAATGGGCAGAAATCAGTCTCTAGATGTGCAAAGGTGATAGAAACATATCTGAGGGTATCCCATTGAGGTAGGGGGGCATGACATGAGAATTAAGGGACAGAAGTTTAGGGGTAACATGAGGGGGAACTTCTTTACTCAGAGAGTGGTGGCTGTGTGGAATGATCTTCCAGCAGAAGTGGTGGAGGCAGGATCGATTTTAACATTTAGAAGTAAAGTGGATAGGTATATGGACGGGAAGGGAATGGAGGGGTATGGTCTGAGTGCAGGTAGATGGGACTAGGGGAAAATAAATGATCGGCACGGACTGGGAGGGCCGAGAGGGCCTGTTTCCGTGCTGTAATTGTTATATGGTTAAATCCCAAAAGACTTGCAGCTGTAATTGCAGCGAAAGGTGGTTCTACAAAGTATTGACTTAGGTGTGCTGAATACTTTTGCACGCCACACTTTTCAGTTTTTTATTTGTAATAAAATTTGAAAACCATGTATCATTTTCCTTCACTTCACAATTATGCACCACTTTGTGTTGGTCTATCACATAAAATCCCAATAAAATACATTTACGTTTGTAATGTGACAAAATGTGGAAAAGTTCAAGGGGTATGAATACTTTTGCAAGCCACTGTGCATCCTCAACTTTATTGAAAGGTAGCTTTTGAAATTGGCTCCGTCAAATGATAAGTCATGTACTGATGTTCCCCCGGGTGACCTCTGCCCCCCCCCCATTGCACGCTGCAATGTCCCAGTGACAGAGATGGAACGGGCAGAATGAGGTCAATCAAAGACTGCTGAGGATGATTGGCAATTTATGGCCCACTTCATCACGATATTTCAATGCTCGCTTTGTCCAATCTGTCATTTAATGCCTCTGATCATCTTGGATGATCAGTTGGAGTCCTTGTTTCTTAATACAGAGTGTTTAGAAGAATTATTTCTCGACAGTGCCAGCCCAGTGGAGTGCAGTTGGCAACAGGTCTGTCTGCCTGAACTCTGGAGACAATCTGCAGCAACTGGACTTTCAAGTGGTTTTTGACACAATCATAAACACACTTGTGTGGCTCTGCCGTCTAGTTTAGTTTAATTTGGAGATACAGCGCAGGAACAGCCCCTACAGCCCAACGAATATGAATCGACCATTGATCCCTGCACATTAACACTATCCTACACACTCATGGGGCAATTTTACATTTATACCAAGCCAATTAACCTACAAATCTGTATGTTTTGGAGTGTGGGAGGAAACCGAAGATCTCGTAGTGAGGATCGAACCCGGGTCTCTGGCACTGTGAGGCAGCAACCCTGTTGCAATGCTGCTCGTCCTTCCAACTTGTTGCTGCTTCATCAGCATTCAGCTCCATATCCCACTCTATGTGTGGCCTGCATGAAGCAGCACTTGCCCTGATGCTGTCCTCCTTGTTCAGTGCTGTCACTGACTGTGTTTATCAGCAAGCATTTATAAAACACCTTGAACTGTGGAACGCTGCCCATACAGTCAGAGACTCATAGAGCCATACAGTATGGAAACAGGCCCTTTGATCCAACTTGCCCACACCGGCCAACATGTCCCAGCTACACTGCTCCCACCTGCCTGTGTTTGGTCCATATCCCTCCAAACCTGTCCCATCCATGTACCTGTCTAACTGTTTCTTAAGTGAGGCAATAGTCCCAGCCTCAACCACCTCCTCCGGCAGCTCGTTCCATACACCCACCGCCTTTTGTGTGAAAATGTTAGCCCTCAGATTCCTATTAAATCTTTCCCCCCCTCACCTTAAACCAATGCCCTCTGTTTCACGATTCCCCTACTCTGGGCAAGAGATGTTTTTTCAAGTTATAAAGATGGAATTGAATGGCTGAGACACTGAAGGATTTTTAACTGGGACTGAAGGAACACACATGGTTCTTTGATCTGTGAACATTCAAGTTTCTACGAAAACAGGGCCTGGAACAGCTCCTGTGGTACTTCACCGTGCCGAGTATCTCTCAAAGCGCGCACACACACACACACACACACACACAGCAGACTGCGCTCATGTGAACCATTTAATTGTCTTCAGACAATCGAGAAACATCTCCCCTCTTCCCCTCCCCCCTCTATGCCCCACCTGGGTGCACACCCCTTTCTCCCACAATCCCATTCCCCCTTCCCTGTTCCCTTCCCTCCCGCTGGCTCCACACTTCTGCTCTGCTCCCCCTCTTACCCCGCTGCCTTTTGTCTTTTCATCTCTTGCCTTTGTCCACACATCTGCCAATCAAACCCTACTCACCTGTATCCACCTATCGCTCAAGAAAGACATAAAGTGCAGGAGTGACTCAGTGGGACGGGCAGCATCTCTGGAGAAAAGGTGGCGTTTTGGCTCGAGACCGTTCTTCATTGTATTCCTCTCTAGTTCATATCTCTAGTTTCCCTCTCCCATGAATCTCAGCCTGAAGAAGAGTCTCGACCCAAAATGTCACCTAATCTTTTCCTCCAGAGATGCTGCCGGACCCGCTGAGTTACTCCAGCATTTTGTGTGTTGTCTTCAGTGCAAACCAGCATCTGCAGTTCCTTCCTACACCACCTATCACTTGTCCTGCTCCCACCTCTTCTCCATCTATCTCCCCCACTACTACAATCAGCCTCAAGAAAGGTCCTGACCCAAAACATTGGCCAGTCAAGATCTCCAGAGATGCTGCCTGATCTGCCGAGTTATTCCAGCACTTGGTGTTGTTTTTTTGTAAACCAGCATCTGCAGTTCCTTGTGTCTAGATTGTATTTTGAAATATAGATTGTGACACCACACATTTCTCTCTCATCCACACTTTCTGTCAACTCAATCACACATACACTTGTTCTGTAAGAAATAAGCCAGGTGCCAGGCAATTTTCATCTCTTATTCCCCTGAATTTATACTTAGCTCTCTGCCCAGTTCCACCAATTTACCAGCAGCCACCTTTCTCAGTTTATTTCAATGAGACAATAGACAAAAGGTTCAGGAGTAGGCCATTCGGCCCTTTGAGCCAGCACCGCCATTCAATGTGACCATGGCTGATCATCCCCAATCAGTACCCCGTTCCTGCCTTCTCCCCATATCCCCTGACTTCGCTATTTTTAAGAGCCCTATCTATTCTCTGCCTCAGAACCGGCCTCCACCGCCCTCTGAGGCAGAGAATTCCACAGACTTCCATTCCTCTTGTTAAATAGGCCAACATGCCATTCGCATTCTTCACTGCCAGCTGTACCTGCATGCTTACTTTCATAGACTGATGAGGATGGTTATTACCAAAGATTATAGAGGAGCAAGATGCGCCACTCAGTGGAAAAGGCGTAGTATCACGTGTGTGATTGTCGACGCCATTTTAGCGGACCAGAGATGGCGTCGACTATTGTGTCCACTGGGAAACTAGGCTTCTCTATGATCTTTGTCTCTCGATCTGCCGCTGTGTAATCCGCTCCAAAGCTACAGAGCAGTTGTAAGCAAAGATTACAGAGGAGCAAGATGCATTAGAAAGTTATTAGATTTATTTGTAATAGATCTTTACTTACCTCTCGATCCCTCTCTATCCCCCTCTCTTCTCTCGATCGCCCTCTCTTCTTTCTATCGCTCTCTCTCCCCTCTCGATCTCTCTCTCTCCCCTGTCGATCTTTCTCTCCCCTGTCGATCTCTTTCTCTCCCCTGTCGATCTCTTTCTCTCCCCTGTCGATCTCTTCCTCTCCACTCTCGATCTCTTTCTCTCCCCTCTCGATCTCTTTCTCTCCTCTCTCTTCTCGATTTCCCTCTCTCCCTCCCTTCCCTCTGTGTGAGAGTTGGCAGCCCTGCTATGCCTTCGGCCCAAAAGAGGATAGAAATAAATTACATAATGGTCTTTGTAGGAAGATTTTAATAAGCTCTTCTATCCAAAGATTTGCTTCTATCTGTCCCACCATATATTTATATGAATGTGTGTTTGTGTGTGCCTGTAATTTTGTGCACAGTGTGTGTTAAAGCAATACAAGGGAAGCTGTACAATGCAATGCAAGGGGAACTACGCAAAGGAGGGGCTGGGGAGGAAAGATGCGAGGGAAATGGAGGAACAGGGGGAAAAGGAAGGGGGAGAGAGAGAGGGAAGGAGAGGGGAGGGGATGGAGGGAGATTGAGAGAAGATAGGGGAGAGAGGGATCGAGGGGAGATAGAGAGGAGAGGGAGATCGAAAGAGAGGGAGAGAAAGATCGAGAGAAAGAGGGATCGAGAGGGAGAGAAAGATCGAGAGGGGGAGAGAGAGGGATCGAGAGGTAAGTAAAGATCTATTACAAATAAATCTAATAACTTTCTAATGCATCTTGCTCCTCTATAATCTTTGCTTACAACTGCTCTGTAGCTTTGGAGCGGATTACACATGGGGAGGCAATCCGCCAAAATGGCGGCCATGACGTTCCGTTACGTACTACACGCCAGTCCATTGGATTTCCACTGAGTGGCGCATCTTGCTCCTCTATAATCTTTGGTTATTACCGCTGATACCAGCCATTCTTTCCTCATGTTGATGTGCAATTGGCACATCAACATGAGCTATTCAGTATAGACATTGGGAGGCCATGTTGCAGTTATATAGGGCATTGGTGAGACCGCATTTAGCGTATTGTGTTCAGTTCCATGTTTTGGAAAGATATTGTCAAGCTGGAAAGGGTGCAGAGAAGATTTACAAAGGATGTTGTCTGGACTCGAGGGACAGAGCTATAGGGAGAGGTTGAGAATTCTGTAACTATTCCCTGGAGCACTGGATGATGAGGGGTGATCTTATAGAGATGTATAAAATCATGAGAGGAATAGATCAGATGGATGCACAGAGTCTCTTGCCCAGACTAGTCATAGGTTTAAGGTGAAGGGGGAAAGATTTAATAGGAATCTGAGGGGTAAGGTTTTCACACAGAGGGAGGTGGGTGTGTGGCATGAGCTGCCAGAGGAGGTGCAGTAGTTAAGGATGGGACTATTGCAACATTTAAGAAGCAATTAGACAGGTACTTGGATAGGACAGGTTTAGAGGGATATGGACCAAACGCAGGCAGGTGGGACATGTTGGCCGGTGTGGGCAAGTTGGGCCGAAGGGCCTGTTTCCACACAGTATCACTCTATGACTCTTTAAGAGTGTGACTGGAAGGATTTATGATCCTGGCAGCTTCTGATTGCTCTGCGACTCTGTATTAGTCCACTGCCAACAGGCAGGTTGAGACTGCACTGTGGAATAGTGGATGTGGGCCCAGTGTTAACTGAGGGGCAGGTGCCCAGTGTCGATCCCACTGACGCTGGGCACACAAACACTTGCCGAGTCTGAATGAATGTCGGTAACTCGATGGTTCGTCTGAAAATCTTGTTGGGGTGGGGGAGAAGCACATTAGTGGAATATGCTAATTGGACATCATTTTTATATTTAAATTAGCTTAATTAGTAAATTGCCTATCTGCTGTAACTGCAAACACCATTAGGGATTAGAATTTGTTAACAGGGTATGTTAATTTTATCTCATATGCATATATAGATTACGCCTGATTATAATATTGTTCTGGCATGGCAAGTGGCTGTTACCATGGTAATCACACACTGAAGCTGAGGATATATTGGATGAAGAAAGGCCTATCAGAGCCAATGAGTTTGGAGTGAGCCCATCATCTCTCTAACACATAGCCATTACCAGGCACTTGTGATGGGCTCTCGAGGCCATTTCTAAGGGTCATTTCAATGTCCTTCACTGGCAACTTACTCCAGAAGATCTGGACCATCTCCAACACGTTGGTTAAGCAAATGATTGCCCTGACTTTGCTGCGTGGGAAGGAACTGCAGATGCTAGTTTCAACCAGAGGTCGACACAAAAAGCGGGAGTAACTCAGCGGGCCAGGCAGCATCTCTGGAGAGAAGGAATGGGTGACATTTCGGGTCGAGACCCTTCTTCAGGCTAGAATCAGGGGAGAGTGAAACGAGAGGTGTAGATCATGTATAGAGATATAGAACAAATGTATGAAAGATATGCACAAAAGCATGCTCTGTTCAAACCGAAGATAGACACAAAAAGCTGGAGTAACTCAGTGGGTCAGACACATCTCTGGATAAAAGGAATAGGTGACGTTTTGGGGTCGAGACCCTAAACAGATCTCGGAACAGGTCTGAGGAAGGGTCTCGTCCTGACTTTGCTTCCGAGTTTGCAATTTAAAGGATTGAATTCAGAGCCACCAATTTACCCAGATCAGCTTTGCCAATTTCCGTCATAATCTTTATCCTCTTAAACTGAAAAACAACGGGGTTCCCTGCACATTAATGCCCAATTCCCCGCTCAACACTGAAGCAACACAAATCACGTAAAGCATCGACAATCACAGCCAGCGGTAGCCAAGGAGGTGTCACAGCTTCTGGGAATGAAGTGCAGCTCAGGAGTGAATGATGGCCACTGGGGCAGTTCTCATCTCCTCCCTCAGGCAGTGTGTTCTGGTAATGAGTGGGCTTCTGCTGAGCTCAAGGTGTCTTCATGTGGAGGAAGGAACTGCGGATGCTGGTTTCAACCGAAGATAGACACAAAATGCTATGGTAGCTCAACGGGACAGGCAGCATCTCTGGAGAGAATGGGTGACGTTTCGGGTAGGGACACTTCTTCAGACTGATGATCTTTATCAGTCTGAAGAAGGGTCTCAACCCGAAACATCATCAATTCCTTCTCTCCAGAAATGCTGCCTGCCCCGCTGAGTTACTCCAGCTTTTTGTGTCGATCTTCGGTGTAAACCAGCATCTGCAGTTCCTTCCTCCACAATGGAGTTTCCCGCCCTAATCCAAATTTAGTGCAGTAATTAATGGAGGGAATGATTAATGATGTCAATGGGATATGGTGCAACCCTGCCACTTTGTGACTGAGACCTGAGTGCACTGGTTCTTGATCTCAGAGGTGACTGCCATTGAATTAAATGACTACAATCAATGATGGAGCTCTCTATAACCAGCTGTCCAATACAGGTGGTTCATAAATTCTTGTGATAGGAGTAGAATTAGGCCATTCGACCCATCAAGTCTACTCTGCCATTCAATCATAGCTGATCTATCTCTCCTTCCTAACCCCATTTGCCTGTTTTTTTCCCCATGACCCCTGACACCCGTATGGTGTTTTAACCTAGGTGAAAACTAAGGCATGCCCTTTTACACTCACACTGACCAGATATTTCATAACTAGGTTCCAATCAGCAGAATTCAAATGAATAGGAGAGTTCACAGCTTTTTGGGCTGTTTATGATAACTAACCATGGAGAGACTGGACAAATTAATTCCCTCATCTGGAACACACGCAGATACATGTCAGAGGTAGGTCCATGTAGGTACATGTCAGAGAGAGTACAGAGGAGATTTACTAGAATGTTGCCTGGGTTCCAGCAACTAAGTTACAGAGAAAGGTTGAACTAGTTGGGTCTTTATTCTTTGGAGCGCAGAAGATTAAGGGGGGACTTGATTGAGGTCTTTAAAATGATGAAAGGGATAGACAGAGTTGACGTGGATAAGCTTTTCCCATTGAGGGTAGGGAAGATTCAAACAAGAGGGCATGACATGAGAATTAAGGGACAGAAGTTTAGGGGTAACATGAGGGGGAACTTCTTTACTCAGAGAGTGGTGGCTGTGTGGAATGATCTTCCAGCAGAAGTGGTGGAGGCAGGATCGATTTTAACATTTGAAAGTAAAGTGGATAGGTATATGGACGGGAAGGGAATGGAGGGATATGATCTGAGTGCAGGTAGATGGGGAAAATAAATGGTCGGCACGGACTGGAAGGGCCGAGAAGGCCTGTTTCCGTGCTGTAATTGTTATGTGGTTATATGGTTATATAGGTCCGGGGGAACGGGCATTTAACCTTTCAGTGAGCCAGGGTTTACCTGCAATTAATTTCCTCCCTCACACAATACATTAATATTTCCTCCCAGTCTGAGGAGGAATCATAGAACATGGAACAGTACAGCACAAGAACAGGCCTTTCAGCCCACAATGTCTGTGCCGAACATGATGCCTAGACCATCAGATATCTAATGGCACAAGAGTCCTGACCTGAAACACAACCTGTCCATTCCCTCTACAGATGCTGCCTGCAGAGTCCACTGAGTTCCTCCAGCATTTTGTGTTTTACACTCATCATTGTTGTGTCATGCTCAGTTGGGCCATTCTATCTATTTTCTAAATGTATTACCGATCAGTTCCATAGCTCCACTCTCCCCACACGCCCCTATGACATGGCACATTACATTTCAACCTCGTTAGAGGTAACTCGAAGGGTTGGCATGACAGAGGTCACAGCGCAGTGAAAATGTATCAAGAGAAATACTCTTGTATGGAATCATCTAGCAGTACAAGACTTCTTGCGGGCATCGTGGCCACTATTTATCAATAAACTATTCTCCCATGATTACATTGTTGACCATGGGAGTTGGCCAAGTGGAAATTGTCTATTATGCTTATTATATCAGAGACTCAATCCGAGAAGTATTTTGCTGCCTGTTCTGAGCCTGGAGCTGTTCCGAAAGGATTGCAAATATCACTATATATAAGTGTAAGAGTTTCTAATTCTCCACGGATATAATAGTGCTAACTGGAGCACTGCCTCCATAAAGTACTTAAATAGAAATATAGCAGCAGTCAGGAAAATAGGTTGGGAACATTTTTCTCTCATTACAGTATTACAACGTAACCACAAAATAACAACTTCAGGGATCTGACTAAAATTACACCAATTACATCTGCTGAAAGACAACACTGGGATATCATTTCCTCAAATGAAGGGTAATTATTGGGTACAAAACATTCGGAGAGCAAGAGTGAAGTAAAATATGGAACATTAAGAAATATTCAAGAGCTAAAATGGTGGTGTGTTATGGGGGAAGGACCATTGGATTATTGTGTGTAGGAAGGAACTGCAGATGCTGGTTTACACCAAAGATAGTTGCAAAATGCTGGAGTAACTCAGAGGGACAGGCAGCATCTCTGGAGAAAAGGAATAGGTAATGTTTCGGATCAAGACCCTAGTGAGACGACACCTGGAGTATTGTGAGTAGTTTTGGGCCTCTAATTTGAGGAAGGACATTCTTGCTATTGACGGAGTGCAGCATAAGTTTACAAGGTTAATTCCCGGGATGGCGGGACTGTCATATGTTGAGGGAATGGAGCGGCTGGGCTTGTACACTCTGGAGTTTAGAAGGATGAGAGGATATCTTATTGAAACATATAAGATTATGAAGGGTTTGGACACGCTAGAGGCAGGAAGCATGTTCCCGATGTTGGGGGAGTCCAGAACCAGGGGCCACAGATTAAGAATAAGGGGTAAGCCATTTAGAACGGAGAGGAGGAAACACTTCTTCATACAGAGAGTGGTGAGTCTGTGGAATTCTCTGCCTCAGAGGGCGGTGGGGGCCGGCTCTCTGGATACTTCTAAGGGAGAGCTAGATAGGGCTCTTAAAGATAGCGGAGTCAGGGGATATGGGGAGAAGGCAGGAACGGGTACTGATTGTGGATGATCAGCCATGATTACAGTGAATAAGAAGGGCGGAATGGCCTACTCCTGCAACTATTGTCTATTGTCTATTGTGACACTTCTTCAGACCCTACTCCAGCATTTTGTGTCTATCAATAAATTATTTTGTCTGGGTGAACTATTTGTTGGGATGTGTGTAAATTCTGGCCAAATTGGAGAGGCCAGGACACTAAAATTGAGTAAAGGCTTCTGTGCCTTCTGCGGAACTAGGACAAGCTGCAGAATGGTGCCAGTTTGTATAGAGCCTAGATAAGAGCTGCAGGAAGAGAATGGAACATCTGCAGATCCTGACAATTAGGTGCAAGTTGCAAAGCTTTACTTTGCTGGATGTTGATTGGATTAAGTATTGAGACTTGTCTGGGTTTCTTGAATATCAAGGCACTTGTTGCAATGTTTGTTTCCTCTTCAGAAGTTCCGTTTCAATGCATTGTATTAGTCACTGTATAATTGGGTTAGGGAAATGTCTATTCATGGGTTAATCGATATCTGTTATTGGACTGTAAAGAGACCACCCCCATGTGTTTCGGCCCCATCAGGTTCGGGGACCTGGCAAAGGCCGCTCCCACGAGGTCCTGTGTCGATCTTCTGGGAGAGCGCTTAGGACTGCGTGACCTTCTGGAGTGCCTCTGCTTGAGCGAGGCTAAAGTAGGATTGCTCAGGCAGATACGAGGATCGAACCCGCGGTGGTTAGGTATAGTAGTGGGAACTGTAATTGAGTTTTGCCAAAATAAAGTTTAGATGCGCAAATGCTTGACTCAGTGATTTGTGACTGAAACTAGACTGGGGGAAGCTTAGAACGAGCTATTTACATATGGATGAAGCAGCTGAAGAAAAGAACATTTGACTCTCTTCCTTTATTTCTCTTAAAAATCTCTTAATGTTTCGGAGGTTTTAATAGCCACACAATTTGGGCATTTGCATTACCAAAACCAACAAAGGGCAAAGGGCAAACACCATGCAGGGCATTTTGACAGGCCAATTCAATTACCAAGGAAAGCAAAATTGGAAATACAATGGTTGATAGACAATGCTTGACATTGCTTTAACCCCATCACAATCACAAATCCCTCGGTTATACTACAAACTGATTCCAGCACACAAGGCTGGGGAGCAACTACCTCCAGTTGCGGTGGTTGAAGGAATGCACATGAATGAACCCTGCTCCCAGCACTGGGAATTAATTATCTAGAAATGCTGGGAGCATTTCATGGACTCCGGGTTTACTGTTCAGACATGCACCATCTGCACGTATATTTACAAATTGATAATACCACTGTGGTGGCTTGTATCAATCATATGGGTGGAATAAGTCGATATCCTGTGACGAATTGGTCAATACAATCTGGCACTGGTGCCTAGAAAGGAGCATTTGGATATCAGCCACTTACCTTCCAGGTAGGCTAAATACAGTGGCGGACACCAGGTCACGCAAGTTTAATGACAACACCGAATGGATGTTGGACCGCAAAGTGTTTGCCGATATTATAGATCAGTATGGGGCAGAATAAATGCTATAAAAATGATAGTGCTACCTCAAATAATATATTTATTTCAATCCATACCAATATATATACCAAAATATTATTTTTTTAAACTAGACTCTAATATTACTAATTTTATATGGGACTACAAAGCACATAGAATGAAAATAAATCATTTGTGTAAACCTAAAGATGTAGGGGGACTTGCACTGCCTAATTTTTTATATTATTATTGGGCAGTGCATATTAAGAATATTATTTATTGGTTGGATTGTCCTTCTCAACAGATGAAATGGATAAGAATGGAAAAAGAGGATTGTTTTCCTTACGATTTAGGAGCGATCCTCTTCTCCCCGATAAAATTGAATAATATATTACATAAGAAGAATCCAATCAAACACAATATAATTGGAATTTGGAAACAAATAAAATTAACTTTAAAATTAAGAAACTTATCATCATTAACACCAATAGTGATTAATCCGGTATTTAAACTATCTTTTATGGATAAAACATATAGACAATGGGAAAGATTGGGAATTAAAAAGTTGGGTGATATGTATGAAATGGGAAATCTATTATCATTTCAACAATTAAAATCAAAATTTAATCTGAATAATAACCAATACTTTAAATATTTACAGATATGTGACTTTATAAAAAAATATACTCCAAGATTACAGAATATAACGATAGACCCACTGGAAGAAGCAATGAATATTAAGGCGGACTCACAAAAATTAATATCATATCTATATAACAGTATTCTTAATCGAGAATCGCCAGCTACGGAGGCAGTTAGAGAAGACTGGGAAAAAGATTTAATGATAGAAATTTCTAAAGAAACATGGGAGAGGTATTTGTTATATATACATAAATGTTCGATTAACACTAGACATAATTTAATTCAATTTAACATATTACACAGATTGTATTATTCAAAAGTTAGGTTGAATAAATTTTTTTCAAATATTTCTCCCATCTGTGATAAATGCCTTTCTCAAAATGCCAACTTCACACATTCTTTCATTTCTTGCACAAAACTTCAAAGATTTTGGTGTGATATATTTGATATATTCACTAGTTTAAGATAAAAATGGAACCTAGCATGGAAATGATTATCTTTGGAGTATTAGGAGATGGAAACAAATTAAATATATCCCAAATCTCATTTATTAATTATGGTTTAATAATAGCGAAAAAACTCATACTCAAATTCTGGAAAAAGGCTACTATACCAACACTCAAAATGTGGATTGGTAATATGTTGCAAATGGCCCATTTGAAAGAAATGAGACTCCTCCTAATAGAAAAAAAAGACCAATACTTAACGAGTTGGTCTCCATTTATTTATCTTGTGGATTCATGGGGTGTAATAACATCGTCAAATTAAAAATTCTGGGTTTGAATGAAAAATGATTAAGAACAAAAAAATATATATATCGACTTGTGGCGTGTGAGAATCTCCTTTCTGCACTTTCTCACTGATCTCTTTCTTTACGCTACACTCACTAGACTATTCTTTACTCTTCGATACTTCTTTCTTTCTCATTTCTTTCTAAAAAAAAAAGGTAGTTGTACAAACAATGTTTTAATAATTCTGGGAACCTGTAAAAAGGTACCATTAAAATGTAATGTACTTACTTCTAATAAATACATTAAAAAATTTAAGAAAAAAAAAGATCGTATGGAATATCGACCTTTTTGCATCCAGACTTAATCACCAAATATCAACATATGTTGCATGGGAGCCAGACCCTGGGGCAGTAGCGATGGACGCTTTCTCGCTACACTGGGGGGGATTTGTTTTTCTATGCATTTCCCCCCTTCTGCCTCATCAGTCGGGTCTCCGACTCCGCATCAGGTATTCTGGTTGTGCCCGACTGGCCGACTCAACCATGGTTCCCTGTGGTACTGGACATGGTCTCAGAACCATGCATTCCAATACCTAAACGTCCAAGTTTATTGGTACATCCTGTGACAGGGGAGAGTCACCCGTGCCAACACCGGATAAACCTATTGGTTTGTAGGGTTTGAAAAGGCCACTCCTGTATTTTGGACTCTCGGACCGAACAATGAATATCATCACAGCATCGTGCAGGGAGTCCACCAGAAGACAGTACCTCACTTACGTGAAGAAATGGGAGGTGTTTTGTACCAAAACAAACACCACATATGACACAGCCACCATCACGGAAGTGCTGGAGTTCCTGGCAAGCCTTCATTTTGATGAAGGTTTAAGCTACAGTGCCATCAACTGTGCCAGAAGTGTCCAATTATCTCAGACAATGTTACGATCATCTTACAGTGGGGTCTCACCCTTTGGTGTCAAAACTAATGAGGGGAATATTTAATTCAAACCCCCCCAGGCCTAGATATTCCCAGACCTGGGATATCGGCTTTGTACTAGCCGTGCTCCGAGGGTGGGCACCAGTAATGTCCCTTTCATTGGACAAACTGACCTACAAAATGGTAATGCTGATGGCACTCGTGACGGTGCAACGGGTCCAGTCCCTATACAAGCTAAGTATGGACACCATGGTTATAACCAACAATAAGGTAACTTTCTTCATTCAGGGGTTACTCAAACAAAACAGGCCTGGACCATCTGGCCGTGATTTGGATTTCCTGGCCTACCCCGTAGACGGCCGTTTATGAATAGTGACCCACCTTTTACGCTATATGGAGGTCACCAAGTGTCTCAGGGGCACAGAGAGAGCTTTGCTTATAAGTCACAAAAGTCCTCATCATAGAGTCACCGTGCAAACCATTTCAAGATGATTAAGGGTGGTATTGGGTGCAGCGGGGGTGGACACTAACGTGTTTAAATCTCACTCCACCAGAGCTGCATCCACATCGGCGGCAAGGATGATGGAAGTTCCAATGGACCACATCCTTGCAACGGTGGGTTGGACAAATGAGAAAACCTTTCAGCAGTTTTATAATAAACCCGTGGCCGCGTCTGAGACGTCTTCCAACATTATTAAGTTCTGTATTGTAATTTCCCCGATGTAGGGTATTATTATGTGGTATTGTTAAATAAATACCCTTTTGTTTTTCAGCACAGTTTCATGTCTGAAATACGTCAACATACTTCCTCCATTTGTAATTATGGCAGTGTGTGAGCATGGACTCGTTCCAGGGCATGAAATCACAGAGCTTTGAAATCTTCACGTAGTCACTCATAGAAACATAGAAACATAGAATATAGGTGCAGGAGTAGGCCATTTGGCCCTTCGAGTCTGCACCGCCATTCAATTTGATCATGGCTGATCATCCAACTCAGTATCCTGTACCTGCCTTCTCTCCATACCCCCTGATCCCCTTAGCCACAAGGGCCACATCTAACTCCCTCTTAAATATAGCCAATGAACTGGCCTGAACTACCTCTGTGGCAGGGAATTCCAGAGATTCACCACTCTCTGGGTGAAAAATGTTTTTCTCATCTCGGTCCTAAAAGGCTTCCCCCTTATCCTTAAACTGTGACCCCTTGTTCTGGACTTCCCCAACATTGGGAACAATCTTCCTGCATTTAGCCTGTCCGACCCCTTAATTTTGTAAGTTTCTATAAGATCCCCCCTCAACCTTCTAAATTCTAGCGAGTACGTGCCGAGTCTATCCAGTCTTTCTTCAGATGAAAGTCCTGATATCCCAGGAATCAGTCTGGTGAAACTTCTCTGTACTGCCTCTATGGCAAGTGACTCCGAAGTAAAATAGTAAGATTAAATGAGAACTTACCAGTTTGAAGTTTGATCTTTATTTTATGAGGAGTCACGATGAGGGATTACGTGCCCTCCGCTCCCAAACCCTCTATTATAAAGGTCAACTGGTATGCTAGTTCACTCATCTTACTATGTTAGTCAACTCTGGTATCTGTGATTTCACACCGCTGCTTTGAAGAATGTCGCGCATGCGTGCTGGCGGGGTCTTCATGCAATCCCTCAACGTAACTCCTCATAAAATAAAGATCAAACTTCAAACTGGTAAGTTCTCATTGAATCTTACTATTTATTCATGTGTATATATATTTATATAATGGTATATGGACACACTGATCTGTTTTGTAGTCAATGCCTACTATGCTCTGTTGTGCTGAAGCAAAGCAAGAATTTCATTGTCCTATCAGGGACACATGACAACAAACTCACTTGAACCTGAACTTGTGTCAGGGGTTAAGGGGAGAAGGGAGGAGAATGGGGTTAGGAGGGGGAGATAGATCAGCCATGATTGAATGGTGGAGTAGACTTGAAGGGCCGAATGGCCTAATTCTACTCCTATCACTTATGACCTTATGAGATGATCTGTGTAATGTTTGAGAAGGATACCATCAAACATGATTTGACATTGCCGGATAGAAAGATGTCAGGAAATGGCAGTAGGATTTCAAATAGATCTTATAGGAGTAGTGAGTGAAAATATAATGACGTAGTGTGTGAAAATACCTTTCAAGTGCAATCAGTGCTACTAGGGTGGCCAGCACAGTAGCCAGGTTTCATGCAGCATTGAGTTAAATGACCAGTGAATAGCTGCTGGACATGCTGACATAGTGTGGAGTGTGTGAATGCAGATACGGGGCACGGCAGGGTAGAGTTGCTGCCTTAAGGGCTTGTCCCACTTACGTGTCCTTGGCACGTAAATTACGCGACGGTCGAGCGAAGGTCGGGCGCGATTACACGCATACACACAGCCGTCTGGAGCGCGTGACTTCATTTAAAGATGGGCACAAAGCTGGAGTAACTCAGCGGGACCGGCAGCATCTCTGGAGAGAAGGAATGGGTGATGTTTCGTGTCGAGATCTTGGCCCAAAACCTTTTTTGTAAACTGGTACCTGCAGTTCCACATGTCTACAAGTAACTACAAAGTATGGGAACAGTAGGCTGGTCCTAGCATTTAAAGGTGGAGTATGGTGTTGGTATACAGGGTACATCTATGAGATACAGGGGGATGCGGCACAGAAAAATACTTTAGAGATACAGCGTGGAAACAGGCCCTAAGGCCCACTGAGCCCACATCAATAGACAATAGACAATAGGTGCAGGAGTAGGCCATTTGGCCCTTCGAGCCAGCAACACCATTCAATGTGATCATGGCTGATCATCCACAATCAGTACCCCGTTCCTGCCTTCTCCCCATATCCCCTGAGTCCGCTATCTTTAAGAGCCCTATCTAGCTCTCTCTTGAAAGCATCGACAAGCGATCCCCGCACATTAACTCTACCCTACACATTAGGGAGATTTTACAATTTTACCGAAGCCAATTAGCCTACAAACCTAGATACGTCTTTGGAGTGTGGGAGGAAACCGGAGCACCCAGAGAAAACCCACGCGGCCACAGGGAGAACGTACAAACTCCATACAGACAGCACGCGTAGTCAGGATCAAACCCGGGTCTTTGGCGCTGTGCGGCAGTGTATATTTTAATAAGAATTAAATTGAGGAGGTTGTTCGGTGAGCGAGAGGCTGCAGATGCAGGACCCTGGGTCTATGGTAATCCATGAAGTGTTCAAGCTACTATTTCTGGTGGTGGTGATTTTAGATGGAAAAGGTTGAGTGAGTCCATAATCAGAGTGCAGCTTAAACCACAGCTGTGAGAATGATTGCATGTTTAATGAGGGGCCTGATGTTGAGCATTGCACAGGAACAAGCGAGCTACCCTCTCTTTGACGGAGCTGAACGCACGGACACGACCTGTCAGAAGTCTTTTACATCAGAAATTGCCCGGCAGATTGGCATGTACCGAATCGCCAGGCCAGGGCTAAAGTCCAAACACAGCCACAGGCATCTAGCCGCACAGCGGAGAGGCACAGGGAGGGGAGGGGTGAGTGGGGGTAGGGGTTGGGGGGGGGGGGGGGGGAGCAAGCGTAAAGAGTTCAGGGAAGATCAGCCTGAAATTATCCTTCCACCTTCCCTTCTCAACTTCCTGCTCTGTGTGGAGCTGCGAGGCATCGAGAGACCTGCTGATGAATCCCAGCCAACAGCTTCACCCACACACCATCTGCATTTGCCGTCTGATGCTGCACAGTGCAGCTGGGAACTGCGCACAATGCCCGTGCTGCCATTCATGCAGTTAACTCAATAACGTCGCATTCTGAGAATTAGTTCATTTCACACAGCGAGAGTCACCTCATCCTGTCCCCTCTAACAAGCATCGGCCGTTAACAACTGTCCTCCAGACTTTCCTCTCCCCTCCCCTTCTCCCCGTGACCTGCGTGGGGTTTCGCCAGGATATTTACCGTCCTCCCACACTCCATGTGCACATCGCTGTACAGGTTTGTGGGTTAATTGGCTTGGTACAAAATGTACAAATTGTCCCCAGTGTGTGTAGGGTAGTGTTAAGGACCTGTCCCACTTTCACGACCTAATTCACAACCTTTTTCGTGGACATTTTTCATCATGTTGAAAAAACACCGCAACCTACTTGATGCCACGAGTACCTACGACTAGCATCACAACCTCCTACAACCTACTTACAACCTCCTACAACCTCGTGATGACCATGCTGCGAGAATGAGTCAAGGGCAAACTCGGCAGAGGTCGTGAATTAGGTCATTAAAGTGGGACAGGCCCTTTAGCATGTGGGGATCGCTGGTTGGCGGGGACTCAGTGGGCCGAATGGCCTGTTTCCATGCTGCATTTCTGAACTAAACTAAACAACTTTGAGGTGAGAGGGGCCATGTGCAAAGGGGATGTCCATAGCAGTGGTGGGTGTCTGGAACGTTCAGCCAGGGGTAGTGGTGGAGGCAGATACGATATTGATTATTAAGAGACTTTGAATAGGCACATGGATATGCTGGCAATGGAGGCATGTGGATTGTGTGCAGGCAGATAAGAGCTGGTCTTAGCATCATGTTCGGCACAGACATTGTGGGCCGAAGGGCCTGTTCCTGTGCTGGAATTTTCTGTGCTCTATTCCTCAACCGTCAGGCAGACTGCTCTTGTTAATTGTATCCAACACATCGTTGTAACCTCTCTGAAGGGAACATTCCTGTTATTCAGTAATAATAGAATCATTCTATTATTACTGAAATGTGGTGAGATTTTCGAATGCCTCTCTCTGAGAATGACTGCAAACAACAAGTAAATTATCCACTCATGCCTTGGGCTCAAGAACGAGCAGGTTTGCAATTTTATGTCTCTTGAAGAGGAAGCCCAACGTGATCATTCCAAGCCGACCAATTTCCAGCACTCTGCGGTGCCTGGCTCGGTAGACTAACACAAAGGTTAACACAAATGAAGAAGGAATGCCCATCGGCTTGTACTCCCTTAGAAGATTGAGGGGGGATCTTATAGAAACTTACAACATTCTTAAGGGGTTGGACAGGCTAGATGCAGGAAGATTGTTCCCGATGTTGGGGAAGTCCAGAACAAGGGGTCACAGTTTAAGGATAAGGGGGAAGTCTTTTAGGACCGAGATGAGAAAAACATTTTTCACACAGAGAGTGGTGAATCTCTGGAACTCTCTGCCACAGAAGGTAGTTGAGGCCAGTTCATTGGCTATATTCAAGAGGGAGTTAGATGTGGCTCTAGTGTCTAAAAGGATCAAGGTGTATGGAGAGAAGGCAGGTAGGATACTGAGTTGGATGATCAGCCATGATCATATTGAATGGTGGTGCAGGCTCGAAGGGCTGAATGGCCTACTCCTGCACCTATTTTCTATGTTTCTAATTGTCTTTGATAAAATAAATGTAAGCGTGACTCTCATACCAGGAATCAGTGTCTATGCCAAGTTTATGTTTGTTGATGTGTGACGTCAAATAACATGCCAGAGCCCATACATCGATATACCAAAGGGCTCATGGAACTAGAACATAGAAGCTGGAACAGTACAGCACATGAACAGGCCCTTCGGCCCACAATATCTGTGCTCAACGTGATGCCAAGACCATCACTTATCTGCCTGCACATAAGCCATAATCTCTCCATTCCCTGCATTTCCATGCGCCGAACCAAAAGTCTTTAAAACGCAACTAACGTTGCCAGCAGTTGCGTTCCAGGCACCCATCACCCTCTGTGTAGAAAAACTTGCCCCGCACATCTCCTTTAAACGTTTTCTCCCTCAAGACCATCTTACTAACCAAGGATATCCCCAATTTCAAAAACCCGGAGAAAACAGAATACAGTATTTTAGTACATTAATTTGTGTTTTTATTCCAATCAATTCCCGTTGAAAACAAATTCACAAATTCACAAAGCTTGCTGAGACCAAACCTCCACAACTTGGAAGAGACCGAGAGATGTGGAAAACAAAATAACAGAAAGATTATCCCGGCCACTTTTACAATGATTGAGGTCAAGTGCAGAGACCATTCAGGCTAATATGTTCATCCTGTCCACATGAAACCTGGTCTCTCTCTTCAGCTCTCAATTCTTAGCCTTGCAGCAATGCTTTACCAGATGCCTTGTCAATGTCATGGCTTCTTTCCCCCACCTTGTCAGCCCCAAAATGACCAAAAAACTCACCCAATTCTAGCTTCAGTTACTCCAAGCCAACACAAGATACACAGGATATTTTAACAAGTAATTATTGTTTCAAATATTTAAGGGCCAGAAGCCAATATCAATCAATAACGAAGGCTGGAGCAGGAACCGAGCCAACAGCAATGCTGGCAATGATTAGCAGAAGTCCTGAAGAGTCAGCATGAAACAAAAAGCAACTCACACACTGCAAACTGCATCATTAACTACTCTTACACACCATACACCACTAGGTTAACCCTTTCACTAACAAACACAGCAACCGCAAGGCAGGTCTTCACTGCAAACCACTCCTTATACAAGTCATCACATTGAACATCCAATGCTCAATGGATGAACTAATTATCAATTATAATCCTCCGTTGTTCCATCTGATGAGTTATACATCTGTCCTCTTATCTCCTCTGACATCTGATCTGCATCTTCCCACCTCATAATTCTCTTCTGAAGGAGTCTGAAGAAGGGTTCTGACCCGAAACGTCACCTATTCCTTTTCTCCAAGATGCTGTCTGACCCGCTGAGTTACTCCAGCTTTTTGTGTCTATCTGCATAATTCACTTCCATGGTGGATCCTGTGCCAGCATAGTTGCTGCCATCACTCCCCACCTGAATCATTTCTTATTTCCATATTCCACTCTTCCTGGTGCTCTGCTCTCTACCATTCTCCCCACTCACTTATATTCTTGAGTTCATCCCAACTCTTGGAACCCACATACCATCTTGCATTAGCTCCTATCCATTCCTACTCCAGCTGCAGGTAAACTTATTTTTTTTACCGTTGTTTCAGAGCCCTCATTCGTGTGTCCTTTTCAATCTCTCCAATCCTCAAACCCTCTGAAGCTTCTGTGGGATTTTAACTCTGGCCTTCTGTGACCACCTAGACTCATTGGGGACTGAGTCTCTTGCCCAGAGTAGGTGAATCGAGGACCAGAAGACATAGGTTTAAGGTGAAGGGGAAAGATATAATAGGAATCTCAGGGGTAATTTTTTCACACAAAGGGTGGTGGGCGTATGGAACGAGCTGCCCGAGGAGGTAGTTGAAGCTGGGACTATCCCAACATTTAAGAAACAGTTACACAGGTACAGGACAGGTTTGGCGGGATATGGGCCAAACGCAGGCAGGTGAGACTAGTGTAGCTGGGACGTTGGCTGGTGTGGACAAGTTGGGCCAAAGGGCCTGTTTCCACACTGTATCACTCTATGACTCCACTATATGAACCCCACACGGCTGTTGCCCTCAGGCTCCAGAATTCCTTCCTTAGACCTCTCCACTTCTCCACCTTTCTATTCAAGTTTAAAATGCTTCTTAATTACGGTCTGGTTTGGATTTATGATTGTCACGTGTGCCTAGGTACAGTGAATAACTTTGCTATCAAATCAGATATATTATACTGAATGCATTATATTTAATCGATGTATTATACTTAATCAAGCCAATCTCAAATCTAATAAGCAGAGTAAAGGGGAAGATACAGTGTGCAGAATACAATCCTCAGCATATAGCATAATAGTTCCATACACAATGTCCAATATCGGAAATGAGGTAGAGGTGAATTGGACTGTAGTCTAGCTTATGGAAGCACTGAACGTAATAGCTAGGCAAGAGGATATGCTAAATATACTGGTAATGCGATCTCTCATTGACTTTAAACGCAAAGCACTGACGTAACTCAACGGGTCAGGCAGCATCTCTGGACCGGAGTCCGATAGCTTAGAGGAAGATGCTGTTCCTGAGTCTGGTGGTGCGTGCTCTCAAACCTCTGCATCTTCTGCACGACAGGAGCGGGGAGAAGAATGGATCACCAGGGTGGGAAACGTCATTGATTATGTTGGCTGCTTTTCTGAGGCAGCACGAAGTGTGGATGGAGTCAATGGTGGGACTCTGGTCTGTGTGATGGCCTGGGTTACATGGACAATTCTCTGCACACCCACCTCTTTCATGTGCTCCAACACCATCTCATCTCCCTTAATGACAAATTTTCCCTCTTGACAAAGCTATAAAGCACGACATAATTGCGAGTTCTTGTTGTTCTGGGAAGACTGTGATAGCCAAGGAGGTCCTCATGTTGAAACAAGGAACTGTAAATGTTGGTTAACAAAGAAGAGACAGAATGCTGAAGTAGTTCAGGCAAGGCTTCTGGAGACCATGAAAGGTGATGTTTCGGGTCGGGACCCTTGGTCGGACCATGTGTAAGAGCATGTTACCAGTATATGCAAGGACCATTGTAGGCACACTTCAGCTCCATGTCTGCACCTCGTGGCCAGATACTCTGATGGCTATATAGGTTGCAGAATTTCCCTTGGGCCTCCCTATCTCAACAGATAAGAGAATCTTCTGTTTCGTGGTGGCTTGTCATCACAGTTATGGCGGTGATCAATCAGTCAATGTGTATCGGTGATACACCGTGTCATAACTATACCTGGATGCCTCAACTCCCAGCCAAGAGCAGCAGAAAGAAACTGTCCCCAGTGGCTGTGGAATAGGAGCAGCACCAAGGAGAAGAAGAAATGGGAAAATATTAATAACACTCCGCGTCCTTCGTGGCACTGCTGCATAGTGTTTGAATTCAGCTCATATCCACGGATTCACATTTCCAACTATTTTTTATAGTGATAGGAGCAGAATTAGGCCATTTGGCCCATCGTATATTCCACCAATCAATCACGGCAGATCTATCTCTTCCTCCTAACCCCATTCTCCTCCCTACCTATAACCCCTGACACCCACACTAGTCAAAAATGTATCTATCTCTGCTTTAAAAATATTCATTCATTTGGCCTTCACAGCCTTCTGTGGCAATGAATTCCACATGTTCACCACCCTATAGGAATTCTCCTCATCTCCTTCCTAAAGTACCATTTCATTTCGGAGTCACGTGAGTGACTTCGTGAAGAGCCCGCCGGCGCGCATGCTCGACATATCGTCGTAACGCGTTGCTGCGACGGCTGGCGGTGGAGCGCGCTCCTCGCCAGCCCTTCATAAGGGGCCACGGAGGTGAGTATTCCACCTTTAGTTGGTGGTCCTTGTTGTCTGATTATGTCTTGCAGCAAGGACATGGATGGGAGTTCGAAGGGCCGGAGGACGTCAGGACGAGTTCGCCGGTCAACAGTTCCGGGGCCTTTACCATCGGCAGTACCTGCAGCGCTGGCCGGGACTCAGGCGGAGATGTGGGTAAGCCCTGTGTTCACAGGTCCAGATCCGCCAGCACACCACAGCTCGGAGGAGTTCGACGAGGAGGAGTGTGGTGTGCCGCCAGAGCAGGGGGACCCTGCCATGGCAGTCAGGTTGTCAGCGGGCTCGCTGGCGACCTCGAGCAGGGCGCGTGCCGTTGCACGGCCTGTTCCACTCAGCCCTCCGAGAAGGGGGAGGGGAGGAGCCCAGAAGCCTAACCCTGTTAGGGCTAAGGCATTGCCTGTCGCGGAGGAGCGGTCAGGTTCCAGGGCGAGACCCGGGGCGGCTGTGAGGTCCAGCCGGCACACCCCGACTCTCGACGCCGGGACGGGTCGGTTGAGTCGGGTCTCGTCGCGGTCGCCGAGCCCCCCATGGATGGGTGGGCGGCACCATGCGTCGGCAACGTCCACGATGTGGGCAGCCGGCAAGACTGCGCGGGCCCCAGGCAGCCATGCTTCGGCTGGTGCCGACACCTCGCCGCATGTGCCCTTAGTGGCAGCGGCTTCAGCTCTCGCTAAACGGAGGCGATTGAACACGCCCGCGCAGGAATCGCGCAGTTTCGCCTCGGCGGCTGTTAGCGACAACTACCGGCACCGGCAGGGCCTCGACGAGGTGCGGGCCGATGACAGGAGCCCGGTTTTCTTTTCAGAGCCGGAGGACTCCGACCACCTGAGTGTTCAGGGTGAAGGGCGTATTGACCGTATGGAGCGGCTGCTGGAGCTCCTGCTTCAACGTCAACAACAGCAGGGCAGCAACAGGCACAGGGCGTCTTCACCAACATCTACTATCAGCCTGGAGCAGCACGAGGAGGAGGTTCTGGTGGATCCCGTACCACCTCCGGTGGAGGTGCCAGCGGAGGAACTTTTGGATGTGGCGACCAAATTCGCGGCCCCACATACGGCTGGTCTTCCTCTCAATTCAAAGCTGGCAGCCACAGTGGACTTTCTTAATAATCAGGTGCTGCAGGAAGAAGTCCTCATCCAGGCTATGAGCCGTCACAAGGCTCCATCAAACTGCAACTCCCTCAACGTGCCTGTGGTCAATACGCCAATATGGGGCAACATCAGTGCGGCTATCCGTCAACAAGAGCTACAATTGCAGCGGATCCTGAAACTCCTCACGGCCGGTATTACCGCCTTTGCGCGGTCGGTGGACGAGGACGAGCTGAATTTGGACCAGGAAGATGCTCTGGCCTTATTGTGCGCGACCCAGCACGAAATCAACGGGTTTCGCAAAAACAGCATCCGCCCAGCACTCAACCCGAAGTTTGCAGGATTGTGCAAACCACCGCCGCCGCCGCCGCCCCGTCAGCTCTTTGGTGAGGACCTCTCGAAGAGAGTCAAAGAGCTTGACGAACAAGCCAAAACGGTGGGGATCATGCGCTCTAAGAGTGCCCCCACACCGTCCGGCTCAAAAGCTCCATACATTCGCTCACGAGGGTCGGCCAGTGCCTCGACGAGGACTCACCCTCTAGCTCCACAACGACAACAACACCAGAACCAGCACCAAGGGTCTTTTTTAGGACAGGGTCGGCAGAGACCTTTTTGGAAATCGAAGACGCCGCGCCCTCAAGCCAACCCAGCACCTCCACGGCCACCCACACGTGTCAAGGACCGCCGGTAACCACGGAGGTGAGGGGGTCTGGTTCTCTCTTTTCTCTCTGTTTAACTTCCCATGTTGGTGGTCGTTTACGGTTGTTTTTGGATGCATGGGGTAATTTTACTGGTGATGAGTATGTATTGCGGAATATTCAGGGGCGTAAAATTGAGTTTATTAATGGCGACATTCCTCCATCCCAGCACATGCCTGGTCGTACGTTTAAATTGTCTGCTGCAGAACAGGCAGCAGGTTACAAGGAAATTTTAAGTTTGGAACAGAAGGGTGTGATTGAGAAAACAGTGCATGAGCCAATTGAATTTGTTTCGAACATATTTACTAGACCTAAGAAGGATGGAGGCTGTCGTGTCATTATTGATCTAACCCGTTTGAATACGTTTGTAACATATACTCATTTTAAAATGGATACGTTTGAAACAGCCAAATCATTGATTTCTCATGGCTGCTTTATGGCATGCATTGATTTGAGGGATGCATATTATTCAGTATCCATCCAGAAAGATGATAGAAGGTTTTTGAAATTTATCTGGATGGGGCAACTTTGGCAGTATAAGGCTTTGCCTAATGGGCTTACTACAGCCCCTAGATTGTTCACTAAATTGGTGAAGCCAATCATGGCTTATTTGAGACAACGACATCATATAGTTATGGCCTATTTAGATGATGTCTTTATTGTGGGCCACACCCTGCAATTGGCTGAACAGGGTGTTGCAGCTGCTGTCAATATATTTCAACAATTAGGATTCATTGTCCATCCAGAGAAATCAAAGTTCTGCTCTGCCCAGGTAATTAATTACCTAGGGTTCACGGTGAACTCAATGAGCATGAGGATAACTATACCAATTAACAAAATTGAGGAAGTCACTAAGGTGTGCAGAGATTTAATTGGCACCAATATACCATCGATTCGGCATACAGCCACAGTAATTGGCAAGTTAGTGGCTTTGTTTCCGGCAGCACGATATGGACCTTTGCATTATCAGAATTTGCAAAGAGCTAAAATTACTGCGTTAAAATGGAACGCTGGTCATTACGATCGATCTATGCAGCTGCCGTCCGAAGCGATAACTGAGTTGCAATGGTGGGTGTGTCACATTAGCAACTCATTTAAGCCTGTCAGGGAGGCTAATCCGGTGGTATATTTACAGACTGATGCAAGCTCCAATGGCTGGGGAGCTACTGATAATTGCTCTAGTTGTGGGGGTAGATGGGACACCCTTGAGGCATCGATGTTGTTGACTCAAGGGATTAACTATTTGGAGTTGCTGGCAGCATTCCACGGACTTCGTGCATATTGTTCCAAGCTTGTTGGAGCACACGTCCGTCTCCAAATAGACAACACCACAGCTGTGGCATATTTAAACCATATGGGTGGTACCAGGTCAGTTTCGTGTGACAAATTGGCTAACTCAATTTGGCTCTGGTGTATTCAAAGAGACATTTGGATTTCAGCTACCTATTTGCCAGGTGAGCTTAATACTGTGGCGGACACCAGGTCACGCAAATTTAATGACAACATTGAATGGATGTTGCATCCTGAGATTTTTGCTAAAGTCACAGCCAAATTTGGTAAACCGGACATTGACCTTTTTGCGTCACGGTTGAACCATCAGGTACCAGCCTACGTTTCATGGGAACCAGATCCTGGGGCAATAGCGCTAGATGCGTTCTCGCTGGACTGGGGGAATTGGGTTTCTATGCCTTCCCTCCGTTTTGCCTCATCAGTCGGGTATTGCGAAAGATTCAGGCAGATGCTGCCAAGGGCATCCTTATTATACCCGACTGGCCCACACAGCCTTGGTATCCGGTGGTCTTTGACATGCTCAACGAACCTTGGGTCCTTTTGAAGGGTTGCCCACAATTGGTTACTCACCCTGTGTCAGGGGAGCCACATCCCTGCCATGGCTATTTAAATTTGTTGGCTTGCAGGTTCTGAACAGGCCGTTAGTCCAATACGGCCTCTCGGCTCGGACCATGGATACCATCGGGGCGTCATGTCGAGAGTCCACAAGGCAAAGATACCGCTCGCATATTAAGAAGTGGGAAGCCTACTGCAGCCGCTCTCGCATCACGTACGATGACGTGACAATAACCGACGTCCTGGAATTCCTCGCGGGGTTGCACCATGATGAACACTTAAGTTACAGTGCCATCAACAGCGCCAGAAGTGCGCTATCATTCTACCTCAATATTGGGGTAGGATCCAACAGGCTAGTGTCCAGACTCATGCGGGGTATATTCAATATGAATCCGCCTACACCACGCTATAATATCACCTGGGATGTCAGGGACGTATTAACCCTGCTCAGGACGTGGTCTCCCATGGAAGGGCTCCAACTGGACCAACTCACCATGAAGCTGGTGATGTTACTAGCGCTGACTTCAGCTCAGAGGGTACAGACACTACACAAACTGCGTGTCGACAGAATGACATCTACCCCTACAGAAGTAGTCTTTTTCGTTGACGAGCTACTAAAGCAGCATAGACCTGGGTGCACAGGGCTGCAGCTGAAGTTCCCGGCATACCCCGCAGATGCTAGGCTATGTTTAGCCTCACATATCCGCCACTATGTCAAGGTGACGGCACGCATCAGAGGAATGGAGAGATACCTGCTTGTCACTCATAAGAGACCTCATCATCGAGTGACAGTCCAGACGATATCCAGGTGGCTTCGAGTCGTCTTGGGTAAGTCAGGTATCGACACTAATGTGTTCAAGTCTCATTCCACCAGGGCTGCATCGACGTCAGCGGCGAGGGTCATGGAGGTGCCCATGGACCAAATTCTCGCCACAGCAGGATGGGCGAATGAAGCTGTGTTCCAGCGTTTTTATAACAAGCCTGTTGCTGCTCCTCTACAGTTCGCAGAAGCCGTGCTGAATGCAGGTCAAGAACGTGGAGATGTCCCCGCATGAGGGGTTTTTGATTTGTTATTAATAAATATGCTTTTGTTTTGCAGTATGAGCTATTGAGCCAGTTTGTTCCTCCCATCCATCCCTGGTAGTGGTGTGTCAGCATGGACGTGGTCCAGGGCGTGTAATCACAGAAGCTTTGAAGTCTTCACGAAGTCACTCACGTGACTCCGAAATGAAATAGTAAGATTGAACGACAACTTACCAGTTCGAAGGTTGATCTTTATTTCATGAGGTGTCGAAGTGAGGGATTTCGTGCCCTCCTCGCCCAACCCTCAATCACCTTCATCTGGTAATCTTAGTCAATTCAATCATACTATGCGAAGTCATTTCTATTGTTGGTTCTGTGATTCCACGCCGCTACTTTGAAGTATGTCGAGCATGCGCGCCGGCGGGCTCTTCACGAAATCCCTCACTTCGACTCCTCATGAAATAAAGATCAACCTTCGAACTGGTAAGTTCTCGTTCAATCTTACTATTCTTTATATCAGAGGCTGTGTCCTTACCCTGTTCTACAGCCCTGGGATGTTGCCTTGCTCACCAAAGGGATCTGAAGCTGCAGTAGCACTGGCATCGCGCAGGGATCTAACCCACAGCTGCCAATTACCTGAATTCTGCCCAGGATGGTTGGGTAAGGTTGATGCCCACCAAGCCCGCGACACCCAACACACCTCCAACAATGCAACACTGCATGGTTTCAATGCTCTGAAACCACCTTGTGCACAGTTGTATCTTCAGGAATGTAATGGAGGCAGGCAAGAGGATATATTCTAAATGCAATGAAAATGTCACCTCTCATTGACTTCAAACACAAAGTAACTCAGGGTCTCTGGACGGGAGTTCTGGGCGACCCTCTCTCACTGCTCCCCCTCTGAGGTTCCTGCTGCTCGCCTGCTATTTTTTAAAATCCATGTTCTCCAGAGATGCTGCCTGACCCGCTGAGTTCCCCCAGTACTTTGTATCTTTTTCCAGCAGACACAGCATGGGAACAGGTCCTTCGGCCCAACAAATCCGCGCCGACCAGCGATCGCTCCATACACTAGAACTATCCTACAAATTAGAGACAATTTACAGAAGGGGCGGCACGGTGGCGCAGCAGTAGAGTTGCTGCCCTGCAGTGCTTTCAGCGCCAGAGACCCGGGTTCGATACCGACCGCGGGTGCTGTTTCTACGGATTTTGTACCTTCTCCCCGTGAATGAGTAGGTTTTCTCCGAGATCTTCGGTTTCCTCCCACAATCTGAAGATGTACAAGTTTGTAGGTTAATTGACTTGGTATAAATATAATTTGTCCCTAGTGTGTGTAGGATAGTGTTAATGTGCGGGGATCGCTGGTCGGTGCGGACTCGGTGGGCTGTGTGGCCTGCTTCCGCGCTGTATCTCTAAACTATGCTAAACTAAGGCAATTAACCTGCAAGCTTGTACGTCTCTGCAGTTCCTTGTGTCAATTTTGCAATTTGCATCTGTGGGGCAAGCTTCAATCATGGTCAAGTCCACTGCAGGACAGGCCTAATTCCCGTCCAGGTTTGCTCCACACACACTTCAGTCTAATTCTCATTCATTGCTAGTTCAGCCAATAAATCACTTCAGCACTCGGCTCCAGAGCATCCCAGTGATGTAAGGCACTCTTTTGTTTCTCTGGCCTGCTCATTGCTGGTTAATGGTGCGTAATATAGAACATTGCCTCATAAGGCATTAACAGTCTGTTTGGAGAAAAAGGTGAGAAGCATGTGCGTCATTTGCTTTCCACATTGCAAGCGCGTGTGCCTATGTCTCACTGTCTTCAGTCAACCGCTCTCTCATGTGCTGGCTTTCAATCTGAAAACAAGCTCCGCTATCAACCCCAATCCATTATCGCCTTCTTCTTTTCCTGTCCATCTTGTTGCAAGCGTTGACCTCGCTGTCATCGTCCGTCCTGAAAAGGACGCAAGCTTCCGGCGACAATCCGTGGGAGCCGTCACTTGTCGGAGTAGATGATGGCGGTAGCAGAATTAGCTCGGGGTACTTCCAGTTTCCAGCCCCGCGACCTGGACGCTTCTGACCCATTATCAAGCTTCACAATAATTCAATTAACAGCGCTCAATAGTGGGATCAATTACTGATGATGTCCCCTCTATCCTCAATTAACTATCCAGATAGAAATGTATAAAATCATGAGGGAATAGATAGGGTGAATGTGAAGAGTCTTTCACCAGTAGGGCTATCAAGAACCAGGTGGGGATAGGTTTAAGCTAAGAGGGGAAAGAGTTAACAGGAATCTGAGGGGCAACCTTTTCACTCAGAGGTTGGTGGATATGTAGATCAAGCTGCCACAGGAGTTCCATGAAAGTGACGTCACAGGTAGATAGGGTGGTCAAAAAGACATTGGTCTTCATCTGCCAGAGTGGTGATGATGGGAGTTGAGAGGTCATGTTGCAATTATACAAGACATTGGTGCACCACATTTGGAGTATTGTGTTCAGTTTTGGCCACCATGTTAAAGGAAATATGTTGTCGAGCCGGAGAAGCTGCAGGAAAGATTGAACAATATTGCCCGGACTAGAGGGTCTGAGCTATTGGGAGACATTGAGCAGGCTGGGACTCCAGTCCTTGTCGCGCAGGAGGATGGGAGGTGATCTTTTAAAGATGTACAAAATCATGAGAGGAATAGATTGAGTGTTTTGCCCTGAGTAGGGGAATCAAGAACCAGAGCACAAAGGTTTAAGTTGAGGGTGAAACATTTAATAAGCACCTGAGAGGTCGCCAGGTGTATGGAACGAGCTGCCAAAGGAGGTAGTTGAGGTAAGTACTATTGCAACTTTTCAGAAACATTTGGCCAGGTACATGGATAGAATCATAGAATCATATAGGTGCAGGAGTAGGCCATTTGGCCCTTTGAGCCTGCACCGCCTTTCAATATGATCATGGCTGATCATCCAACTCAGTATCCTGTACATGCCTTCTCTCCATACCCCCTGATCCCTTTAGCCACAAGGGCCACATCTAGCTCCCTCTTAAATATAGCCAATGAACTGGCTTCAACTACCTTCTGTGGCAGAGAGTTCCACAGACTCACCACTCTCTGTGTGAAAAAAGGTCTTCTCACCCCGGTCCTAAAAGACTTCCCCCTTATCCTTAAACTGTGACCCAACATTGGGAACAATCTTCCTGCATCTAGCCTGTCCAACCCCTTAAGAATTTTGTAAGCCTCTATAAGTTCCCCCCTCAATCTCCTAAATTCCAGCGAGTTTAGAGGGAGATAGGACAGGTTTAGAGGGATATGGGCCAAACACAGGCAGGTGGGACTGGTGTAGATGGGGTCTGCTGGTCGGTGTGGACAAGTTGTGCCAAAGGGCCTGTTTCCATGTGGTTTGACTCTATGACTCTGAGGAAGTAATTGAAGCAGGTACTTTAATAACACTTAAAAGACAGTTTCTGCAGATACGGAGAGGTAAGGTTTGGAGGGATGTAGGTCAAATGTGGGCAAATGGGACCAGCTTATATGGGACATCTTGGTCAGTATTAAAGAGTTGGGCTAAAGGGCCTGTTTCCTTTCTGTATGACTCGCACTCAATGTAAGTCCCAAATAAATGCCATTTCACTCAGGCCTTTGTAATTTGAGATTTTATTTTTCTCTTAGTGAAGACTGATATCAGACACGGGTATACTAGTCTCAATAGTTCTCACCAGCTTCCCATGGGAGTTCAGTGAACCTTGGGAACTGTTCAGCCAATGCTTCCTGCCAAGAAGACATCGATAATGAAACTCGCCATTGCCTCAAAGTGGCCATGCAGTCTTTGGATAATTAAGGAAAAGGACATATAAAAATCAAGACATCAGACCTAAAACATAACTCATGATCTATCAGAGGGAAGCAAACTCTGTCCTGTTGCTTCTGGGACCTGGACTAGCTCCAGCAGGCACTGAGAAAGTATCACCAAAACTACATTTCCAAAATTCTCAAATTGGATGGATGATAAGCAAATCAATGTCAGCGTCAGCTCCCAGACTAATGTCCCAGCACCGAGGCCCTATTAGTGTTCAGTTAAGATATAGAATGTAGAATAGTACAACACGGGATCAGATAATATCGGCACCAAACATGATGCCAAGTTTAATTTTAGTTTTAGATATACAGCTTGAACAGGCCCTTCAGTCCTTCAAGTCCATGCTGACCATCGATAAACTGTTCACACTAATTCCATGTCGTCTCACTTTCACACTCACATAGGGGCAATTTACAGTCCAAACTTGCAGATCTTTGGGATGTGGGGAGGAAATTGGAGCACCTATTGGAACCCATGAGGTCACAGGGAAAACGTGCTAACTCCACACAGACAGCGCCCAAGGTCAGTCTCGAACCTGGCTCTCTGGCACTGTGGGGCAGTGGGTCTGTCGTCTGATGACATTACCAGGCAAACAGAAGGTAAGATGGAAGGATGAACAAGTGCAACTTCCCCACTGGCTCCAGAGAAACTCAGCCCCACATCTGCCCACAGTACAGAAGCAGCATTCAGTCACAGAGCTGGTGAGGACAAGGGAAGTGCACAGGAGCCATGCATCAGTGGTGGAGGAATTACACCCCGTCACAAGCTCCTCAGCTGCCCATCAATCACACACCCCTTGTCCCAACTCTGGGAAACTCAGCACTTGCCACATTGGCTCCATTGGCCAAGTCATTACCCGGAAAACCAAAGTGGAAACAGTTTTAGGTTCAGCTTTGTCTAATGTCACAGATACTGAGATACTGAAAACAAAGCTACCAGTTAGCGGATAGATAATACATGATTACAATCCAGCCACCCTCAGTGTACAGATACATGGTGAAGGGAATAACGTGAATAGTGTTTAGTGCAAGATAAAGCCAGTAAAGCCCCACCAAAGATAGTTCGAGGATCTCCAATGAGGTAGATAGTGGTTCAGGCCAGAACTACAAATTGTTGGTGGGATGACTAAGACTCAAGGGCCTGTCCTACCAGCATCCGACTCCATGCGATGAGCGCGATCAAACTAGAAGCGGGGGCCGCGCGGAGCTCGGGTGATCCCTGTACAGGGCCGTTCCCACCAGCATGCGCCTGCATGGGGCAAGCGCGAGCAAACCGGCAGCGAGGGCCGCGCGGAGGTCGGGTGAGTGGCGCAACGCGGCGCAAAGTGAGGCGAACTTGGAGCGAAGTCTTAAAGGTAAGTTCGCTAGGACAGAGAGGGGCACACAGAGAGGGGCACAGAGGCAGACACAGAGAGGGCCACGGAGCCACACACAGAGAGGGTCACGGAGGCACGACGTCGAGGTGATGTGTAATGCGTCGAGGCGACTGCGAGCTGACAAGCCGTTGCCGCGCGGAATTTTTTAACATGGTCAGTTTTTCGGAGCCCCGCGCGATGTCGGGACGAACTCCGCACAATTCTGCACGGCTCTAGCGATCGAAGTGGGACCGGCCCCGCGACGCCGGACGGCTCAAGCGACCACGTTAGGTCACGCTCATCGCATAGAGTTGCAAGTTGGTGGGACAGGCCCTTAAGTCATCCTTGACCCCTGATAACTGCCCAAGAATAAAGAGAACTAACATATAAGAGAACATGTCCACGTTCTCTCCTAGACCACCTAGCAAGATAAAGAAGAAACATCTCTGATATTTTTTTGTAACTCAATGCATTAATAAATCCAAGTTGGCACTGCCAGTGCCAGAGACCTGGGTTCGATCCTGAACTTGGGTGCTGTCTGTGTGGAGTTTGCACTTTCTTCCTATGATGGTGTGGATTTCCTCCGGGTAATCCGGTTTCCTCCCACGTCCCAAAGACGTGCATGTTTGTAGATGAAGTGGCCTCTGTAAATTGCCCCTAGTGTGGGGAGTGGATGAGCAAGTGGGATAGCATGGAGCTAGTATGAACGGGTGATTGATCCTCAGCATGGACTCGGTGCGCCTGTTTCCAGGCTACACTAAAAAAAGCAATTTTGTGAAGTGAGAGGGAGAATGAATGCCAGATAAGTGTAATCTGTGGCTAAGAATAAGTTGTTTTTTAATTGGAAACTTCTGCTTCCGAACAACACTTCAGAAAATGATTTCCCACTTTTATTTTAACCCACCATGTTTGACAAGTTACCTCACTCAAGAAAAATAAATCACTTTAAGGGCTTCTTGCTAAATGTAAATATCATTGACACAAGGCAGGCTCCTGCAACCTACCAGAGGGAGATTTGCATCGTAATATGTTAATCAATGAATCAAACTTGCAGCAACCGAAATTCTCAGATCCTTGCAGGTTATAGAAATCCAGAATTTGCAATCTTTACTAACTAAATAACATCAGGTCCCTTTTAAATCTTTCCCCTATCAATTTAAACATATACCTTCTAGTTTTAAACTCCCCTACCCTGGGGAAAGACTTTGGCTATTCACCATATCTATGCCCCTGATGATCTTATATACGTCTATAAGTCATCCCTCAACATCTTATGACCAATGGAAAAATGACCCGGTCTACCCAGCCTCTCCTTGAAACTCAAACCCTGCAGACCTGGTAACATCCTCGCGAATCTTTTTGACGCCTTATCCAGTTTGATAACATCATTCCTCCAGTGGAGCACCCGGAACTGTGCTCATTGCTCCAAATGTGGCCTTACCAACACCTCTGTGAGATGACATCGCAACTCCTGCACTCAATGCCCTACTCATGAAGGTAAGTGGGCCAAATGCCTTCTTCACTACTCTCTCTACCAATGTCTCCACTTTCATGGCACTATATATCTTCACCCTAAAGGGCCTGTCCCACCTACGAATTTTTTTCGGCGACTTGCCGGCACCCGTCATAGTCGCAGTAGGTGGCCGAAAATTCTCAACATGTTGAAAATCCAGAGGCGACCAAAAAAACGTACGACTCTTTGGGCAACTACTCACGACCATACAGGCGTCATCCCACGACATGTCGACACGTGACACCTGCATAGTCGTGAGTAATCGCCCAAAGAGTCATACCTTTTTCTGTTTGGCACTGGATTTTCAACAGATTGAACATTTTCAGCCACCTGCTGCAAATATGACGGGTGCCGGCAAGTCGCCGAAAAAATTACGTAAGTGAGACAGGGCCTTAAATCTCTCCATTGTACAACACTGCCCAGGGCCCTATCACTAACCATGTAAGAGCTTCTCTTGTTTGTCCTACCAAATAGCAACACCTTACATCTATCTGAATTATACTCCATCTGCCATCCCGTGCCCCGTGGGGCCAATTAATCAGAATCCCCTTGTAATCGTAGATAACCTTGTGCACTGTCCACGCTGCCAGCAATGTTAGGGCTGGACATGCTCAGCTTGCAATTGTCTATTGTCTTTTGTCTATTGGAACCCACCTGCACATGCAGGAGTGGCTTCAGCTGAAGAGGTCACATTGTGGAGATTCACCTACGATACCGAGTATGTTGCAGAACCCTGGGGGCCCCGGTGATCACAGTGAGTGACCCAAGAATTAACTGTGACCTAGAAATGTGCCCGTTGGCCAAGATTACCCACGAGGGCATCGCAGCCACTGGTTCCTCTGCCATCTGTCCATCTATGAAAATGTTCCAGGTAAAACCTCAACCTCCGTTACAGTAAATGCACAGTCTTTCAGAAAAACCTTAAGGGTTTAGACAAGATTGAAGCTGGTGCTGATAATAGTTCATCGCCACCAGCATTAGTCTATGAGTGGTCATCTCATCTCAGATAAATACTGAATCAGATGGTATCTAAAAATGCATCAGTCGATTAAAATACTAAATATAACAACTTAAGGTTTGAGTCATTCAATATTTTAAAGTGCTCCTGTTCATTTCGAGGCACACCATTGTGTGGATGATTTTGTGTGGAGTATAGAAGAGAGATCGAGCGACTGTCCATATGGTGCCAGCACAATAACCTGGCCCTCAACACCAGCAAAACCAAGGAACTGATTGTGGACTTTGGAAGGAGTAGGATGGGGACCCACAGTCCTGTTTATATCAACGGGTTGATGGTTGAAAGGGTCAAGAGCTTCAAATTCCTGGGCGTGTACATCACTGAAGATCTTTCCTGGTCCAAGAACACAGATGCAGTTATTAAGAAAGCTCATCAGCGCCTCTACTTCCTGAGAAGATTACGGAGAGTCGGTTTGTCAAGGAGGACTGTCTCTAACTTCTACAGGTGCACAGTAGAGAGCTTGCTGACCGGTTGCATCGTGGCTTGGTTCGGCAACTTGAGTGCCCTAGAGAGGAAAAGACTACAAAAAGTAGTAAACACTGCCCAGTCCATCATCGGCTCTGACCTTCCTTCCATCGAGGGGATCTATCACAGTCGCTGCCTCAAAAAAGGCTGGCAGCATCATCAAGAACCCACACCACCCTGGCCACACACTCATCTCCCCGCTGCCTTCAGGTAGAAGGTACAGGAGCCTGAGGACTGCAACGTCCAGGTTCAGGAATAGCTACTTCCCCACAGCCATCAGGCTATTAAACTTGGCTCGGACAATATTCTGAACATTAATACCCCTATCTGTTATTTGCACTTTACCAATTTAATTTATTAATTCATGCATGTATTTACATATATAATGGCATATGGACACACTGATCTGTTTTGTAGTCAATGCCTACTATGTTCTGTTGTGCTGAAGCAAAGCAAGAATTTCATTGTCCTGTCAGGGACACATGACAATAAACTCTTTTGACTTTAACTTTGATTTTTGTGGAAGGGATGGATCATGATTGCCAGAGTTCAGCGCACTATGGACATTTAGTCGGGAGAGAGCATATTGGCAGTGGGGCAGTGGTAGAGTTGCCGCTTCACAGCGCCAGGGACCCGGGTTCCATCCTGACTAACGGTGCTGTCTGCATGGACTTTGTGCGTTCTCCCCATGACCGCCAGGGTTTTCTCTGAGATCTTTGGTTTCCTTCCACACTCCAAAGACATACAAGTTTATAATTGGCTTGGGGTATAAATGTATATTGTCCCTAGTGTGTGCAGCATAGTATTAGTGTGCGAGCATTACTGGTCGGCATGGGCCGGAGGGACTGTTTCTGCGCTGTATCTCAAAACTAAACTAAAAGAGAGGATACTGAGGTGAATGTAAGACGGGATTCCTGATGTGAGACGTCAGGTCAGGTTGTGACGTGCTGGCTCTGCAGCTGAACTCATTCATCCATTCCCCTTTCTTCTGCTTCATCACTTAACAACATGAGCTTCCACATGGGCCTTCAGCGCAAAAGGCTGCCGGGATTGTTGGTCTCTGCAGGAATGCTCCCTTGCACATTTTCTCAACCTTGGATCAATGAATATCGTGGCTCTTGCTCAGTTGCATTTGGAAGCCTTTCTTGGAAGCAGGCTAGGTGGTTCAGTCTTATTGAAGGTCAGCAAAGTGCAGTTTTCCTTATAAAGTTTGAGCTGGAGTTCAATTCAGTTTATTGCCACATGTACCAAGGAGCAGTCAAAAGTGTTTAGTTTTGTTTAGTTTAGAGATACAGCGTGGAAATAGGCCCTTCGGCCCACCGAGTCTACGCCGACCAGCGATTCCCTTACACCAGCACCATGGGACACGCTAGGGACAATTTACAATTTTTACCAAAGCCAAGTTAACCTGCAAACCTGCACGTCTTTGGAATGTGGGAGGAAACCGGAGCACCCGGGGAAAAGCCACACGGTCACGGGGAGAACGAACAAACTCCGTACAGACAGCACCCGTAGTCAGGATCGAACTCGGCTCTCTGGCGCTGAGACGCAGCAACTCTATCGCTGCTTCATCGTGCCGCCAACATTTCTGTTCATTGTTCTTTTGCCGTGTACACGATGCGGTGTTTACTGTAAGGTCATTATCCATTCCTACTCAATCACTTGGCAGCGAGTCAGGAGTCACCTCTTGTATCCTTCCCTGATCTGATCTATATCAGACTCCTGACCCACAGGGGCGGACGTGAGCTTTATTTACCTTTAGATTTGAGTTTAATTTTCTCATGTGTTCTGAGGTTTGTATTGCATGCTCTCCAAACAGATCCAATATACTGTACCTAAATACAATCAAATCAAGTGCAATGGATAGAGCTAAGGGGAAAGATACAAAGTGAAGAATATAGTTCTCAGCATTGCAACGCATCAGCCAATGGACATTTTCCATGAACAGCATCAATAATCCTGCTGGGTTTTTGTAATGTTTTCAGAAACACTGCTGATTTTATTCCAGATTTATGTGCGAAACTTCATTTACATTTCACAGTTGATGTACTTCGATTCTACTCATGTGCTTGGATCATAAGTTCAAGCCTGTGGTTTATTGCAGTGCCACTTAACCTGTGGGTAAGAGTCCTCCAATGCACCGTCACTGCTAATGAAAGTCACTGGTAACATAGAAAGTTGGAAACATAGAAAATAGGTGCAGGGGTTGGCCATTCGGCCCTTCGAGCCAGCACCACCATTCAATTTGATCATGGCTGATCATCCAGAATCAGTACCCCATTCCTGCTTTCTCCCCATAACCCTTGATTCCATTAGCCCTAAGAGCTATATCTAACTCTCTCTTGAAAACATCCAATGAATTGGCCTCCACTGCCTTCTGTGGCAGAGAATAGTAAGATTAAACGAGAACTTACCAGTTTGAAGTTTGATCGTTATTTCATGAGGAGTTACGATGAGCGATTACGTGAAGAAGCCGCCAGCCCGCATGCGCGTCAATCTTCAAAGCAACGGTGTGAAATCACAGATAACAGTTGTGGACCTGAATATAGTAAGATTGGAGAGAACTTGAGAACTACCAGATGACCTTTATGATATGAGGGTTGGGAGCGGTGGGCACGTAATCGCTCATCGTAACTCCTCATAAAATAAAGATCAAACTTCAAACTGGTAAGTTCTCATTTAATCTTAATATTTCATTTCAGAGTCATGCGAGTGATTCCGTGAAGACTTCAAAGCTCTGTGATTTCATGCCGGGTACGAGTCCAGGCATCACACACTGCATCAATTGACCATGGATGAGTGAAAAAGATTAATGCATTCAACCATGACATAGTTTGTTAAAATGTTGATGCTTTAATCATCAAAGGAGAATAACAGTGACCCTTTGATACTGGGGGAAACTATGAAACAAATCATAAATGGAATTTGGCAAATACCCACGGTCTGGCAATGGGTTATCATAAAATGTTGGAAGGCTCATTCGTTTGACCATCCTGCGGCCGCTAGGGTGTGGTGCAGTGGAACGTTCATGACCCTTGCTGCTCGCCCCACTAGTAACAGCCCTAGTGGAGTGAGATAGAAGATATAGTATCTACTTCTGCATTATCCAAAACCCTGTTTGACCACCTAGAGATGGTCTGGATACATACCTTTTATGAGGTTTTTAGTAACTAACAACCATTGCTAGTGCTGATCCTCTAAGGCTCTTGGTGACTTTGACGTATTGTTGTAAATGAGTGACTACAGACAACCAAAGGTCCATGGGGTATGCCATGAGAGGTAGTTTGGGACCTGACACCCCTGGTCTGCTCTGCTTAACTACATCATAAACATAAAATATTATATCATTAGCGGATGTAACCATCCTGTCCAGTCGCAATAAGTAGTGTCTGGACCAGTTGTGGTGAGACTAGCGCCATGAGCATAAACACTTATAACATATAACATATAACATATAACAATTACAGCACGGAAACAGGCCCTCTCGGCCCTTCCAGTCCGTGCCGACCATTTATTTTCCTCTAGTCCCATCTACCTGCACTCAGACCATACCCCTCCATTCCCTTCCCGTCCATATACCTATCCACTTTACTTTTAAATGTTAAAATCGATCCTGCCTCCACCACTTCTGCTGGAAGATCATTCCACACAGCCACCACTCTCTGAGTAAAGAAGTTCCCCCTCATGTTACCCCTAAACTTCTGTCCCTTAATTCTCATGTCATGCCCTCTTGTTTGAATCTTCCCTACCCTCAATAGGAAAAGCTTATCCACATCAACTCTGTCTATCCATTTCATCATTTTAAAGACCTTAATCAAGTCCAAAGAATAAAGACCCAACTTGTTCAACCTATCTCTGTAACTTAGTTGCTGGAACCCAGGCAACATTCTAGTAAATCTCCTCTGTACTCTCTCTATTTTGTTGACATCCTTCCGATAATTAGGTGACCAAAATTGTACACCATGCTCCAGAATTTGTCTCACCAATGCCTTGTACAATTTTAACATTACTTCCCTACTCCTATATTCAATGCTTTGATTTATAAAGGCCAGCACACCAAAAGCTTTCTTTACCACCCTATCTACATGCGATTCCACCTTCAGGGAACTATGCACAGTTATTCATAGATCCCTCTGTTCCACAGCATTCCTCAATTCCCTACCATTTACCATGTACGTCCTATTTTGATTTGTCCTGCCAAGATGTAGCACTTCACACTTATCAGCATTAAACTCCATCTGCCAACTTTCAGCCCAGTCTTTCAAATGGCCCAAATCTCTCTGTAGACTTTGAAAATCTACTTCATTATCCACAGCACCCCCTATCTTAGTATCATCTGCATACTTACTTATCCAATTTTCCACCCCATCATCTAGATCACTTTGTAAGTGACTTTGACCAGGGATAGAGATGTAGCTGGGCCCTACTGGCGAAACAGTTTAAGAACAATGCTAACATCCCATATCTCCGTGTACCTGGGCCTGGGAGAATGTTGTTAAAGATATCCTTATAAATCTGGATAACAGAGAGTGTGACCCGACAGAGTGGGTCCTGATCGCTGCAGCAACTATGATGAGAAAGCACGTTGGCATTATATTAGTTAATGGTACTATAACTTAATTGATTGTCAAAGATCCATCTGAAATGAACTCCGACACGTTAGTTATCCGTGCTGTTTTATGTGGAACATTGGCATTAAAACCAAAACACTTCCCATCTCCTGATGAGGAAACAATGTGCTACCCTCGGTGCTATCCCTGCACTCTGTAGTGAGCACGTACATGAATCGGTCTGGCAACCCGTGTCGCCGAATGGTCTTCTCAGAGACTCCAAGTCTATAAATTAATTTTATCATTCAGAGGGAGGTTTCCTCAATCACGGGGTGAACCACCAAATGTTTGTGTTTAGGACAACCATATAAGGTGCTATAATCATCCCCAACATTTAGCAGGAACCACGGCTGCATAGGCCAGTCAGGCAGCACGAAATGCCTGAGGCGAGATCTTGCTGGTTTTTGTGCAAGACCCGACTGATGAGGCAAAATGGAGGAAAGACATAAAGAACATTCCTCCTCAGTGTAGCGAGAATACATCTATTGCCACTGTGCCACATATTTTTGCAATGGTGATAGAGCCTGGATGCAAACATATTGATATTCGGTGTTCCATCGAACCACAATGTCATTAAATACGTTGTGATACATCATCCATACTGTGTTGTCATAGATTTTTACGTGATGATACACTATGGTGGGGGCATTTGACGCTGGTGTATCAACGTGCAGTTGAGCATGCAAAGCCCATCCGCCTCCGAAACTAGAGATGGTATTCGTAATATTTCAACTTTGAGTATTAGTATCAGTTTGTAATATAACTGAAGAGTTACTGTGCTAAGGTACAGGAGCAATGTAGAATACACCATTGGGACTTTGATAGCTTCAGCTGGTAATAGGAATAGGTCTGTTAATAACGACCTACATGACACTGAAAATGCAAAGGTCCAAGTGCACAGCTGAAGACACAGCCACTATATTGCCAATACTCTTGATGAATAGAGGCTGCTTCATAACAACAAGGTTGTTTACAGGTTTTTATAAGTGTTTCCAACTTGTAAATTGTCCACATACCCCATGTTTGGGAAAGAACCAGACCCACCTACCTTCATGGCTACCGGTGGTCTTATGGTAAGCCCAAAGGCCCCTGATGCGGGTTCTATTTCCGTACATGATTGGAGAGGATTGGTAGGGTACATGGATCCCATATTTTTCCTGAGACCGGCCAGGGCCTTGGCCTAAAACCCTCTGCCCAGCTTGCTGGCTGCCACCAGCTTCAGTGAACCGCTTGCTGCCGATGGAGGTGTGGGGTATATTGTTGCCGAAACGATGAGGCTGTACTCGTAGTTCGATAGCTTTAGCTCCCTCATGCAGGCCTCACCTGTTGAATAGGTTTTACCTGAATAGCAGATTCGGCGGCTGGTTTCCTGGGGTCCATGCCCCTCCAACGTTACCTCTGATAGTGCAGTTCACTGCCGGTACTTTCAGGAACGCCAGTATGTGCCACGGACATACTTCTGAGTTTAGAGTCAGTTACACACTGACCCCGACTGCTCCCCTCCTCAGAGAGGGAGACAGTGTGCAGCCCTGTACACAGGTGCTGTGGCCAGAGGCCCCGCAGTGACCCGCAGTGATATAACTCCCTCCTTGGAGCATACTATTGTACTTCGACGTCCGAAGAACGTTACCCATAGAAGGAGGGGATCCTCTCCATAGGAATCGTCCTGGCCCGACTCGTTTGAGTCAATGGGCCATACTGACTTTCTCCGTGGCTGCCCTCGAAGTTGGTTTTGCCTAGGTGCTGCCGGCACCAGTCTGAAGCCGCTGGCTCCACCGCCAGCGACTGTGAAGGCGAATCCCATTCAGCCACTGTTGAATCCATCTTGCTACTCCGCCATTAACACCCAAAGATTGAACCTTCTTAACCAACCTTCCATGGGGAACCTTGTCAAAGGCCTTACTGAAATCCATATAGACAACATCCACTGCTTTACTCTCATCAATTTCCCTAGTAACCTCTTCAAAAAATTCAAGAAGGTTTGTCAAACATGACCTTCCAGGCACAAATCCATGTTGACTGTTCTTGATCAGACCCTGTTTATCCAGATGCTTATATATATTATCTCTAAGTATCCTTTCCATTAATTTGCCCACCACTGACATCAAACTAACAGGTCTATAATTGCTAGGTTTATTCTTTGAACCCTTTTTAAACAATGGAACAACATGCGCAGTACGCCAATCCTCCGGCACTATTCCCGTTTCTAATGACATTTGAAATATTTCTGTCATAGCCCCTGCTATTTCTACACTAACTTCCCTCAATGTCCTAAGGAATATCCTGTCAGGACCTGGAGACTTATCCACGTTTATATTTTTCAAAAGTGTCAGTACTTACTCCTCTTTGAATCTCATAGTTTCTATAGCTACTCTACTTTTTTCCCTTACCTCACAGAGTTCAATATCCTTCTCCTTGGTGAATACCGAAGCAAATAAATTGTTCAATATCTCCCCCATCTCTTTTGGCTCTGCAGATAGCTGTCCATTCTGGCTCTCTAATGGTCAAATTTTATCCCTCGTTATCCTTTTGCTATTAATATAGCTGTAGAAACCATTTGGATTTACTTTCACCTTTCTTGCCAAAGCAACCTCATATCTTCTTTTAGCTTTTCTTGTTTCTTTCTTAAGATTCTTTTTACATTCTTTATACTCATCTAGCACCTCATTTACTCCATGCCTAATATAATTATTGTAGATATCTATCTTTTTTCGAACCAAGTGTCCAATTTCCCTTGAAAACCATGGCTCTTTCCGATTTTTACTATTTCCTTTCAACCGAACAGGGTTCCCCGCGGTCCGAGGCCGGGGTTCCCCGAGGTCATGACCGGGATTCCCCACGGTTCGTGACTGGGATTCCCCGCGGTCCATGAAGGTTTCCCCACAGTCCCGACTTCGCCCTGAAATCCAGCAGGAAACTCTGTAAGAGAGATTCCTGCAGTGGAAGCCTAACCTGAAAAGTTTAAAAACTTACCTCAGGTTTAAACTTACCACTGGGAGGAGCAGCGTGCTTGCCAGTCAGCGTTGCGCCGTGCGTCGATGTATTCACGTGCATGCGGGCTGGCGGTTTCTTCACGGAATCACTCACGTGAAATTCCACAGATTCACAACTCTCTGGGTGAAAAAGTTTTTCCTCATCTCAGTCCTAAATGGCCGACCCCTTGTTCTTAAACTGTGACCTCTGGTTCTGGACTCCCCCAACATGGGGAACATGTTTCCTGGCAACGGTGCTTTAAGTCAACCGAGTCAATCCAATTTTACACCATCACGATATCCACTTATTCTTTGCTAATTGGGTTGTTTGCTGTGTGGATGAGTGTGAATGAGACCAGCCCCAGGGCCAACATATGGAGTTGTGCTAAAGAAAGCATATCCAGCAACAAGCTATTTGCAAAATTTATTCTTATCCCAGGGCAAAGAGATAAAAAGCGATTCATTCCATTCTGCAGCCCAGAGTTGTTAAATGTGGGCAATTCACTTGATTTTTTGACATTTTACCACAGTCGCAACTTTTAAAGTTTCAGTTAAGAATCTACATCGATCCCACCGAGTTCAGGCAATCTTGCCAGTCCCACCATAACGTCAAGTGCGCGGCAAGAAGCCTGCAACAATGACCCACACGTCATTACAAAGCAGACTCTCTCCGCATTTTCTCTCTGCAATAAAACATCATTTTTAAACATCTTTTCCGAGTAAAGGGAAAAGCTTTTTGATGTATTCAGAACCAAGAGAGATTATGTCTAATGATATTGGATTTTATCTCTCAGATCTCCCTTGAGTCTAAGATAGATTACAATGTCAACCCAGAGCATGAGGACCACTTGTACCTCTGGAGAGATCACAACCATTAATTTACCCTTTGTATCATGTGGTACAATGTGCTCCAACTCCTTTTGATCTTTCTGTAGATACGTGACTAATCGGCACTTAAAATCATCGGCAACATCGGGCCCATGGACAGTTGTGCTTACTTTATGATAACAACAAAAGACAAATTATATGTCGGTCGAAGTTAGACACAAAATGATAGAGTATCTCAGTGGGACAGGCAACATGTCAATTATAGTCCAACTCATTCATTATTTTGGGCAGAAAGAGGGAGCAGGATGAAAGGAAAGAGTGCATCACGGCACCATCATTAATGATCAATTCCTGCCATCCTCATGAATGGAAGCATCAGATCTGAGATTGAATAGGAGCCATTTTGTAAATGAGTCACTTGCAATGAGCAGCAGAGTGGGATCAGAGTATTATTTCAATGTGATTTTCAACCAAAGAAAATCCATCAGCAATTGTGGCCAGCAAATGTCAGCCAATGTGCTGTTGCTGTCATAAACACACAACACAAGTCTGACGTTTGTCCATTTCAATCCAACTGCTCTGGGATCATTACGGCCATTCATCTCTTTGCCACTGAGAACTAACCAAGGGTTCAGATCTGGCCAGGGTGGGATCGCACAAAATCACAACCACAGAAACACCCCCCGATCATCTTCCACTGAGCAGATCTGTCTTTCTCAGTTTACGCACTCCCCATGCACGTCTCACCCTAAGTGTCTGTAAGTCAGGAAAACTGTAGGCGGAGATCCCAGAGGTTACACTGGTTGGATAATTGGCTACAGGCTTAGATAATTGTAGGCCTACATTAGATAGATACAGAGTGCTGGAGTAACTCAACGGGTCAGGCAAAATCTCCGGTTAAAATGCATGGGTGACATATCGGGTTGAGACTCTTCAGATTTGTGGTAGATCATACTTGGAATAATGTATTCGAAATATGCCACACAATGTGGATAGGAGAGTTTCAACTTGTATTGTGATCTCAGCATATTTAATTATTGAAGATATTTAAAATGTTACACTTTACATTTGGTCTCACAATTTCTTTCATAAGGTCATAATGTCATAATGTCATAAGTGATAAGAGTAGAAGTTAGGCCATTCAGCCCACCACGTCTACTCTGCCATTCAATCACGGCTGATCTATCTGACTAAAGAATCACTTTCCATGTGATTTTGGAATTGAATTCACCATTCCCTTTAATTAAGATTTCCTACTTTGTTGTTGACCTATTAGTTCCACAATGCCTTTGTTTGGTTTGTTAATAGGATGTGGTGCATATTCACTTCATCGGCAGCCCCTCTCTCTCTCTCTCTGCTACTTCATCAGTTCACATTCCCAAAACATCTGCCAAGCAAAAGAATCAAGAGTCCAGAGGCACAAGACCAAGTCTAACTAATGGCAAATGTTGCAATAATGTAAAGGCTATCAATGTCAATGGGTGGTTTGAGAAGAAATCAGACAATCGAATACATTGGCGAGACCAAGTGTAGACTGGGCGAACATTCTTCTGAAGATCTTCACTCAATCCGCTTGGCCTACATGATCTCCCGGTTGCCAAACACTTTAATTCCCCTTCCCATTCCCACACTGACCTTTCTGTCCTGGGCCTCCTCCACTGTCAGAGTGAGGTCCAATGCAAATTGAAGGAACAGCACCTCATATTTAGCTTAGGCAGCTTATACCCCAGCGGTATGAACGTTGATTTCTCTAACTTCAATTAACCCCTGCATTCACTCTCTCTCCGTCTCTCCCCCACCCTAATCATTGTACTAATTCCACTGTTGTCCTGCTGAGTTTCATTTTCTGTATAACTCATTATCACCTAGCCCACAGCCAACAATGCACCATTGTGGGCTCCACCTTTCCTTGATCATTGTTACTTTTTTGGATATCTTTCATTCATTTGTTCCATATCTCTCTATATCACTGTCTATATTTCCCTTTCCCCTGACTCTCAGTCTGAAGAAGGGTCTCGACCCGAAACATCACCTATTCCTTCTCTCCGGCACTGCTGCCTGAACCGCCAAGTTACTCCAACTTTTTGTGTCTATCTTCAATTTAAATCAGCACCTACAGTTCCTTCCCAGGGAGGGAGATTGCAACCTTCACGTGGTCCACTCTGTTTCGACTAATGCAATCAACCCGACATACACAAACAAATGGATCAAATTGACCTTCAACTTTAGGCTGTGCACGCCATATGCAATAGGAGAAGAAGATCCTTGCCACACAATCCAATGGCTGAACTGTCAATCCACAGAGATCTATCATTGTGTGCTCAGTCCACGTGTATATGTTTTAACTTCACACTTGTCCTTCAGTAACTCCATTGTTAATGCCCTCACGTTGCATTATGTCCTCAATGCACAAGACAAAATGTTAGAGGGCGTCTTGACACTCGATCAGTTACTTTAATACAAATGCATTTTAAAAGCCCACAAAAATCAACCATAAAAACACAAGTTATGATAACATGCTGAATGCAGTGCTCACTGATATGGCAGGTCTATCTAGGTTGTCGCTTGTATTGTATAATTGGGTAGAGAACATAGGCCTTGAGTGCCGACTAAACCTTGAGTATCATTTGCAGTCCGTCACTTGATGGGTGAAGCAAGCTTCCTCAAACAAAGTGATTTTTAACCACAAGAGAATCTAGTCTTTTTGTGGTGTTGAGTGAGGAATACATTTTGGCCAGGACACGGGGGATAACTGTCCTCGTTTGAAAGTGTGTCATGGATTTTGATGTGGGCCTGAGAGAGAAGAATCTGCATTTCCAGCTTCACTCAAAATAGAGTGCACCAATTTCATGTTGGTCTCGGGGATTCGCAGCCTATAAACTCGGAGTAGGATGTGAATCAATTAAGGGCCTGTCCCACTTATAACATCTTTTGCCGACTTGTCCGCCGCACCCATCATAGTCGCAGCAGGTGGCTGAAAACTTTCAACGTTGAAAATCCAGCGGTGACCGGAAAAAGGTACGGCTCTTTGGGCGACTACTCACGACCATATGGGCGTCACGTGTCGACATGTCGCGGGGTGACGCCTGTATGGCTGTGAGTAGTTGCCCATAGAGTCGTACTTTCTACTGGTCGCCGCTGGATTTTCAACATGTTGAAAGTTTTCGGCGACCTGCTGCGACTATGACGGGTGCCGGCAAGTTGCCGAAAAAATTGTGCAAGTGGGACAGGTCCTTAACCCTCTGGGTCAGACTGAAGGACGATAACACTCAGCCATTGACAACATTATTTATATTCAAGCAACCAATACATAAAGTATTAAAGAAGGAACTGCAGATGCTGGAGAATCGAGGGTTACACAAAAAGCTGGAGAAACTCAGCGGGTGCAGCAGCATCTAAGGAGTGAAGGAGATAGGCGACGTTTCGGGTCGAGACCCTTGTAATTGTGCAACATAACAAATAAATGTATTTTCGGGTCAGGACTCTTCTTCAGGGATCTGAAGAAGGCTCCCAACCCAAAACGTCAACACTCCATGTTCTCCAGGAATGCTGCCTGACCCACTGTGTTACTCCAGCACTGTGTCTTTTAACAAAAATCAGCATCTACGGTTTCTTGCTTCTACTTTCTTGTAGATACATTATCTTGGATGTGTCCTTACTTATTGGCCCAATATCCATGATGGCAGGAGGCTAAGAACAGTTTTGTAATATTGCAATTAATTTTGTAATTAATTTATTAGCCAAGTATGTAAACACACAAGGAATTAGATTTGCCGACAGTCATACAAAAAGGCAACAAGATACATAACCGCATAAATATTAAACCAAGACTAAAGGCGGTGTCCCACTGCGGCGACGGCGAGTTTAGAAGAGTTTAGGAGTGTTTGAAAAAATATCATGTTGAAGACCTCCTTCAACCTTCTTTGACTATGTTGAAGTCTAGCTACGACTAGCTTCGGGAAAATTGGCCACCGAATAGTGGAGAGTGAAGACGACCTCCTTCGATTTCCTTGGACCTCCCTTCGGAATCCCTTCGACTATGTTGAAGACTATCTACAACTACCTTTAATTACCTACGACTAACATGCCGACCTACTACGACCTACTACGACTAAACCTACGAATAAAAAAAGTATCGATTTTTTCCATGGCGACCTTTTTTACTCGCGGGCATTTTTCAACATGTTGAAAAATACACCGCAACCTAGCTGAGGCCTCAAGTATGCGGGGACTACTCTCGAGCATGAAGGAGAGTTACAAAGACCTCCTAGGACCTCGTGTTGACCATGCTGTGAGTATGAGTCGAGGGCAAACTCGTCTGAACTCGCGGATTAGGTTGCCGCAGAGGGACAGCCCCTTTAAACAGCCCCCTGAGCGGCATGTGAGAATCCCCAGGGCACACAGCATAAGCGGGGACCCACAGCCATCAGTTCAATGTCTGGGCCACACACGCTCCTTCACCGTTATGTGACCAGAGTTGTACCGACCGCTGTCAACCTCTCCGCAGTCCCTGTCCGCCCACACTCGCACTAGACTGCGGGATGCCCTCATGGAGCCATGTCCAGTGCAGGCAGAACGTCCATCTTATTTTCTCGACGACCTCACATTCCCCACTGTGGTGGAACGTACAGCTCCTTTCCTCCTTTTAACACATCTATTTGGCACAAGCGGCTCCTGAGATTTGCAAACATGCACATTTGCGCATGCATGCATGCCTGCGTTTGTCATTCTCAACTCAGCGGAGAAAGGTTCAAATAAAGAGGAGACAAGGAACTGCAAATGTGGAACCTTGAGCAAAACACAAAGTGATTTGAAACTCAGCAGGTCTAGCAGCAATTTGGAGAATTTGAATAGGAGACATTTTGGACCGGGACTCTCCCTCAGAAATGTTGCCCGTCCATTCCCTCCATAGACGCTGTTTGACCTGTTGGGTTCTCCAGCACTTTGTATTTTGCTCGAGGTACAAACAAACATGAATAGTTTCATGTCCACATTCTTCAAATGACAATTTGTTTTTTACAGAGAATCTCATGTTGTCGTTTCTGGAGATTTGCAAATATTGCACAACTGATAAACAACAACCACTGTTTGGGCAGCATTGGTTGGTGAGCGTCCACAGGGGTGAAGAATGTCTGAACGATGTTTTGTTATATCCACAGGTCAGGTTCCACAAGATGTGTGACTGGAGCCAGTGACCCGGTCAATATACCGTTGCTGCATGTACCGGCTTGCCTCACTGTCGCTTGGATCACCTCACTATCTCCGTTACAACTAGCAAACATCAATCCACTCGGAGCATTGATCTGGGAGCTGTACATTTTTAAATGATGTTTGTTGAGGCTCCAACCAAAGATTCTCAGTAGAGACACAAAGAAATATAGATGTTGGAATCGTCCAAGTATTGGAGTAACTCAGCGAGTCAGACAGGATTGTGAATGGAATGGATAGGCAATGTTTCAGATCTGTACTCGTCAAGTCAAGTTTTATTCGTCACTTGCACATAAAGTGCAAATAAAATAAATTTGCCAGCAGAGGTACAATAAAAAAGAACACACAATACAGAATAAAAATTTACACAAACATCCACCACAGCATTCATCACTGTGGTGGAAGGAAGGCACACCATTTGGACAGTCCTCCTCCATTTCCCCCGTGGTCGGGACCTGGACCCTCCACAGTCACCGCTGCGGGCGTCCAGATGTGCAGACAAGGTAGTCCTGAATCGGTGCCTCCCCACCGGAGACCAAGGCTTCAAGATGGTGCAGGCCGCTGGCCGGCGGTCGAAAATCTAAAGTCCCCGCCGCGCCCAAGGTAGAAGTAGGTCGCGGGCTGGCAGTCGGAGCACTTCTCCTTCTGGATCCCCAACGAGGTTCTGGACGCTGCACCAGCTGGGGCTCCGCAGACCGCAGCTTCAGGCTGCCGCGGGCCAGCGAACGGAGAGCTCCCCTCCGGCGACCCCCGGCGAGGGCTCGCCCGCTCCGCGACAAAAGCGTCTTCACTGTGCCCGCAGCTGAAGCCCCGGGCGCATCTCCGGGAAAGGCCGCACCAATCCTTGCTGTTAGGCCACGGGGGAGGCGACATGGAAAAAGTCGTCTCTCTGTGAGGTGGAAGCACCTTACCCCCCCCCCCCCCCCCACACCACCCCCCATACAAGACACACAGAGAAACATTAAAAGCACACATTAGGACATACTAAAAAAACCAATAAAGGTAGAAAAAAGGAACACACTGCTGGCAGGGCTGCCTGCTCACAGCGCCCCCACTGACCTTTTCTTATAATACAATGACAATGACAATCATAATGATATCTTATAGAGTCATACAGCATGAAAACAGGCCCTTCAGGCAAACCTGCCCACACCGACCAACATATCCCATCTACACTAGTCCCACCTGCCTTTGTTTGGCCCAAATCCCTCTAAACCTATCCTATCCATGTACCTGTTTAACTGTTAAACATTGCAATAGTCCCAGCCTCAACTACCTCCTCTGGCATCTCATTCCATACACCCACCACCCTTTGTGTGAAAATGCTAACTCTCAGATTCCCATTAAATCTTTCCGCCTTCACCTATGTCCTCTGGTTCTCAATTCCCCTATTCTGGGCAAAATCATCCCAAGGAATAGTTTCCCAGCCTGCTCAACCTCTCTCTATTGCTCAGACCCTCGAATCCTGGCAACATCCTTGTAAATCTTCTCTGTACCCTTTCCAATTTGACAACTTCCAGTAACATGGTACCCAGAACTGAACAGAATACTCTAAATTCAGCTGCACAAATGTCTTATACAACTGCAACATGACCCCCAACTTCTATACTCTACTTCAGACTCCAGACAAAGTTTCTCAGTATTTGTACCTCACCTCAAAGCTGTAAATCACACGTTGTACTTTGCTCTTCTGAAGTCCTTGGATTTTTGGATCCACTTTGCCTCAAGTCACAGGATTTGAATTGTAGAAGGACGTTTCTCCCAAGCTAACTACTGATGGGCACATTACAGCCTTGTAGACTCATCAGGGAGTCAAACAATTCCTGATCATCACATAGACAGATTTCTAACCATTCCCCTCTAGTGATTTCAGATTATGATTCCGTTCTCCTCCATTAATACAACTTTCAGAACAATTACTTGTCTCATTGCCATCTTTCCATTTGGATTATCAACTCCTTTAACGTTCACTTTCTCCTGAATGACCCCATAATTGATTATTATTCCTGTTCGCTTCTTCTTATTCCCATTCTTTAAACCAACGCCTCTCTACGCTTCAAAGACGTACAGGTTTGTAGGTTAATTGGCTTGGTGCAAGTGCAAATTGTCCCTAGTGTGTATTGGATAGTGTTAATAGAAACATAGAAACATAGAAAATAGGTGCAGGAGTAGGCCATTCGGCCCTTCGAGCCTGCACCGCCATTCAACATGATCATGGCTGATCATCCAACTCAGTATCCCGTACCTGCCTTCTCTCCATACCCCCTGATCCCTTTAGCCACAAGGGCCACATCTAACGCCCTCTTAAATATAGCCAATGAACTGGCCTCAACTACCTTCTGTGGCAGAGAGTTCCAGAGATTCACCACTCTCTGTGTAAAGAATGTTTTCCTCATTTCGGTCCTAAATATGCAGGGATCGCTGATTGGCGCGGACTCAATGGGCCGAAGGTCCTGTTTCCGTGCTGTATCTCCAAACTAAAGTAAACTATAAACTATCTCCACAATGGCTGCCTGACCTCGTGAATATTTCCAGTGCTTCAGATTCACAATTGTATTTAATATGTGTACAAGTTTTTTTTGGGGGAATATTGGGCTTACGGATGGCAAATGATAAGTTCCCATCTACAACAGAGGCAATAATTAATAACTGCGCAATGTCAACAGGAGCAAGCTGATATTAATGTGTTTTGCAGACATATATTTAGTTTTAAAGTGTAGTTACAAATGCAAGAATTTCATCTTCTTCAATAATTAAATACCACTAAAAACCACAAGGAAAGATTGCGTTTAATGGATCCGGAGCCAGTGAAGTCTCACTGTCTCAGTGGGAACTGCATAAATCAATAAGAATTCTCAGCGATCAAATTAAGCACATTGTGAGCTTCAATTACTAGTATTCATTTAACATGCACAGTAAACATTGTGCACAATTCTTCAGCCGTATTTCACAGAACATAACAGAAGAAGGAGGATAGACACAAAATGCTGGAGTAACTCAGCGGGACCAGCAGCATCTCTGGATGGAAGGAATGGGTGATGTTTTGGGTCGAGACCCTTCATCAGAGTGAGGAGAAGGGTCTTGACCCGAAGACTCAGCCTGAAGAAGGGCATCAACCCAAAATGTCACCCATTCCTTCTCTCCAGAGATGTTGCCGGTCCCGCTGAGCTACTCCAGCATTTTGTGTCTATCTTCGGGTTAAACCAGCATCTGCAGTTCCTTCTTACACAGAAGAAGGAGGAATTGGCTGTACATACTTCCACTGTTCAACATCACGACTGATCCACAACGAAGCCACCTTCTCAACCACATCTTCTGAACTCTTGGTGATCATAAGTGATATAAGCAGAATTAGGCCATTTGGCCCCATCAAGCCACTCCGCCATTCAATCACGGGGCTGACGTAACTCTTCTTCATAACCCCATTCTCCTGCCTTCTCCCCATAATGCCTGACACCCTGATTAGTCTCTCAGTATCACCCCTGAGTAAACAAAGTTACAGTTGGAGCAACCTACTGCACCGGTAAAACAGAAGCTTTAATAGGAATCTGAGGGGTCACTTTCTCACCCAAAGGACAATGGGTGTATGTGACGAGCTACCAGAGGAGGTAAACATAGAGACATAGTAAATAGATGCAGGAGGAGGCCATTCGGCCCTTCGAGCCAGCACCGCCATTCACTGTGATCATGGCTGATCGTCCCCAATCAATAACCCGTGCCTGCCTTCTCCCCATATCCCTTAACTCCACTAGCCCCTAGAGCTCTATCTAACTCTCTCTTAAATCCATCCAGTGACTTGGCCTCTACTGCCCCAGTGGCAGGGAATTCCATAAATTCTGGTCCATTGTTGGCTGTGGGAGAGGTGATAGTGAAGTGATGCAAACAGTAAAACTACCGAGACAACTAGGGTGGTGGAGGGATGGAGAGGGCTTCGTAGTTAGTCATAGAGTCGTACAGCACGGACACAGGCCTTTGGCCATCAGGTCCATTGCAGGGAATCTGAAGTGCAGTGTAACCGGGGAAGAGTTAATGCAGTTTCCCAGAGAGTATGTTATAAAGTGTGACAAACCTTTTGCTTGGGTGCAGCAGTCAATACAGAGCACTACACAACTAATTTCACTTTAATGAACTAGTTTGTAGGTTGCCCTCATATATTTTCTAAAGAGCAATCTAAATTCAGCCCCCAACCCCCAACGCAGCGCAGGCTGCGAGACCCAGTTAATATATTTTTCTTTAATTAGTCCTGTTTACTGGAATGAAAATGAGAGTTGAGACCTTCGGCTTATCAGAGGTGCACCAGAAAATACCGAAGGAAGTGCGTGTGACGGGGAGTGCGGTCGATGATGGCAGCTACGGCCCAAAGCATTCCCAACAGCTCGTTTGTATTGACATTTCCAAATGGATGACCTGATTACGCCTGAGCCCCCATTAACACCAGTCAGGCCAGACCAGTAAGAGCAAGTGCCTTTACAAGATGCACTTCTCAGTGAGAGGCAAGTTTTTAAACAGATGCCTTCCATTGAATGCACAGCCTAATGGACAAGCAAAACCCAGTTGTCTTTCCCCGAATATGTTTGGAAACAGGCCCTTCGGCCGATCAACGCAGCACCTACAAGCTAGAACACTATCCCACACACACACACACACACAGACACACACACAAGGGACAATTTTCAATTTAACCAATGCAAATTAACCTACAAACCTGTACATCTTTGGAGTGTGGGATGAAACCGAAGATCCCGGAGAAAACTCACGCAGGACATGGGGAGAACGTACAAACTTGGTACAGACAGCACCCGTAGTCAGGATCGAACCGGAATCTCCGGCGCTGTAAGGCAGCAACTCTGCCCCTGTGTCACCGTGCCGCTTGGTGTGGTGAGATTGACAGCCTGCTGCTGTTGTAGAGGGAGGCAGGATAGATGCAGAAACAGGACAAGAATCGAAGGCCTTTCTGGCAGATAGACACAGAGTCATCATGTGACAATTGAACATTCTTCACCGCTGGCAGCAACCTCCATACACAGCACCCTCGTGACACTCCTCTGCGGGAACATCATCCAACAGCGCTTTGTAAAAGATGAAATACATTATGTGGGAATGAACTGCAGGTGCCGGTTTAAACCGCAGAGAGTGAAAATGCTGCACTAACCCAGCTGGGAAGGGTCTCAACCTGAAATGTCACCTATTCCTTTTCACCGGAGATGCTCCCTGCCCCACCGAGTTACTCCAGCTCTTTGTGTCTAATTTCAGCACTTTGTAAAACATGTCTCCTGGAATACCCCACAAATAAAGGAGGCTGTACAGGATTGACAGGGAGTTTTGATTCTGATCATGGATTTGTTTATTTCTCTCAAACAAGAAACTGCATTGGTTTAGTTTACAGATGTAGCATGGAAACCGATGTAGCCTTCGGCCCACCGATCACCCATTCACACTAACTCGATGTCATCCCACATTCCCATCTACTCCTTACACATAGAGTCAGTTTTGACAGAGGCTAATTCACATAGACACATAGAAAATAGGTGCAGGAGTAGGCCATTCGGCCCTTCGAGCCTGCACCGCCATTCAATATGATCATGGCTGATAATCCAACTCAGTATCCCGTACCTGCCTTCTCTCCATACCCCCTGATCTCTTTAGCCACTAGGGCCACATCTAACTCCCTCTTAAATATAGCCAATGAACTGGCCTCAACTACCTTCTGTGGCAGAGAATTACAGATTCACCACTCTCTGTGTGAAAAATGTTTTTCTCATCTCAGTCCTAAAAGACTTCCCCCTTATCCTTAAACTGTGACCCTTTGTTCTGGAGTTCCCCATCATCGGGAACAATCTTCCTGCATCTAGCCTGTCCAACCCCTTAAGAATTTTGTAAGTTTCTATAAGATCCCCCCTCAATCTTCTAAATTCCAGCGAGTACAAGCCGAGTCTATTCAGTTTTTCTTCATATGAATGTCCTGAGATTCCAGCATCCCAGAAGGTCTGGTGAACCTTCTCTGTACTCCCTCTATGGCAAGAATGTCTTTGCTCAGATTAGGAGACCAAAGCTGTACGCAATACTCCAGGTGTGGCCTCACCAAGGCCCTGTACAACAATCCCTGTATACAGACCCTGTATAACCTATAGACCCAGACGCCTTTGAAATGTGGGTGGAAACCAGAGTTAATAGGTCACAGAGAGAACGTACAAACTCCACACAGTCAACACTCGAGGTCAGGGTTGAATCCAGGCCTCTGGTGCTGTGAAGCAGCCACAGTGGAATCATTTTATAAAACAGTACAGACAGAGGTGGCCTGCGCCAGTGTGGAGGAACGGTGAGCAGTCCGGCATCTAACCATTAGTTTTGGAAACTTCAAGCAGCAGGGAAATGTATTTAGTTCAGTTTAGAGATACAGGCCCTTTGGCCCAGTCGTGCCAACCAGCGGTCCCTGCACACTAACCTGCACGCACTAGGGACAATTTACAATTTTAACCAAGCCAATTAACCTACAAACCTGTACGTTTTTGGAGTGTGGGAAGAAACCGAAGATCTTGGCAAAAACCCCACGCAGGTCACGAGGAGAACGTGCAAACTCCGTACAGACAGCACCCGTAGTGTGGATCGGACCTTGGTCTCTGGCGCTGTGAGGCAGTGGCTCTACCCCTGCGCAACTGTATGAACATTAATTCCCCCAGCAGCCCACATACAGCTCCTGTTGCTACAACGGAGGACTGCTTACAATGCCCACAAACCAATTTAGTGTCCAGTGATTAGAATGCCTTCCACACGGAGTGTTCATGTTTTGTAGTCAGATGTGCGCTGAAATGAAGTGGCAAATTTCACTATTCATTCCTGGCTTCCTGCTGACTGTTGTGAACCTGTGCTGCTGGCTTATTGCAATAATTATGTCTTACATTGTTGAACATCTTGTTAAACTATCAAAGATTGTCACACAGAACAATGCTTTAAAACACAGTCCCTTTAGATCTCTGACAGCCAAACTCAAACAGGCTTTGACAGACATGTTTCTGCTACATGCAGCCCATTATTTATGTATGATGTGGACATATAGTGACAGACTTATTCACACACAGAGTGTATTTGGTGAAGGCTGCAGACAGGACAAGCTGAACAGGCCTGACATCCAGCATCAGCGGGTTTATTCTGAACGCAGTAGGAAATGGTTCGAATACAGCATCACTTGCACGCACACTTTAATACCAAAATATACGACCAGTGAAATATCTATGCTCTAACAGCTGGAGTAACTCAGCGGGACAAGCAGCATCTCTGGAGAGAAGGAATGGGTGATGTTTCGGGTCAAGACCCTTCTTCAGACTCCATCTGTCCCCCAGACTGTCTCTTGTCAGACTCAGTCTGAAGAAAGGTCTTGACCCAAAACCTCACCCATTCCTTCTCTCGAGAGATGCTGCCTGTCCCACTGAGTTACTCCTGCATTTTGTCTCTATCTTCAGTTTTAACCAGCATCTTCAGTTCCTTCCTGCAAGTAGCTGTGCGCTCTCAGCGAGCTTCCTGATGGTCCTTGGGTGCGACAATTTTAATCTATTGATGTTGTCAAGCTGGAAAGGGTTCAGAGAAGATTTACGAGGATGTTGCTGAGATTAGAGGGCCAGAGCTAAAGGGAGAGGTTGAGTAGGCTGGGTCTCCATTCCTTGGCATGCAGGAGGATGAGAGGTGATCTTGCAGAGGTGGACAAAATCATGCGATGAATAGATTGGGTAGATGCACAGTCTTTTGCCCAAAGTAGGGAATCGAGAACCAAAAGACGTGGATTTAAGGCGAGCGGAGAAAGATTTAAAAGGAGCTTGAGAGGAAACTATTTTTTTCACGCAAAGGGTGGTGGGTGTATGGAACGAACTGACAGAGGAGGTAGTTGAGGCTGGGACTATCCCAATGTTTCAGAAACAGTTAGACGGGTACATGGATAGTAGGGGTTTGGAGGGAGGGATATGGGCCAAATGCAGGCAGGTGGGAGTAGGGTGGATGGGACATATTGGCCAGTATCAGCATGATAGGCCGCATGGCCTGTTTCCACGCTGTATGTCTCTGCGGCTCTATGACTCCATGATCTTATGAAGTGGCAAAGCAGGTTCACGGGACTGGACAACATCCCCCTGCTCCGACGTCACATCTTCCCATGAATGATATCACAATGGCCGTTTCCCTGCTGGAAACGTGAGTGTAATGGTCCGCGATGCAGTTAGTTATGTTCGGATACCACAGAGACATGGAAACATTTGTGCAATCATGGTAATCATGGCGGATCATCCACGATCAGTACTCGAATGTGCCCGACTCGAATGTAGCTAAGATGGTGCACCTCAGGAAACAAGTGGCATCAACCCTCGACCATCTCCGCAAAGTGAATAAGCAGTGGAACTGAAGGACAATGGATGAGTGATCATTCTCATCTGATTTCTTAGAGTTATTTAGTTTGATTTAGTTTAGTTTACAGATACAGCACAGAAACAGGCCCTTCAGCCCACCGAGTCCGCACCAACCAGCGATCCCCACACATTAACACGATCCCACACACACAAGGGACAATTTACATTTATACCAAGCCAATTAATCTACAAACTTGTACGTCTTTAGAGTGTGGGATGAAACCGGAAATCTTGGAGAAAACCCACGCAAATCACGGGGAGAATGTACAAACTCTGTGCAGACAGGCACCCACAGTCAGGATTGAACCCGCGTCTCTGGCACTGCAAGGCAGTGGCTCTACCGCTGCGCCAATGTGCCAGCCTGAAGTTCTCGGAGTTATTTGTGTCCATATGTCCGTCATCCTGTCATTGGTGGAAGGAACTATCATTTCTCACCAGATCCATGATCTCAACTTTCTATCTCCACACCAGTTTCTACAGGGAGCTTAATGAGCCTGGCCCACTTAGGCGACTTCTTAGGCAACTGCAGGAGACCATGCGGTCCCACATGTTCGCGGGCGGTTGCTGGGGAGTTGCCTTCATGGTCGTGAGGAGTTCCCGCATTATGGGAACAAGTCGCCGCCTCATTATGGTCGCTGTGAATTTTTAAACATGTTGAAAAATTAGCGGCGACTAAAATGAAGCCACCATGGAGAGTAGGGAGAATTTTCGTTGCCTGGAGGTCAAAGGTTCTCGTAGGTTGGAGCCGGTGCTGACCAGTGAATTTCGTTGTCTTATTTGATAGGTATATGGACGTGAAGGGAATGGAGGGGTATGGTCTGAGTACAGGTAGATGGGACTAGGGGAAAATAAATGGTCGGCACGGACTGGAAGGGCCGAGAAGGCCTGTTTCTGTGCTGTAATTGTTATATGGTTATATTGGGAAAAAAAAACGTAAGCAGTAGTGTTCAGAACCAAGGATACCCGACCGGTAATGTTAACGTCCGCCAAGCTTCACAGCCATGTATCGCTGGCTTCTTAAAAATTGTCTCCACTCAATCGCCCTCCTATCCCCCTCTCCCCCCCTCTCCCCCCCTCTCCCCCCCCTCGCTGTAGTGAGCACAAGCAACTATAGCACCACTGCCCATTATCAACATGGGTGCTAGCATCAAGAGACTGAATTTGCAAAAGGAACAGAAGAACCAAAGAACTGCAGTTTGTAGGTTTCATACCAAAGATAGACACAAAGTGCTGGAGTAACTGAGTGGGTCAGGCAGCACCCCTGGAGGAAAAGGTGATATGTTTCCGATGGGGACCTTTCTTCAGTCTGAAATGTTACCCATACTTACTCTCCAATGATACTGCCTGTCTCACTGAGTTACCGCAGCACTTTGTGTCTAACTTTGCAACAGTAATGGGCCTGTTCCACTTAGGAGATTTTTCGGTGACTGCTGGCGACTGTCATAGTTGTAGCAGGTCGTCGAAAAATCGGCGACTGGACCGCCCTACGACAATGTCTACAGCAACCTAGCACCGAGTCAACGTCAAGCTACCACAAGCTACCGTCAACCGACGACCCATTAGGACGTCCACCTGCGACCACATCTACGACAACCTACGTCCACCCGCTACAAGCTACAGCAAGGTCAGACAATTCAGTCACCGGTTGACGTAGGTTGACGGAGGTAGTCACCAATGGAATCCACCAAAGTCAGTACCGGCGACAACCTATCTCATCCTGGCTACAACCTACGACAGCACCTACGTCAGCTCATTGGCGTCAAGCTAACTGTTGCCGACATTCACCTAAAAGTGGATTTCAGCATTTCAAAACCCATTGGCGACCAGAAAAACGCCACGATTCATTGGGCAATTGAGGAGACTCCTCACGACCATACAGGCGACACCCCAGCGACCGTGTGGCGACTGCTGAGTCGCATGTAGTCACCTTAAAGAATGCCTATGTGGGACAGGGGCATAACAGTCCATTCCAGAGACGGGCAGCATTCTGATTGCTCTGAAGTAAAATGGGCATATGGTGGTGTTGACCACTCTGCCTTTGACCATCGACCTTTTGCTAAAGGAAGTAATTTTCTCTTGGCCCAGCTCACAGGTAAACACTTAAAACAATTACTATTGCCTGATTTCTTGTAACCAGATGTCTTCAATGCAGCCAATTGCTCCGCACCATCAAAAACACAACTGATAGAGTTTTGAGCTTAGATTTAGAGATACAGCATGGAAACAAGCCCTTCGGCCCACCAAGTCCGCCCCAACCAACGATCCCCGCACACTAACACTATCCTACATATACTAGGGACAATTTACAATTATGCAAAGCCAATTAACCTACAGACCTGTATGTCTTTGAAGGAAACAGGAACTCCAGGAGAAAACCCACAAGATTCTTCTGAAAAGTCTTCCATTAGTCTTGGTCGGTGGGTGACCCTGACTCAGATTACAGATGGAGTGGGTGGGAGCTAACCTCACTGATGGATCTCGAGAAAAGTCATCTCGTGAATGTGCAAATGAAGACGGCAATGAAATCCACTGGCAATGTGGACACATCACGGACTCCTCACCCGAGCGTACCCATCTCCATATCCCAAAACCTTCAGTTTTGACTGTTTTGTTGCTTGAGACAAAGGCTGTGTTTTGAACAGTTCGTGTCAACATCCCTCGTTCATAACTAGAAGCCGGACTCATCTGATTCCATGGCCAACAACTCACATCAGCGTTTACATTCTCAATGTAAGGCAGGATCGATTTTAACATTTAAAAGTAAAGTGGATAGGTATATGGACAGGAAGGGAATGGAGGGGTATGGTCTGAGTGCAGGTAGATGGGACTAGGGGAAAATAAATGGTCGGCACGGACTGGAAGGGCCGAGAAGGCCTGTTTCCGTGCTGTAATTGTTATATGGTTATATGTTATATGGTTATATGGTAAGCTAGACAGTCTTAGAAGTAAACAGTTCATTCCTTTTTCAATGTCCTACCCAGGAACTATCTTGTATAATGGGATCACATCGAGAAACTAAATGTGCTGGGAGATTTACTGCCGTGCTAGTTAGGTTGTGGAGCCCTAGACATGTGGTCTAATGCAGCACAGAAACAGGCCCTTCGACCCAACCTATCCATGCTGAACAAGATTCCCCGTCTAAGGTTCTGTCCACGACAATGGTGTATTGTCTGTCTGTGTTGTAAATAAATATTACTTGCACATTTGGAGTATGGGGAAACGCAATTTCAATCCTCTGTGTAACTACTTGTTGCATTACTTGAATTGGCAATAAAGTTTACTTTGACTTTGACTTTGACGAAGAAACCAATCAGATTTAAAAGGAACAGAATTTCAGACATGTTGAATTCATTCAGATTACATTATAGCTTGGAACACAAGAAGATAGACTGCAGTTCAAAACTGTGCAAGTGTAAGGTGGCAGTCTCCACTTTGCAGGGGCCCAAATCCCACCAAGGTGTTTAGTTTAGTTTAACCTATTGCCTCGTGTACCGAGGTACAGTAAAACTAGACAATAGACAATAGGTGCGCGAGTAGGCCATTCGGCCCTTCGAGCCAGCACCGCCATTCAATGTGATCATGGCTGATCATCCCCAATCAGTACCGCGTTCCCGCCTTCTCCCCCATATCCCCTGACTCCCCTATTTTTAAGAGCCCAATCTTGTTCTCTCTTGAAAGCATCCAGAGAACCTGCCTCCACCGCCCTCTGAAGCAGAGAATTCCACAAAAAGCTTTTGTTACATGCTAACCAGCCGTAAAAGAGGAATCGTGATTGCAATGGAGCCATTCACAGTGTACAAATACATGGTAAGGGAATAATGTTTACTGCAAGATAAAGTCAGTATGAAGAAGGGTCTCGACCCGAAACATCACCCTTTCCTTCTCTCGAGAGATGCAGCCTGTCCCGCTGAGTTACTCCAGCATTTTGTGTCTACCTTCAATTTAAACCAGCACCTGCAGTTCTTTCCTACACTTAAAGCCAGTAAAGTCTGATCCAAGATAGTCCGAGGGTCACCAATGAGGTAGGTAGTGGTTCAGGACTGTTCCCCGGTTGCTGGTTGGATGCCTGATAACTGTTGTGAAGAAACTGTCCCTGGAGCCCATCCTACAATGTACACACCTCATTTAATCCCCTATTACAGATCAAATAAAAGCTGTACTTTGACCCCCCCGCCTCACCCCCACCAAGAATGTCCAAACATTAACCTAAACAACCTCAAGAATAGTTCCGCAAAACTGAATACCATTTCCTCCATGTTTTCTTCCATTGTTTAATTCCCAAGGTGTCTATTCCCAAGAAACAACTCCGATCCCATTTGACCATTTCCATCCCTCCCTCCCTCCCTCTTATCTCTGCTCCCGACCAAATCCATCACATGGATGGTTCCATCTGAAGAAGGATCTTGATCCAAAACATCACCCATTCCTTCTCTCCGGAGACGCTGCCTGACATAGTGAGCTACTCCAGCTTTTTGTGTCTATCTACGGTTTAAACCAGCGTCTGCAGTTCCTTCCGATCCATCACATTAATTGCTCTGTGGGATGGAAGCTCAATGCTCTTTAACTCTGCAATGAGTTTGTCCTCTCAGACTTTGTCTGCCACACACAATTCCAGATTTAGGATCGCATGTAAATAGAATCCGTCATTTCTATCGCTTTTCAGTCATTAAACAGAAGCAGAATTATCTTCGGCAGTGTTATGCGGAGGGCGGGCTGAACTGTGACACTGTGACAGTGCTGCCAATTCTTCATGCTGTCGCGTTGATGCCAAAAGATCACGGAGGAGGCAAAGGAGCCATTACAGGGAGCACAAAATGGACTTGACTCAATGGTGGCAATTAAATCTAAATACCAGTCTCCGAACATTGTCAATTAGGATGGCCCCTTGCATCAACCACTTGAGCCACCCTTATATTTTACACAGTCAAGTGTGAGCACTGTTTAAATGTCAAAAGCAACATTTGGAGCAGCATAAGAATTTAAATCTAGCATAATAGCTGTGTGTCACCTTGGGTCAGAGACTCCAGACGCAAGGAGGCCGAGATTATTGCAGACATCAACTCACCCTCAACACTGAAGTAGGTTTAATTAATGAATCTCTGCCACCATAATCATGCTGCCTGACCCGCTGAGTTACTCCAACATTTTGTCTGTCTTCTGTTTAAACCAACATCTGCAGTTCCTTCCAACACATAGATTAATTGGTTATTGGTTTTCTTGACAAACAGTGACTAATTGTGTTTTGGTAAATCAGACCAAATGTGGGTACATCAGGTAGTGCAAAAGAGGAAAAGTGTGCAGAATATAGTAATATATCTACAGAGGAACCTGTTGGCGCACTGAGTTCACGCTGCCCATTGATCACCTGTGCACACATGTTCTATGTTATCTCACTTACTCATCCATTCCCTACACATTAGGAGGAATGTACAGAGGCCAATTAATCTCCAAACCTGGTACATCTTTGGAATGTGGGAGGAAATCAGAGCACCTGGAGAAAACCCACATGGTCACAGGGAGAAACTTCACAAAGAGCTCCACAGTGGCACAGCATCAGAGTTGCTGCCTTACAGCTCTAGTGACCATGGATTTCATCCTGACTAGGGATGCTGTCTGTACGGAGTTTTTCTCCGGGTGCTCCGGTATCCTCCCACACTCCAAAGATGTACAGGTTTGGAAGTTAATAAGCTTCAATAAATTGTAACTTGTCTCTAGTGTGTAGGAAAATGCTATTGTACGGGGTGATTGCTGGTCGGCATGGACTCGGGCCGAAGGGCCTGTTTCCATGCTGTACCTCTGAAGTCTGAGTAAAAGTAAATACAGCACCCGAGGTCGGGATCAAAGTCGGCGCAATAGCCAATAGCCAAAGCCAATAGACAATAGACAATAGGTGCAGGAGTAGGCCATTCAGCCCTTCAGGCCAGCACTGCCATTCAATGTGATCATGGCTGATCATCCACAATCAGTACTTAGTTCCTGCCTTCTCCCCATATCCCCTGACTCCACAATCTTCAAGAGCCCTATCTAGCTCTCTCTTGAAAGTATCCAGAGAATCGGCCTCCACCGTCCTTTGAGGCAAATTCCACAGACTCACCACTCTCTGTGTGAAAAAGTGTTTCCTCATCTCCGTTCTAAATGGTTTTGCCTTTATTCTTAAACTGTGGCCCCTGGTTCTCGACTCCCCCAACATCAGTAACATGTTTACTGCCTCTAGCGTGTCCAAACCCTTAACAATCTTATATGTTTCAATGAGATCCCTATCATTCTTCTAAACTCCAGAGTGTACAAGCCCAGCCGCTCCATTCTCTCAGCATACGACAGTCCCGCCATCCCGGGAATTAACCTTGTAAACCTACGCTGCACTCCCTCAATAGCAAGAATGTCTTTCCTCAAATTTGGAGACCAAAACTGCACCCAATACTCCAGGTGTGGTCTCACCAGAGCCCTGCACAACTGCAGAAGGACCTCTTTGCTCCTATACTCAACTCCTCCTGTTATGAAGGGCAACATGCCATTCGCATTCTTCACTACCTGCTGTACCTGCATGGTTACCTGCTTTACCTGCTGCATGCACCTGCAGGTTCTCTGGCGCTGAGGCAGCAGTTCTACCATGGAAGGGATTGGGGGCATCACAATTGTTATTTCAAGAGCAGAGCTTCTACTCCTTCCTCTATCCCCGCACCTGTGCACAACATTATAAATAAACTCCCCGGGGTCCAGAAACAAAATAGAAGCGATATCACCGAGGAGGAGAATCCGATCAGCTGTCAAGAGATAGCTTTTCACAGGTTGTAGGAGTAGAATTAGGCCATTCGGCCCATCGAGTCTACTCTGCCATTCAATCATGGCTGATCTCTGCCTCCTGATCTCATTTTCCTGCCTTCACCCCATAACCCTCGACACCCGATCTAATCAAGAAGTTACAAAGTTTTGAGATACTTTATAAAGATGGAGATGGAGGAGAAAGATAAATAATTGTGGAGCATTCAGGGAACGTGGTCATCAATGGGGATAAACTATAGACAGGGAGACAAAAGTGCTGGAGAAACTCAGTGGGTGTGGCAGCATCTACGCTTCAGCACGAAACGTTGCCTATTTCCTTCGCTCCATAGATGCTGCCGCACCCGCTGAGTTTCTCCAGCACTTTTGTCTACCTTCGATTTTCCGACATCTGCAGTCCCTTCTTAAACATACTACCGACAGGGGTGGAGCAAGAGAAACAGAGAGCTTCACATGGCGGAGGAGGTTACAGAATGGAATGGCATCGATTGTCCAGTACGGTATCCGGGACCAGAGCCCCATGGACGTACATGGAGTCAGATACAACCCTGCAGGGCACTTCAAGCTTTGGCTTTAACAGTGTAGAGCCACACTGCACATGTCCAACAGGGGCCAGTTTTGATGTTACAAATTGTTTTAAAAAATCATTTATTTTATAGCCTTTCATCAAAACGTTTGAATGACACAACTCCAAGAGCTGTCATTAATTCCAATCTTGTCCAAAGCAAATGTAATGATCTACAGGAGAATGGACAGTAAATTGTCGAGGTGGGTGATGGCTTTTTGTGAAGCAACCTTCTGGTTCTGACTGAAATGAAAGCTTGTTATTGCAACTTTCATTTAAAAAGCAAAACTAGGCCTAATTAAGAGGCGCTCTGGCCATGTAGCTCTGGAGTTTGCTATCTTCCAACGTATCAAATGTGATTATAGATAACGAGGTGATCACAATTACCAATTGATCTTCCATGTTGGTGCTTCAGGCAACACAACTACAGTGTGTGAGGAGATGAGAGTGTTTTACTCTTCACACACTGGCAGCTCACTGATAGAAAGTCGCGTGGTACAGAGATGGGGTGTGAAGGGTATCTTGGGGAAGGATGGTGGTGGAGGAGAGGTGAGCAGGCTGGGAGATCAGAAGGACAGCGAGCGGGGGCATTCTTAAAACTAGTACAAGGACATGTCGACACGGTGGCGCAGCAGTAGAGTTGCTGCCTTACAGCACCGGCAACCCTGTTGGTGACGTTTCGGGTCGAGACCCTTCTTCAAACTGATCCACAGACTGGTGACTGTGGATGGATAGTGTGAGCATGATGTCCATGACTGACAATTTCAACTACACTGATGCTCACTCTGCCATTACAAGTGGAATGATTTTTTTAAAAATGATTTAAACAGTTCAAACAGGGAAGAAAATTCATGGAACCTGACTTCCGGCACAGTACAAACCGCAATGGAAGCGTGGCTAAAATTAATCATGTTCTTGCATTGTGGAAGTTAATGTGTAAAGTTACTGATCAAACCTGCTCCTCACCATTGGTCCAGTTTCCAATAGAAGTTATGTTGAAGAGTTCAACTCAGCAATTTTGAGATTGCTGCTGCCACCACCCTTCTCACCACCCTTGACGAAAGATGTGCAGGACCGATAGAAAGCATAGCTGGTCTGCTCCACATACCTACCGCCTGATAGAAAGAGATGATACCGATCGCCACTCTTACTGTGAAGAATTCCAAGGTTGCAAACTACACCCCAATCATGAACAATGATCATGCTCTCTGAAGATGAGATGCCATTCTCCTTTAGTCTTGATACATTGACACATTGAATCAAGTAAAACGGCAATAGCAATCTCCATTGTTTCATCAGTACTATCAGTTAATCAGAACTACTTAAGATGATCATGTTTCAGCATGAGGCTGCAGATTCCAAGCAAGGGAATCATCCCTTAAATCGCAACAATGGACAATGGTGTCTTCATCAAGTTCCATTGCCGTGGACAGCAACATTGCAACAACCCATAACTGGACACTGAAGCCTCGCCATTGCCATCACTCACCCTTCATGCCATACTTGGATCGGCGTCCATATTTGTTGAACATGATGAAGAGGATGAGCAGGAGGAAGCAGCCAAAGGCAGCCAGTCCAACGGCGATCGAGACCTGTGGGAAGAGCAATACAGAGCATCAGAGACGTGTGCTACTGGACTTCAAAGCACCCGGGCCACACCATAATTACGCAATCTGAACAGTGCCTTTGATGAGATGCAATCTGCTTATTCCTTACCTCCTTTGAAGTATCAACCATCAAATATTCATGGAGCAAGATCTGTTTAAAGTGACATTCCAATGAATCAGTAACGAGTTTGCTGCTACATTGGACTGGACTGAGCTCCAATGTGGGCCACAGTTCCCTAAGATGCACGACCCACTGCCTCTGGGATTCAGCCTTTGACGTCTGAAACTGGAGACCTGCTGGGGTGGCGATGTTGAGCCTTCTGTCCTCCCGCTGTAAGCCCAATGCCCGCTTCACGTTACACTGACCCGAGAGATGAGGCTCCTTCAGAACTATCACTATTCCCATTTAATGTCCCCAATCTTAACCCGAATCAAGGATTAGTCGCACCCTGGCCATTGCCTCTTCTCCCCTCTCGCATCCCACAAAAGGTATAGAAGTGTGAAAACACACACCTCCAGATTTAGGGACAGTTGCTTCCCAGCTGATATCAGGCAACTGAACCATCCTACAACTGAACAACTAGAGAGCGGTCCTGAGCTACTATCGACCTCATTAGAGATCCTCGGACTATCTTTGATTGGACGTTACTGGGCTTTATGTTGCAGTAAAACCTTATTCATGTTATTTCCTTTGTCCTGTATCTGTACACTGTGAATGGCTTAATTGTCATCATGTATTGTCTTTCCGCTGATTGGTTAGCACACAACAAAAGCTTTCACTGTAACTTGGTACACGTGATGATCAACTAAACACAAACTCAATTCAAGCATGTCTCTTAATATCAGAAATGTCTAAAATCTAGGATGGAAGATGTTGGTAGCAGTGAGTTCATGTTTTACTCCTGAGATCCTGGCCTTAATTGTAATGGTCCTGCCTTTTGGAGAACCTATTGCATTGGGTGCCCCAGAAGTGCAGTAATTTGTGCTGCCCCTTCTACCTGCTGCGAACACGGTTGAATCTGACTTGGCAAGATGTTGGTGTGGAGTTTGCATGCTTGCCCCTGGATCGCATGGTTTCCCATGTGCTCCACACATGGAGTTGTGTTGGTGGCTTAATGGGCCGAGAGGAATTACCCTTTGGATAGTGGGCTGCAGGAAGACTGGCAGGAGCTGATGGACATGTCCCAGAGACTAGGTACAGGAAATAAGAGGGTGAATGGATGGGTCATTCTGTAGGGAGTTAACACAGGACTGATGGGCAGAATGGTAACCTTTTGAGTTGCAATATATTGTGTTACAACAGTAGGTTAGGGCAGCACGGAGATGCTGCCTTGCTGAGACCTGGCGCCTACGACCCAGGTTCGATCCTGACCATACGTGCAAACTCCCATACACGTGTGCTATCTGTATGGGAGTTTGCAAGTTCTCCCTGTGGACTGCATGGGTCTTCTCCAAGATCTTCGGTTTCTTCCCAATCTCCAACGTACAGGTTTGCAGGAAAATTGGCTTCAGTAAATTGTAAATTGTCCCTGGTGAGTAGGATAGTGTTAGTGTGCGGGGATCGCTGGTCGGCACGGACTCAGTGTGCAGAAGGGCCTGTTGCTGTGCTGTATCTCTAAACTAATAAGTTTAGTTAGATTAGGTGAGAGTAGATGTGAAACTGGAGAGGAAGCTGAGTGTATCTGTTGGGCTGGATCAAGCATGACCTGGTCAAATAGCTCCACAATCGATATGGGAAGAGCTGCAAAACACTAAGGGGCAGAAAACGCTAGTGGGAGTTGTGTACAGGTCACCTAACAGTAGTAGTGGAGTTGGGGATGGCATCAAACAGGAAATTAGAAATGCGTGCAACAAAGGTAAAACAGTTACAATGGGTGACTTCAATCTACATATAGATTGGGTGAATCAAATTGGCACGGGTGCTGAGGAAGAGGATTTCTTGGAATGTATGCGGGATAGTTTTCTAAACCAACATGCAGAGGAACCAACGAGAGAGCAGGCTATTCTAGACTGGGTATTGAGTAATGAGGAAGGGTTAGTTAGCAGACTTGTTGTGCGTGGTCCCTTGGGCAAGAGTGACCATAATATGGTTGAGTTCTTCATTAGGATGGAGAGTGACATAATGAATTCAGAAACAAGAGTTCTGAACTTGAACAAAGGTAACTTTGAAGGTATGAGATGGGAATTGGCCAAGATAGACTGGCAGGTGATTCTTAAAGGGTTGACAGTGGATGTGCAATGGAAGGCATTTAAAGACTGCATGGATGAAATACAAAAATTGTTCATCCCAGTATGACAAAAGAATAAATCAGGGACGGTAGTACATACGTGGATAACAAGGGAAATCAGGGATAGTATCAAAACTAAAAAAGCAGCCTACCAGAGGACTGAGAGAAATTCCAGCAGAGGAGGACAAAGGGATTAATTAGGAAAGGGAAAATAGATTATGAAAGAAAACTGGCAGGGAACATAAAAACTGACTGCAAATGTTTTTATAGATATGTGAAGAGAATTTTTTTTTAAAAAACAAATGTAGGTCCCTTGCAGTCAGAAATTGGTGAATTGATCATGGGGAACAAGGACATGGCAGACCAATTGAATAACTACTTTGGTTCAGTCTTCACTAAGGAAGACATAAATAATCTGCCGGAAATAGCAGGGAACCGGGACAAATGAGGTGGAACTGAGTGAAATTGGTAAATTGAATGGGTTAAATGCCGATAAATCCCCAGGGCCAGATAGGCTGCATCCCAGAGAACTTAAGGAAGTAGCCACAGAAATAGTGGATGCATTAGTGATAATTTTTCAAAACTCTTTAGGTTCTGGAGTAGTTCCTGAGGATTGGAGGGTAGTTAATGTAACCCCACCTTTTAAAAAGGGAGGGAGAGAGGAAACGGGGAATTGCAGACCAGTTAGTCTAACATCGGTAGTGGGGAAACTGCTAGAGTCAGTTATTAAAGCTGGGATAGCAGCACATTTGGAAAGTGGTGAAATCATTGGACAAAGTCAGCATGGATTTATGCAAGGTAAATAATGTCTGACGAATCTTATAGAATGTAACTAGTAGAGTGGATAAGGGAGAACCAGCGAATGTGTTATATCTGGACTTTCAGAAGGCTTTCGACAAGGTCCCACATGCATCAAGACCTGGGTGTCATGGTACACCACTCATTGAAAGTAGGCATGCAGGTGCAGCAGGCAGTGAAGAAAGCGAATGGTTTGTTAGCATTCATAACAAAAGGATTTGAGTATAGAGCAGGGAGGTTCTACTGCAGTTGTACAGGGTCTTGGTGAGACCACACCTGGAGTATTGAGTACAGTTTTGGCTTCCTAATCTGAGGAAAGACATTCTTGCCATAGAGGGATTACAGAGAAGGTTCACCAGACTGATTCCTGGGATGTCAGGACTTTCATATGAAGAAAGACTGGATAGACTCTGCTTGTACTTGCTAGAATTTAGAAGATTGAGGGGAGTCTTATAGAAACTCATAAAATTCTTAAGGGGTTGGACAGGTTAGATGCAGGAAGATTGTTGCCGATGTTGGGGAAGTCCAGAACAAGGGGCCACAGTTTAAGGATAAGTGGGAAGTCTTTTAGGACCGAGATGAGAAAAACATTTTTCACACAGAGAGTGGTGAATCTGTGTAATTCTCTGCCACAGAAGGTAGTTGAGGCCAGTTCATTGGCTATATTTAAGAGGGAGTTAGATGTGGCCCTTGTGACTAAAGGGATCAGGGGGGTATGGAGAGAAGGCAGGTACAGGATACTGAGTTGGATGATCAGCCATGATCATATTGAATGGCGGTGCAGGCTCGAAGGGCCGAATGGCCTACTCCTGCACCTATTTTCTATGTTTCAATGTTTCCACAATGTGCCAGTACATTGGAGCACAGGAGGATGAGAGGTGATGTTATAAACGTGGATAAGATCATGAGGGGGAATAGATAAGGGAGGTGCGCAAAGCCTTTTACCCAGAGTAGGGGAATCAAGAAACAGATGGCAGAGGTTTAAAGTGAGAGGTTTAATTGTAAACTGAGGCGCAACCTCTTCACACAGAGGTGGGGGGAGTGTGGAATAAGCTGGTACAGGAAGTAGTTGAGGCAGGTACTATAACAACAGGTAAAATACACTTGGTCAGCTACATGGATGGGAACGGCTTCAATGGATATGGGACCAGTGTAGCAAGGGCATCTTGGTCGGCATGGGCAGGTTGGCTAGAACGCCCAGTTTCCGTGCTGTGTGACTCAATGTACCCCTCCTGCTTGGTAAATGATCACCGCCTGTACCTTGGGGTGGCAGATACATATGCCGTGCCCGCCATGGTAAGTACACCTCTCTGTACATATCAGATAAACATACATGATCTTCACACAACGAGGCAATATAGGTAACCAACATAATGAATGTGCATCATCTCTAGTCCACAAAGCTCGATCCTCTTTCATGCCCTAATATATGAGCATGCATCTCGCAAAAGCTGTTTGTCTGCGAGAGGCACTGTGCCCATCCAGAAGTTAAACAAAGGTGGACATTCAATACTGCACAGAGGTTGAGTTGAGTTTAGTTTATTGCCACACAGCTCCCAGACTGTGGAACCGCACCCCTCTTCCCAACAGAACTGCCCCCTCCATCGACTCCTTTAAGTCGAGACTTTAAACTCATCTCTGCTCTCAAGCCTTTCTTGACGTCCACTGAGGGAAGGCTATATGTGTGTATTCATGTATGTACTTAATCTATGAACCACTGTTGTATAACGTTAGTACCTTCACCAATGTGAAGCACTTTGGCCAACGAGAGTTGTTTTTTAAATGTGCTATAGAAATAAAAGTGACTTGAGTTGACATGTATCGAGGTACAGTGAAAAGCTTCTGTTGCGTGCTAACCAGTCAGTGGAAAGACAATACATGATTACAATCGAGCCATTTCCAGTGTATAGATACATGATAAAGGGAATAACGTTTAGTGCAAGGTGAAGCCAGGCGGAGCCAGCACACTAGCACACAACGAGTCACCTGCGTTAAGCGCCATCTTGGGAGTGTGTAGTTCACAACCATTCATACCCAATAATGCATTGTATCATCGAATAGGTTATTCAATCACCATAACCACCATGTAACCATAACAATTACAACACAGAAACAGGCCTTCTCGGCCCTTCCAGTCCGTGCCGACCATTTATTTTCCCCTAGTCCCATCTACCTGCACTCAGACCATACCTCTCCATTCCCTTCCCGTCCATATACCTATCCACTTTAATTTTAAATGTTAAAATTGATCCTGCCTCCACCACTTCTGCTGGAAGCTCATTCCACACAGCCACCACTCTCTGAGTAAAGAAGTTCCCCCTCATGTTACCCCTAAACTTCTGTCCCTTAATTCTCATGTCATTTGAATCTTCCCTACCCTCAATGGGAAAAGCTTATCCACGTCAACTCTGTCTATCCCTTTCATCATTTTAAAGACCTCAATCAAGTCGCCCCTTAACCTTCTGTACAATCAGTAGTTATTGCATAACGTGAACATTAATATGGAATGAACAGTGCACACAGTCAACGGCATCATGTTCAACTGTACAACATAACAGATAGTTTAAGCCAACAACCCTCTCTGCCAGCAGAGCTTGTGTGATAATTAAAATGATCCCCTATCTGCATCTGAAGCTGTGATAAAATCTTAGTCAGCCAAGAGCTTCCCTTGTTGTCGGCTTTGTTGAGCATGATTGCCTCAAAATGTTCCGAGCCATTATTTCAGACAGTAATGGATGCCAATTGGAGCACGGCATCCACAGTTCCCATTGTGCTGCTTCTCCCGCTGTAAGCAGTCAGTAAGTATTTTGTTTTCACAAGTACAGGCGTTAATCTCACAGCACAAGTGTCATCACACAATGCGAGCTCTACAGTGCTTCCCCAAACTGGCCCCTGCCAGTTTATAGTAGAGGCTTGTCGGCACAAAGTGGAGAATATCCTTGCAATCACAAAGGAGTCTTAATGGATCTACCCCTTGTACTTGGCGATTACAAGAGGAATTTGTTGTCTTTGGGCTCAAGATTGGTAACATGATGGCTCAGCGGAACAGTTACTGCCTCACAGCGCCAGAGACCCGGGTTCAATCCTGACTATGGCTGCTGTCTGTACGGAGTTTCTATATTCCCCCCTGACCTGCGTGGGATTTCCAGATTCCTCCCACACTCCAAAGATGTTTAGGTTTGGCGGTTATTTCGTAATGGGAAATTTGTAAATTGTCCCTAGTGTAGGATAATGTTAGTGTGCAGGGATCGCTGGTCGACGCGGACCCGGTGGGCCGAATGACCTGTTTCCGCACTGTATATCTAAACGAAACTAAAATGGCTCTGGAGAGACAATTCCAATGTTAAATATGTATGGAACCATACTGGACACGCCCTTTTGTGAATTAAATGATAAAAACATAGAACATACAGTAGAACAGAACAGCACAATAACAGGCCCTTCAGCCACTCATGTCCATGTTGAACATAATGCCAAGACCATCACTTATCTACCTGTGCAAGAGCCATATCCCTCCATTCCCTACATATCCACACAGCTCTCCAAAACCCTCTTAAATGCCACTATAGTAGTTGCCTCAACCACCAACCCTGGCAGTGTGTTCCAGGCACTGACAAACCTCTGTGTAAGAAATTGCTGCACACATCTCATTTAAACGTTCTCCCGCACCTATGCCCTGTAGTATTTGATTGTTCCATCCTGGGAAAAAGGTTCTGACTGTCGACCTCATCTGTGCCTTCCAGAATTTTATATAGAAGGTAAATCTAACGCAAGACTTTGCAAACTTTGCACCTGGTTTCTATGAAAAGAAACAAAATGTTTCACAACTATTAAAGATTTATTGCAAAATAATAAATGGTAAAGATTAAAAAATAAGTTGAGGTGGCAGAGCGACGAAGGTGGGATAGCCGCTGCCTCACAGTGATGGCTTGTCTAGTTTTTAGTTTGGAGATACAGCGTGGAAACAGGCCCTTCGACCTACCGAGTCCGTGCCGGCCAGCGATCCCCGCACGCTAACACTATCCTGCACTCACTAGGGACAATTTACACATACACTAAGCCAATTAACCTACAAACCTGTACATCTTTGGAGTGTGGGAGGAAACTGAAGATCCGGAGAAAACCCACGCAGGTCATGGGGAGAACGTACAAACTCTGTGCAGACAGAAAAAGTGGGGTAACATAGAACTAGTGTGAACTGGTGACTGAGTGTTTAAGTGAGGGTTGATTTTCTGTGATCTATGGGAGAAGTTGTACAGGTAAACTGATTATTATTGAAGACATCTTAGAGATATCACAGTGATTTTGGATCTAAGTCTGAAGAAACGTCTCTACCCGAAACGTTGCTTATTTCCTTCGCTCCATAGATGCTGCTGCACCCGCTGAGTTTCTCCAGTATTCTTGTCTAACTTCGATTTTCCAGCATCTGCAATTTCTTCTTAAACATTGGATCTAAGACTGGTTGGATTTCACGTAATGTGCAGGAAGAAACTACAGATGCTGGTTTATACCAAAGATAGACACAAAATGTTGGAGTAACTCAGCAGGTCAGTCAGAAGAAGGGTTTTGACCCCTAACGACCACTGTGTTACTCTAGCATTTTGTGTCTATCTTCGGTGTAAACCAGTTCCCTTTTTACTCACCACTGTCTAGACTGTTGTCTGTAGAACCTTCAAACCAAATACTTTTCTGGATTTCAGCAAAGCAATTGGTCCATTACTATTTTGGTGGGCAGTCTGCAAAGTGGCAAGCGTGGAACAAAAGGACTGGTACAGAAGTGGATTGGCAACTGCCTGATTTAAAGGAGATGAGGTGGTCATATGTTGACTTGCACATCAATCCCGGGGCCTGCCCATGCATGTTGCTTGTCAAATTCACAAGTTCACAAGTTATAGGAGTAGAATTAGGCCATTCGGCCCATCGAGTGCACTCTGCCATTCAATCATGTTTGATCTCTGCCTCTTAATCCCGTTTTCCTGCCTTCTCCCCATAACAAGAGATTCAAACAAGAGGGCATGACATGAGAATTAAGGGACAGAAGTTTAGGGGTAACATGAGGGGGGACTTCTTTACTCAGAGAGTGGTGGCTGTGTGGAATGAGCTTCCAGCAGAAGTGGTGGAGGCAGGATCGATTTTAACATTTAAAAGTAAAGTAGATAGGTATATGGATGGGAAGGGAATGGAGGGGTATGGTCTGAGTGCAGGTAGATGGGACTAGGGGAAAATAAATGGTCGGCACAGACTGGAAGGGCCGAGAAGGCCTGTTTCCGTGCTGTAATTGTTATATGGTTATATGGTTATATGGTTATAACCCTTGACACCCATTTTAATCTTGACTTTGTCTATCTCTGCTTTAAAAATATCCACTGACTTGACCTCCACAGCCCTCTGCGGCAATGAGTTCCACAGATTAACTACACTAAACTGACTAAAGAAGTTCCTCTTCACCTCCTTTCTAAAAGAGTGCCCTTTGATTCTGAGGTTATAACCTCTGGTCCTGGACTCTCTCACCAGCGGAAGCATCCTTTCCACATCCACTCTATGGTGTTCATTATTCTGTGAAGTTCAACGAGGTCCCCTTTCGACCTTCGGAACTCCAGCGAGGCCCAGTGCTGTCAAACGCTCGTTCGAGAAGCATGGCGGGAGGGAGGGAGGGCGAGTGAGGGGGGGAATGTGGAGAAAGAACATCAGTATTTTGTAACAAGATTAATACTGAAGGCTGGTCTGGACAAGAATAATCCTTAAAAATGGGGAATTAAATTCAGCATTGAAAAATATAAGTAATGAGATTGGGGAATAAGAGTAACAATGAGACTTTCAACTTAATGGTGTCAGGCTACAACATACAGAACAGACAGCGAGAATGTTGTAAATGAGGTGGATTACAGAAATTGACAACAACTTTCATTTACTTCAATTTGGTGACTTCAGTGCTGTAAAACTACACAGAGCACTTCGCAAGGAGTATTTGATGTCATTTGAAGTAAATCAAACAAAAAAAACCCCACAAAATGCTGAAGTGCTCAGCAGGTCAGGCAGCATCTGTGGAGGACATGGAGAGGTGACGTTTGGGGCCGGGACCTCATTCAGACTGATCGGAGAAGCCTTGTGGAGAGGTTGGGGGATGAGACAAAACCTGGCAAGTGATAGAGCGAGGGCTCGGAAGAAGGGTCTCGACCCGAAACGTCACCTATCCTTCACTCCAGAGATGCTGCCTGTCCTGCTTAGTTTCTCCAGCTTTTTGTGCCTATCCTGGTAAGTGATAGGTGGATACAAGTGAGGGGGGGGGGGGGGAGGGGGAGGAGGGGGGGGAGGGGGGGGGGGTAATTTTGCAGAAGGGTGGACAAAAGCCAGAGATGAAAAGGAGCCAAAAGGATGTCAGGCAAGGTGATAAGGTGAGGAGTATCATGCAAAGCCAGAGGGAGGTGTATAGATACAAGGTGTATTGGTGATGCAGGGCGGTGGGTGGGGGGGGGGGGGGGGAGGTTGGAGGAGGAAATGGATGCAGGATAGTGGGAGAAATCAATGCAGACTAGGATGTGACACAGAAAGAGAGGTGTTAAGAACAGTGTGGCTGGGGATTGTTTACCTAATGTAGGATCATATAATATTTGTACTATTTGGTTGTAAATAGGTGCAGGAGTAGGCCATTCTGCCCTTCAAGCCAGCACCGCCATTCAATGTGATCATGGCTGATCATCCACAATCAGTACCCCGTTCCATCCTAAACTACACAAGCAGAATACGAGGGGCTGTCCCTCCAATTTGCGTCAGGCCTCACTCTGGCAATGGAGGAGGCCCCGGGCAGAGAGGTCAGTGCGGCAATGGAACGGGAGTTAAAATGATTAGCTAGAAGCTGGACCAGAACTAGAAGAAATGTATTTAAAAGACACTTGGAGAGGTACATGGATAAGAAAGGTGTAGAAGCAAATGGTCCAAATGCAGGGAAGTTGGACTAGCAGATGGGGCATCTTGGTCAGCGTTGGGCTGAAGGGCCTGTTTCTGTGCTGTATGACTCGATGACTCTAAATGGATCAGTGTAACCGTGACACTATGGCTAACCTACAGTATAATATCTAGTCCAGGACATATTTTATCGGCACCATGTCTTCAGCAACGTGGTCCACTCTCTAGCACCTGGTTAGTGTGAGCTCGGCCTGCCCGGGCTGGGGACGGGGGTTGACTGAGGTAAACCAAATAGAGACCACTCACAAATGGGCCTGCACAACCTGGCGTGCAGAAATGGGATTACACTAAGATCACAGAAGGTGAACAGATTACACAAATGCAAATAATTTATGGGCAAAATGAGAAATCTTTGAAATAAAATGCCCACGGAGGCATTCAAAGATGCTAACACAAGACAATAGGTGCCAAAGATAATTAGTTGATGCCAGAGGTAATGAACTGAGATCTTAACTACAGTCTGTCGTCTCATGGTTTTAGTTCAGAGCACTTGTCGTTTGTCTTGAATCAACACATGAAGGTTACCGAGTTCAATTGAATGGAAACACATCACACAAAGGACGGCACAATGGCACAGCGATAGAGCTGCTGCCTCACAGCGCCAGAGACCCAGGTTCAATCCTGACTACGGGTGCTGTCTGTACGGAGTCTGTACTTTGTCTCCGTGACCTGCGTGGGGTTTCCCTGGTCGCTCCAGTTTCTTCCCACACTCCAAAGACGTACAGGTTCGCAGGTTAATTGGCTTGGTATCATTGTAAATTGTCCCTTGTGTGTGTGTAGGATCGTGTTAATGTGTGGGGATCACTGGTTGGTGCGGACTCGGTGGGCCAAAGGGCCTGCATCTCTGAACTGAACTAAACTAAACTAAACAAGCATAGCTAGTAAATCGTTATTTTCAATTTGATAGAAAACATGGATGTGACGGAGTATTTAACTCAAAAACCATTCCTTATTCTATCATTGATGGAATAGGCTACCGCATGGTTCACAGATGTGCATGGTTCACAGATGTGCATGGTTCACAGATGTGCATGGTTCACAGATGTGCAGGCAAATGTTCACAGTGTCTTGTAGTCTGAGCCAGTTTCTACCATCTTTAAGAATAAAGCGATGTGCCTCTCTTGAACATTCCACCTTAAGTGTTGCTACTTTGCACAACTAGATGGCTTGTTTGCCATGATGCTGGAGAGTTTTTGCCCTCAGAGTGGGAGAGAGGCAGGTCAGATTATGTTCTTTGAACAGAGAAGGTTTAGGAGTGGAGATGCCAGGAATGGCAGATGTTTCGATCTTGTGCAAAACACAATGTGGTGGAAGAAATCAATGGGTCAGGCAGCATCTGGGGAGGGAATAGACAGGTCTGGACCCATCTTCAGACACAGGGAGAGGAAGGGCCCTGACTTGAAACATTGCCTGTCCATTCCTTCCCCACTGATTTACTCCTGCACTTCGTCTTTAGCTCAGTGGGGCAGGCAGCATCTGTGGAGGGAATGGATAGATGGCCACCAGAAAAAGGTACGACTCTTGGGGCGACTACTCACGACCATACAGGTGTCACCCCGCGACATGTCGACACGTGACGCCTGTGTGGTCGTGAGTAGTCGCCCAAAGAGTCGTACCTTTTTCTGATCAGCGCTGGATTTTCAACATGTTGAACATTTTCGGCGACCTGCTGCAACTAAGTCAGCTGCCCGCAAGTGGCTGAAACCATTGCGTAAGTGGGACAGGCCCTTTAGGGTGTACAACATGCAGCTGAAAGGAAACAGTTTTAATTCTGAGGTAATGGCACAAGTATTGTGACAGCTGCTTAATGTCGACATTTGAATAAAGAGCATATGGCAGCCAAGGTAGATGAGGTTTAACCGTGGAGCGGAGGAGAGTGGGGGAGGGTGAGGGGGAGGGCAGGTCGTGCTGGCAACAAACAAGGCACAACCTGAGAGAGCGCAGGTTATAAACGATCCATAGACAAAAATCTGGAGTAACTCAGCGGGACGTGCAGCATCTCTGGAGAGAAGGAATAGGTGACGTTTCGGGTCGAGACCCTTCTTCAGACTGATTATAAACTCCTGTAAGATTCCTATAAACGTTCCTTCGGTCAGCGTCGCACGATGGGGAACATCACCGGGTGGTTGGCAAGAGAGGAACATCCTAAACAAAGGTCACATATGAGGTAAATGGCCAGGAGAATGTAGGGGAGGGGGACCTAATTGAAACTTATTGAACAGTGAAAGACCTAGATAGGGTGAATGCGGAGAGGATGTTTCCACTAGTGGGAGAGTCTAGGACCAGAGGTCATAGCCTCAGAATAAAAGGACATTCTGCTAGAAAGGAGATGAGGAGGAATTAAGGAATTAGCTAGGGTTTCGGCCCAAACGTTGCCTATTTCCTTCGCTCCATAGATGCTGCTGCACCCGCTGGGTTTCTCCAGCAATTTTGTCTACCTTCAATTTTCCAGCATCTGCAGTTCCTTCGTAAACAACATGAGGAGGAATTACTTTAGTCGGCGTTGAACCTGTGAAATGCATTGCCACAGATGGCTGTGGAGGCCATGTCAGTGGATATTTTTAAGGTGGACTTGATTAGTATGGGTGTCAGGGGTTATGGGGAGAAGGCAGGAGAATGGGGTTGAGTGGGAAAGATAGATCGGCCATGATTGAATGGTGTAGTAGACTTGATGGGCCGAATGGCCTAATTTAGCTCCTAGAACTAATGAACTTATGAAGGCGTAGACAGCATTGAACTGACAGGATGTCAACTCAAACACAGCGGATGTGAGGTAAGTCGGGTCCACTTCACCCAACTGTGGAGGAAGCTTGTTGGCAGACGGGCACGAGCATGTTACAATCACACAGAGATGTCAGCCAGACCAGTGTCTCGGGGGACAAGTCCAATATTGTTAGATTCATAAGCTGTTTCTCCCCGTAGGTCATTTTGGAAAATGACTGCGGTTTGATATTACGACGGCAAATCTCTCCATCTGTACTGGCTCCTTCTGGCAGACAGATGAAAACTCCATAGCAAGCGGAACCTCGGGGCACAAGATGATAATATCAAAGGATAGCAATCTGTTCAGGGAACAGATCTGACTGCTCAGCACTCATTAAAACTGGATTTACTGTAGAGGGGGGTGAAAGAAATCATCTCCCTTCATCAAATTGTGTCATTACTTGAGTGACGTTACTGCAGCAATGGTGTAATTACCAGGAGGATGGGAAGACTTGCTCGGGTGAGGATACGGGAGGAAATAAAACGCGAAACGGTTCAGTACTCTGAAGGCTAAAGTCCAAGGTGACCAAGGAAGATTCACCGACGACACAAGGAACTGCAGATGCTGGAATCTTGAGCAAGACCACAAAGCTGCGGAGGAACTCAGCGAGTCAGCTAGGGGGTGGGGATGAACTGACAATGTTTCAGGTCAGAAACAAAAAGGACAGGAAGTGCTGGAGTATCTCTGTGGGTGAAGCAGCATGTCCGGAGAACATGGACAGGTGATGCTTTGGGTCAGGACCTTCCTTCAGGTTGCAAGGAAAGTTGGAAGGTGGGAGGTGCAGGACAAAACCTGCAGTTAATATGTGTAGGAAAGAACTGCAAATGGCGGTTTACATATAAGGTAGACACAAAATGCTGGAGTAACTCAGCGGGGCAGGCAGCATCTGAGGAGAGAAGGAATGGGTGAATTTTCGGGTCGAGACCCTTCTTCAGACTGGATCTTCTCTCCACAGATGCTGTTGTTACTCCAGCATTTAGTGTCTGCCTGCAGTTCATAGTTTGATACAGGTGAGGGTGGGGTTTGAGAGGCAGATGTTGGTTGGACAAAGGCCAGAGATGAAAAGACAGAAGGCGTGAGACAAAAGGCTTGAATAGTTGTGAATTGTGAAGCTAGAGGAAGGAATGTAGGTGGAAGGGGAGGGTGAGGGGAGAAATCGGCCAAGTCCAGGTGGGGCACGGGCACGGGGGAAGGGGGAGGTGGGGGTTGGGAGGGGGTGGGTGTCGTTAACAGAATTAAAGGACGTTCTTTTAGGAAGGAGATGAGGAGAAATGTCTTTAGTCAGAGGGTGGTAGAACTCTTTGCAACAGAAGGCTGTGGAGGCCAAGTCAGTGGATATTTTTAAGGAGGAGATCGATAGATTCTTGATTAGTACGGGTGTCAGAGGTTATGGGGAGAAGGCAGGAGAATGGGGTTAGGAGGGAAAGATTGATCAGGCATGATTGAATGGCAGAGCAGACTTGATGGGCCGAGTGACCTAATTATGCTCCTATTCCTTATGACCTTATCTAAATTTGCTTTTAACAAAATTGAAGGCTGTCCCTCTTCTTCAGACAGGAGGAAGATCGACTGACTGTCCAAAGGTGGAGGAAATGTTACTGGGGATAGAACTGGAACTGGAGAGGAAGAGTGAAAGACATGGGGGTCAGTGATCAACACTGTTCACGACAACACAAGGGACAAATTAGTAAGAGTCAGAGGGTGGAGGGGGAGGGGGATGGGATTCTGGGCTTACTCCCTGCTAGGCTGCTCGTGAAAGGGGAATGGACTCCCAACTACCACCTGAGAAAATAGATCACACAATGTTCTGGACAAGTGCTCATGTTAGCACCTCGGTATGAAAGGTTTCCATGCACAAGCCACGCTGAACACCCTCTCAATTCTCCATGGGGATGAGGAGAGAATATTAGCAGTCCATGTCTGCAGTGAAGAAAACCAATGGAGCCTCACACGCACTTAACACTAGATTAGTGTCGTCACTATTACATTGTGTTGGCTTATAGTAACGCTATACATCACCATAATGGCTTCCTTAAAGCTACCAGCCCTGAACTGAGAGTTAAGGGCCTGTCACAATTAGGTGACTGCTGGCAACTGTCACAGTCGTAGCAGGTCACCGAAAAAGTGGCGACTGCCCCCCCCTCCCCCCCACGACAATGTCTACAACAAGCTATGACAACCTACTACCTAGTCGACGTCAAGGTACGGCAAGCTACCGACAACCGGCGACCTACGCCCACCCGCGGCAAGCTACGACAAGCAACGGCCCTGTCGGCGACATCTGAAGACAATTCAGTCGCCGGTTGACGTAGGTTGACGTAGGTAGTCGCCGATGGAATTCACCAAACTCAGCGCCCGGCGACAACCAACGACAGCACCCACGACAGGAGAAGACAAGCTGTGTCAGAGAACAGTCGCTGAAAACTATTGAACATTTCACAATCCAGTGATGACCAGAAAAACTTGACGACTCTTTAGGCAACTTGAGGAGAGAACTCAACGGCCATACAGGTGTCACCCCGTTGCCTGTATTCACCGAAACAAATCACCTAAGTGGGACAGGTGCTTAAGGGTGCACTAATTCTGGTTAACTGAGGTTACACTAAAGGCGGCACAATGGTGCAGTAGTTGAGGGTTACACAAAAAGCTGGAGAAACTCAGCGGGTGCAGCAGCATCTAAGGAGCGAAGGAGATAGGTGACGTTTCGGGTCGAGACCCTTCTTCAGACTGGTCAGGGATCAGGGAAACGAGAGATATAAACAGTGATGTGGAGAGATAAGGAACAATGAGTGAAAGATATGCAAAAAAGTATTGGTGATAAAGGAAGCAGGCCATTGTAAGCTGTTTGTGGTGTGAAAATGAGAAGCTAGTGCGAATGGGGGGGGGGGGGGGGGGGGAGATGGAGAAGGAATGTCAGGGCCAGAGGGCTGAGGGAGAGGTGGGGGGGGAGGTAGTCTGGGTTAACAGAATTGAGAAAATTCAATGTTTAAGCCCAGAGGATGCAGACTCCCCAAGCGGTGCAGTAGTTGAGTTGCTACCCCAGGTTCGATCCCGACTACGGGTGCTGTCTGTACAGAGTGTGCACATTCTCCCAGTGACCAGATGGATTTTCTCTGGGTGCGCCGGTTTCCTCCCACACTCCAAAGACGTGCAGGTTTGTAGGTTGATTGGCCTCTGTAAATTGTCCCCAGTTTGTAGCATGTGGTTAGAGTACGAGTGATTGCCGATCGGCACGGACTCGGTCGGCTCAAATCCACGCTGTATTTCTAAACTAAACTGTCCACACGAACAAAGTTTCCAGAGCCAAACTGCGAGGGAAACTGATAAAACTGATCCTCGCCCAGTCCTCTAACTGGAAAGACCGTGTGCTTTATCCGTGACTGTACGTGACAGTATAATGTACTGGCATCTCTAACGTGACACACACGTGTATTAATCATGCTTAGGTCATGGATAGTGTAATGAATATTTATTTGTTTCCAGTTCAGTTATTATATCACGTTAATGTCAACCCCAATGATGGGAATATTGATGATATAAATGTTTAATAATTCTGGCTGGATTTTTAATTGAGTTGCACACCAGCATCTTTCTGGCTACAAAAACAAATCACTGGGAATATGGATCTTGTACACAAAATACAAGGACTTCCAAAAGGTAATTTGAGGATTACCGCTGTCTCGTGAAGTCATTAACCTGGTGAGGCCTGATTTCAGCAACATTCTCCCTGTCTCTCTCGCTCTCTCTCACTCTCTCTCACACTCTGTCACCGTCTCTCACTCTCACTCTTGCACGCTCACTCTCTGACATTCTCTCTCCATCTCGCACTCTCTCATTCATTCTTTCTCTCTCTCACTCTATCCCCCACACTCTCACCCTCTCTCATCTGAACCCACCTCTCCATTGGCCACACATTCCACAGACTTGTATCCTCAGCTCCTTCAACATTAGACATATAAGTCTAATCTATTCTGGTCTAACCGGGGGATTGTCTTGTTGAGTCGTATGCAAATATACTTACCTGTACCTGGGGCCAGGTGAGAACTAAAAAACCATTGGCCCATTGAAGTCATTAATAAAGTTATTTTATGTAATTCACATGTTTAATCGATAATGTTTTATTATTAATGTTTAATGTTTTATGTGTCATTCCGAACTGTCACTGTATGTCATGTTGTCACTTGCGGGCGGAGCACCAAGGCAAATTCCTTGTATGTGAATACTTGGCCAATAAAATTATTAATTCATTCTAGTTGACGGATGTTGATGAAAATTGGCTGGTAATTTATTTGCAAATTTGGGTAAAATGTCAAAAACAAACCATGCTGAAGCCGTGCGAGGGCAGGACTGCGCAGGACGGTGTGCGTGGTTTCCCAGCCCGTGTTTTGCCTGTGTTGCATTGTGCCTTTGCTGGCTGTGATCTCAAGGTTCATTGACAATGCCCTTTCTTTAACCCGTCATATCGATTGATCGGTGCACTCCTGGGGGATGTTAACATGGTTCTACACCAGCACTCTTTCAACAAACATCAACTGGCAGATCCAACCTGATGCTTCAACGTTAAAGAGCAGCAAACAATACAACTGAGTGACTTCAAATGTTTTGCCCTTGAGTGTCAGAAGGGAGGGGGTGCAAGTGAATTGATCCCTGCCCTGTGTCTGAAGAATAATCAATGAGTTTGACACTTTTCAGCTAAATGACACGACACAGACTTATAACCACAGTTCCGTCTACATTAGACATAGAGGTCTAATACGTATATTCTGCTCTATCCGGGATGGTACGGTGGCACAATGGTGGAGTTGCTGTCTTACAGTGCCAGAGACCCAGGTTCGATCCTGACTACAGTTACTGTCTGCAGGGTTGTTTGTACGTTCTCCCTGTGACCTGCGTGGGTTTTCTCCAGGATCTCTGGTTTCCTCCCACACTCCATAGGCATGCAGGTTTGTAGTTTGCTGTATACCTTCAGCAACAGACAGGTTCCACCAAGATGCAGGACAGAACGCCACAGGAGATCCTTCTTCTCAGAGGACCTCACATGGTCCACCAACACCGCTGCGCTGGTCAAAAAGGCACAGCAACGACTGTTCTTCCTGAGAACATTGAAACGGACTGGTCTGCCCCAACAGCTGCTGACGACCTTCTACCGCTGCACCACAGAGAGCGTACTAACGTATGGCATCTCTGTGTGGTATCTCAGCTGCACGGAGGCGGAGAGGAGGGCTCGTCAGCGCGTTGTCCACAGAGCGCAACAGATTATTGGGACACCGCTACCAGCCTTGGAGGGCATCTACCACACACAGTGCCTCAGGAAGGCCGTCAGCATCCATAAAGACTCCTCTCACCCTTGTAATGGACTGTTCGAACTACTCTCTTCCGACAGATGTTACAAGGCCTTCTACGCCCTCACCACCAGACTCAGGGACAGCTTCATTCCCAGAGCTATAGCGGCTCTGAACCGGCCCTGCTGAGTATTCCCCCCCCACCCCCCCCCCCCCCCACGGACTGTCTCCCCCGGCCTCGCACTTTAGTCTGTGTTGATGTTACTGGTCAAATGTTCGTTTTTACAAACCTTGTTCTCGAGGGTTGCTAACCGAAATCTCGAAGTTGCAAACCAAATCTCGTTGCACTTATGTGTAATGACAATAAAAGATGTTATTATTATTATCCTTATTCTTCCCTGTGGCTATCAAACTGTACAACTCCTCCCCTTCTGTCATGGGGTAGACTGAGTGACTCCCCCCCCCCCAATATTTGCACATCCCCCAATCCTTTCCACTCGTCACTTTAATTTCCTGTTTCATGCATTTTGTGTTTTATGACTGTTGGCAGATCAATTTCCCTCCTGGGATAAATAAAATTCTGTTGTATCATATCGTTAATTGGTTTCAGTAAAGACGGCAACATGTCCCCAGTGTGTAGGATTGTGCGTGTACGGACGGGGTGATCACCGGTCGGCCCGGACTCAGTGGGCTGAAGGGCTTGTTTCTGTGCTGTAACTCTAAACCAAACTGAAAGACAGCATTGTAATTCCACTTAAAGAGGTACTCACGGCAAAAGTATCTCCCTCAGGCTTGTGTGTCACACTGACGGGAGGACCTGTCGTCACCTCAAACGATGGCACTGGAAGGAGAGGAAGGAGGATTACCCGGAGCACACAATAGACTGGAAAATGTTCTGACAAACACCCAATCAATGCACGTTGAGACCTAGACATTTCTAGCCCCCTTGCTCCCCCTGTAACGTGTTGCAGTCCTGCAGTCACACATGGAGGCCAATACGAGGCTCAGACCCTAAGCTGAACCAAGCAGCTTGGCTTTAAACCCCAGCACTAGACGGCGTCCAAGATGGTAATTCACACAGAGATCCGCAGATGCACTGATTATAAACAGCTCTGACAGTAACAAGCCCATTTACTCTTCTGCATATCTTTCATTCATTTGTTCCATATCTCTCTATATCATGGTCTATATCTCTTGTTTCCCTTTCCCTGACTCTCAGTCTAAAGAAAGGTCTCGACCCGAAACGTCACCTATTCCTTTTCTCCAGTGATACTGCCTGACCCGCTGTTACTCCAGCTTTTTGTGTCTATCTTCGGTTTAATCCAGCTTTTGTAGTTCCTTCTACATAAGACATCCCCAGAGCGTTGCTACCCAGGTAACATGCTGTAGTGTCAGGGGCATCGAGGACTGGGCATTTGAGATGAAGCTCTCCGATGTAACCCAGTGACTGTTTTACAACCAGCCAGGTATCTGGGTCAGTTATTGGCAAAGTGATCCGAATCTCCTCACCCTTCGTTTGTCAGCAAGTTGCTGCCCCGTAAGGCACGTGCAGGTCACATCCAAGCTGGAGTGACTGCAGTTAGGTTCCCAACTAGAAGAAATACAAGTTGGAAACAAATAGCTGGCGTAGATGTCAATATCACTGCAGGGTGAATTGATGGTGTGTACGTATTTTAAAAAGGCCGTTCATTAACTTCAGGGAGCCTCTAGACACAATGACATAGAGCAGCTGTCATCTCAATGTTGCAAGAGATAGGAACTTAGACAGAACTGCAAACAGCTAACTCCCCCCCACACTCAATAGATACAGAAGTTTACGCTTCAGCAGGGAGCATTAGCTTTAGCTATTTTATTTAAGCTGTGCTATGAAGGCTAAATACATTGACACATCTGTTTATTACCTTACATTCTATGTTGGTCATTCCCCCCCCCCCCCCCCCCCCATGCTTCCCCAGGATGTTAACCAGATTATAACCTGCTCGTGTGCAGGAAGGAACTGCAGATGCTGGTTTAAACTGAAGATAGACACATAATGCTGGAGTAACTCAGCGGGACAGGCAGCATTTCTGGATAGAAGGAATAGGGAACGTTTCGGGTTGAGACCCTACTTCGGATTGAAGAAGGGTCTGGACCCGAAACGTCAGCCAGCATATTGTGTATAACCTTCCTTATAATTCTTAAAATTCCTGACAACATCCAGTAAAACATGCGTTCCCATGCAACGTGACAGATGGAACAGAGAATGTATTTGTCCTGTGCAGGCTGTATTAGTTTGTAACAGGATTTGATCAGGAACTACACACCCACTAAAAACTTACTTTGGAAATTGGCAAGCAGATAAAAGCTATGTTGGAAAAATATGTTTGCATGTAAACTCCTGGCAGAACTATCTGTGAAAATGCCACTTGATGTTGATGGTTCCATCTGACCAAGACACAGAAAGGTTTGATCGAACAACCTCTCAGTCTTATTTGTACAGCATGACGCTGTGGCTTGGAACGCAGAACAACATGGAAAGGAACTCACTGGAGCATGCCCCTTATTAACATCATCTCCTTCAAGGCACAAGCCAGGCACACACATGCTAAGCAATACATAGACACTCACCATAAAAGGGATTCTCCTGAATGTCTGCAGAGGAAACAAATCAAAGGGAAAATCTTTAGTTTGAAAGAAGCAGACTGGATGATTCAATATGTGGATCGACCCTGATGGAACGGTGCATTGGAGCTGCAACTGGTCACGTCATCAGCACAGCCTGGAGAAGTGTCCCGACCCGAAACATGACCCATCCATGTCCTCCAGAGATGCTCCCTGACCCGCAGAGTCACTCCAGTACAGTTTTTTTTCTGCAAGGCAGTAGCTCTACCGCTGCGCCACCGTGTTGCCCAACTCTTCTGAGATCTGATGAAAGGTTGTTAACTCTGCCTGGATCATTCCTGTCTTCAACTTAGTTTGGTTTAGCTTAAGAGATACAGCGTGGAAACAGGCCCTTCGGCCCACCGAGTCTGCACCCACCAGCGATCCCCGCACACTAACACTATCCTACACACACTAAGGTCAATTTACATTTACCAAGCCAATTAACCTGCAAACCTGTATGTCTTTGGAGTGTAGGAGGAGACCGAACATCTCGGAGAAAACCCACGTGGGTCACGCGGAGAACGTGCAAACTCCATACAGACAGCACCCGTAGTCAGGATCGAACCAGGTCTCTGGCGCTGCAAGGCAGCAACTCTACTGCTGCGCTGTGCCGTATTTGATGAGTGTTGCCTTGCCATCAGCACCTCTGTTTCACCAGGAAGACTCCAGCTCATGAACTACAATCTATGCCACATGGTCCACAGTGATGTCTCTGGGCTCTGTAGACTTTCCCAGATTCCTCAGCCTCTCTCTTTATATAGAAACTATCTTTATGTAACAACATGTGGAGTAGACAGTCAGAAGTGGCACTGATAGGATAGAGACTCAAACCCTTTTTTCCCAGGATGGAAATGTCAATGACTAGAGGGCATAACATTAATGTTAGAGGAGGGGAAATATGGGGAACAAGCCATTTCCACAGAGGGTGGTGGGTGCCTGGAACACACGGGCAGGGGTAGTGGTGGAGGCAGATACAACAGTGGCATTTAAGAGGCTCTTGGATAGGCACGTGGATATGGAGGGAATCGAGGGATATGGTTGATATACAGGCAGATCCGAGTTGTTGCATGGACATTGTGAGTGGAAGGACCTGTTCCTGCCCTTCACTTTTTATGTTCTATTTAAACAAGACTTAAAAATGAGACTAGTATTCAGATTTTCTAGAACAGGGGCATGATCACAAAGAATAAAAGCTCATTTATAACTTTGACCAGGACTTAGCTGAGAAAAAAAGAAACCTTCTAATTTTCCATAGAGATTTCATGAACTGCACATACTGGAACACTCATCCATTTACATTTCTGTTACTTGGTTGAAGTTTTCAGTAGAACACCATTAATCCAGCATAATTCCTTTCACAATAATCATTGCTGAGAGGATTCTCACGCACTTTATTTGTGAGAATTATATCGACTGCCTCAGTCTCGTCTCTGAACTAATGAATTCAGCTCCATTATCAGTCCAACACATTGTTAGTGTACTCATTTGATTTTTTGCAAGATTTTATTGAGAATAAATGTTCCTTTACTACAAATAGGAACCCTGAACCACGTGTTCAGGTCAATAACATTCCTACCGTTAATCCATATCTTTAGTGCCAAAGTTGGCAGCCTTATTAGTTTTAGTTTTATAGGTACAGCGTGGAAGCAAGCCATTTGTGGCCCACCTAGTCCGCGCCGACCAGCGATCCCCGTACACTAGCACTATCCTACACACACTAGGGACAATTTACACTCTTTACCAAAGCCAATTAACCTTCAAATCTGCACATCTTTGGAGTGTGGGAGGAAACCGGAGCACCCGGAGAAAACCCACACAGTCACGGGGAGAACGTACAAACTCCACACAGACAGCATCCATGGTCAGGATCGGACCTGGGTCTCTGGCGCTGTAAGGCAGCGACTCTACTGCTGCGCCACAGAGCTGCCCCAAGGCCAGCTAACGCCACGAGTTATTGGAACATTTGCAGAGGGCATCCTTCAAAACTCTCACAGATCTCAACGTTTGTTTCCTATTTTAACTTTGTATAATCCTTGTCAATATTACCTGCAGTATGATATTTAAATGCTGACATGTAATTGTAATTAATTTTAATTTTACCTCCTTTAGCTTTGATAGCTATTATTATCATACCCCAAAGATACTGAAGAGGAACATCAGTTTGAAGCACAGGTCACAACCAAGATCTGTTTGGGTCAATATAATAGTGGGCACATTCCCTAAAGTTACAGTTCATGTTCCACATCAAGGACGGCAACTGCCCTGTGTCGGAAGGAACTGCAGATACTGGTTTGAACCGAAGATAGACGCAAAAAGCTGGAGTAACTCAGCGGGACAGGCAGCATCTCTGGAGAGAAGGAATGGGTGACGTTTCTGGTTGAGACCCTTCTTCAGACCAGGGTCCCGATCCAAAATATCACCAGAGATATTTGTAACTCAGCCTGTCCCGCTGAGTTACGGTAAATGCCTTGTTTATAGATGGTTCAATAATTCATACGAACGTGAGGATATTTTAGTGTGAATAAGTGTGTCAGTGAGAGTTGATGTGTCAATGAAGGTGTGTGCACGGTGAGGATGGGTGTTCCTGGCGAGCGGGGTCAGGCCCTCTACTAGGCCCAGCTCACCCACCATAGACGCCTACTGGACCCACATAGCGAGAACAAGGAAGTACTCGCACGCAACGTCCGAGAACAAGGTGGGCGATCAGAGAGTGAGGTGGGTCATCAAAGAGCGAGGAGGATCATTGGAGAGTGAGGAAGGTCGCCTGAGATCGAGGGAACCATCATCGAGCAAGGGGTCCATCATCGAGCGAGAAGTCCATCATCGAGCGAGGGGTCCATCATCGAGCGAGAGGTCCATCATCGAGCGAGGGGTCCATCATCGAGCGAGGGGTCCATCATCGAGCGAGGGGTCCATCATCGAGCGAGGGGTCCATCATCGAGCGAGGGGTCCATCATCGAGCGAGGGGTCCATCATCGAGCGAGGGGTCCATCATCGAGTGAGGGGTCCATCATCGAGCGAGGGGTCCATCATCGAGCGAGGGGTCCATCATCGAGCGAGGGGTCCATCGGGATTAGAGAGAATACATTGGGATAGGAGTTGCTGGCATTTGGAAGAGAATGGGAACATTATGGACAGTCACTATGGCAGGTTATGTCCGACCAACTTGATTAAGCATTTTGAGGAGGTGATGAAGGTGATTGACTGGAGTTTAGAAGGATGAGAGGGCATCTCATTGAAACATGTAAGATTGTTAAGGGCTAGATGCAGGAAACATGTTCCCAATGTTGGGGGACTCCAGAACCAGGGGCCACAGTTTAAGAATAAGGAGTAAGCCATTTAGAACGGAGATGAGGAAACACTTTTTCTCACAGAGAGTTGTGAGTCTGTGGAATTCTGTGCCTCAGGAGGCAGGTTCTCTGGATGGTTTCAAGAAAGAGCTAGATAGGGCTCTTAAAAATAGCGGAGTCAGGGGATACGGGGAGAAGGCAGTAAAGTTAACTACAAAGTAAAAATAATTAAAAACATTACATTAACGTTAAATATTTTCCAAAGTAATTTACTTCTTAATTGTATGTCCCAGAACTCCACAGTCAGTGGCACGGTGGCGCAGCGGTAGAGTTGCTGCCTCACAGCGCCAGAAAGCCGGGTTCCATCCTGACCACTGGTGCTGTCTGTACGGAGTTTGTACGTTCTCCCTGTGATTATGTGGGTTTTCTCCGAGATCTCCGGTTTCCTCCCACGCTCCAAAGACGTACAGGTTGGTATGTTTATTGGCCTGGTGTAACTGTATAACGCTGTGTGTGGGATAGTGCTCGTGTAACGGGCTGGTCGCTGGTCGGCACAGGCTCGGTGGCCCGAAGGGCCTGTTTCTGCGTGGTATCTTGAAACTAAACTAAACTAAATCACGAGCGTTGGACCCGGTGACAGATCGGACCTGACCTCGGGCGTGAGGTGAATCTCCAGTTAAAGCTGAGGGATTCCTGCAACACTGGCTCTCACACGGCACTCAGAATATGTCTGTGATTTGAATTGCTGAATGCCAGTGCCTCTGAGTGAAATCATCGACAGAATACAGCATGATCAGATTCCCGCCGTGATCCTGAGTCTTTAAATAAAGCTGCCGGAAACATTCCATGTACAGTGAGAAGGGGTGTGTGATTGAGCACTGGTGCGTGCAGGTGGAAGGGGAACCTAACCTTGTCCGTGGGCAGCAGTGGGAGATAATGGAACCGACTGCACTGAATATGAAGTGGTCAGCTTTTGTGAACAAAGCAACGTGCCCAGTCCCACAGCACTGACTTGCATCCAGCAGCAGCAATAAAAGACTACATGCTCGGTTTTTTTCCCTCCAACCAGTTTAATCATTCAGCCCAGTTACAAATCTCTGCCTCTGTCCTCATTGTTATGTGGTTCAGAACTTCACCGTGATTCATAACCCTCCTTGTCACAGCTTTCTGCTGCGTCTCGTGGGGCACTCTATAGTTCAGTTTAGAGTTATAGTGGGGGAAACAGGCCATTCAGCCCACCGAGTCTGTGCTGACCAGCGATCCCCGTACACTAACGGCGGCACGGTGGTGCAGCAGTAGAGTTGCTGCGTTACAGTACCTGTCGCGCAGGAGACCCGGGTTCGACCCTGACTACGGGTGTTGTCTGTACGGAGTTTGTACGTTCTCCCCGTGACTCCGTGGGCTTGCTCCGAGATCTTCGGTTTCCTCCCACACTCCAAAGACATACAGGTTTGTAGTTTAATTGGCTTGGTGTAAGTGTAAATTGTCCCTAGTGTGTAGGACAGTGTTAATGTGCTGCCGTTTGTAGGTCGACGTAGACTCGGTGGGCCGAAGGGCTGCATCTCCAAACCAAAAATGGAAACTGACACTATGTAGTAGGGACAACTTACAATTTACAATTTTTACCTGAGCCAATTACCCTACAAACCTGCATGGCTTTAGAATGTGGGCGGAAACCAGAGTACCTGAAAAAAACCCATGCAGGTCACGGGGAGAACGTACAAACTCCGTACAGACAGCGCCCGCAGTCAGGATCGAACCCCGGTCTCTGTGAGGCAGCAACTCTACTGTTGTACCACCGTGCTGCCCCACTCTTCATTCCAGGAGGCCGTTCTCCAATAAGGCAACATTCATTCTGTCTCTGGACCACACCTGTCCACTCAGGAAGATAGATGCTGTGGGTACTTTGCTCCCTTAGCGTCCCAGGGTTGTCACCCGAGGGACAAGTTAAATAGAAGAAACGACACCATGAGATGGTACACACCCAGCCATGATGTTCACATCACTGGGCATTGTTGATTTTAGCAGCAACAATGTAACTGGCCAAGAGAACCGGAATCGCTTGCAAACCAGACAATGCAATGTATCAAAGATAGACACAAAATGCTGGAGTAACTCAACGGGTCAGGCAGCATCTCTGAAAAAAAAGGAGGGTCGAGATCCTTCTTCAGACAGAGGAGAGGGAATCTAGAGGCATGAAAAGGCACAGAACCAAAATCAAAGCCAGCACCATTGATTCTGTAAAGGTGGAGCCCACAATGGTCCATTGTTGGCTGTGAAGGAGGTGATAACGAAGGGATATGAACAGTGAAGCTGGCAGGATGACAAGGGAGTGCGACGGACAGAGGGAGAGGGCTTGAAATGGGAGATATTTAGGTTTAATGGATGTTTGGTGATCTGAACTGGAAATGAGAAAGAAATCACTGAGAAAGGGCATTTTAATGAAGGGTGTTACAGACTCTGGTCCAATATAAATGCAAAATCAAATAGTCACACTGTTGTCCCTTCACACTCTAGTGTCCAGCAGAAGAATGCACAGCTCCCCCTTTCCGAAAATAATAACATTACTCTTTTTGTTGCAATTAATTCAAACTATATTTGTTCCTGTCCCAGGAGCAGGGTTAAAATTGTCATCGTTGCTAAACATTCATCTTACACAAACTAAAACATGCTCCAAGTTTAGTGCCAGGACAAATTGATTCCACACTCTTCAAATGTTGTTACTAATCACAAATTTGTGTAGAAACCATGAACTGCAGGCCTTGGATAATCCACAAAAGGACACCCTAGTCGTCCTGCTAGTTTCACAGTTTGTATCCCTTCGTTGTCACCTCTTCCACAGCCAACATTGGACCATTGTGGGCTCCACCTTTCGCGGGCCATCGGTGTGGGCTCTGATTTGTTCAGAACCTTTTCATATCTCTCGTTTCCCTCTCCCCTGACTCTCAGTCTGAAGAAGGGTCGCGACCTGAAACGCCACCTATTTCTTTTCTCCAGAGATATAGGTCAGGCAGAATGGATGTGGAACTGTTTAAGAAGGAACTGCAGATGCTGGAAAATCGAAGGTAGACAAAAATGCTGGAGAAACTCAGCGGGTGCAGCAGCATCTAAGGAGCGAAGGAAATAGGCAACGTTTTGACCCGATTCTTTGCCTATTTTCTTCGCTCCATAGATGCTGCTGCACCCACTGAGTTTCTCCAGCACTTTTGTCTTCCTTGGATGTGTAACTGATTCCTTGCCCTCACAAGCCCATGACTCAGACTGAAGCAACTACCACCCCATGGAGCAGAGCCAGCACCCCATCTGCTTTTGTAGCATGGGCTGCAATCAACTACAGTGGCACCCTGTGTCCAATCCTAACTCATTTCTTCAGTTGCTGATCTACATGTGAATGATTTAACGATCTATTAATTTCCCTTCCTTCCCTGCTCTAAAGATTCACCAGGTCAATATTCCAACGCACAGAAGGTCAACAAGTTCTGCTTCCCATCGTTGTCTCCCGACAGGCATGGAGATCTGGAGCATCCGCCTGCTCCTGTATGTGGATGCTCCAGATAGAAACATAGAATCATAGAAAATAGGTGCAGGAGTAGGCCATTCGGCCCTTCCAGCCTGCACCGCCATTCAATGTGATCATGGCTGATCATCCAACTCAGTATCCCGTACCTGCCTTCTCTCCATACCCCCTGATCCCTTTAGCCACAAGTGCCACATCTAACGCCCTCTTAAATATAGCCAATGAACTGGCCTCAACTACCTTCTGTGGCAGAGAATTCCAGAGACTCACGACTCTCTGTGTAAAGAATGTTTTCCTCATTTCGGTCCTAAAGGAATTCCCCCTTATCCTTAGACTGTGACCCCTTGTTCTGGACTCCCCCAACATCGGGAACAATCTTCCAGCATCTAGCTTGTCCAACCCCTTAGGAATTTTGTAAGTTTCTATAAGATCCCCCCTCAATCTTCTAAATTCCAGTGAGTACAAGCCGAGTCTATCCAATCTTTCCTCATATGAAAGTCTTGACATCCCAGGAATCAGTCTGGTGAATCTTCTCTGTACCCCCTCTATGGCAAGGATGTCTTTCCTCAGATTTGGAGACCAAAACTGTACGCAATACTCCAGGTGTGGCCTCATAAAACCCTGTACAACTGCAGTAGAACCTCCCTGCTCCTATACTCAAATCCTTTCGCTATGAATGCTAACATACCATTTGCTTTCTTCACTGCCTGCTGCACCTGCATGCCTACTTTCAATGACTGGTGTACCATGACACCCAGGTCTCGTTGCATCTCCCCCTTTCCTAATCTGCCACCATTCAGATAATAGTCTACCCTCATGTTTTTGCCACCAAAGTGGATAACCTCACATTTATCCACATTATACTGCATCTGCCATGCATCTGCCCATTCACTCAGCCTATCCAAATCACCCTGCAGCCTCCAAGCATCCTCCTCACACCTAACTATACCCCCCAGCTTGGTATCATCTGCAAATTTGGAGATGTTGCATTGAATTCCCTCGTCCAAATCATTAATATATATTGTAAATAGCTGGGGTCCCAGCACTGAGCCTTACGGCACCCCACTAGTCACTGCCTGCCATTCTGAAAAGGACCCGTTTACTCCTACCCTTTGCCTCCTGTCTGCCAGCCAGTTCTCTATCCACATCAATACTGAACCCCCAATACCGTGTGCTTTAAGTTTGTATGCTAATCTCTTATGCGGGACCTTGTCGAAAGCCTTCTGAAAGTCTAGATATAACACATCCACTGGTTCTCCCTTATCCACTCTACTAGTTACATCCTCAAAAAATTCTGTCAGATTTGTCAGACATGATTTACCTTTCGTAAATCCATGCTGACTTTGTCCAATGATTTCACCACTTTCCAAATGCGCTGCTATTCCATCTTTAATAACTGACTCTAGCAGTTTCCCCACTACCGATGTCAGACTAACTGGTCTGTAATTCCCCGCTTTATCTCTCCCTCCTTTTTTAAAAAGTGGGGTTACATTAGCTACCCTCCAATCCTCAGGAAGTACTCCAGAATCTAAGGAATCTAATCAGATCTGGAGTGCCTATCCATGAAGGTAAATGTGTAGGAAGGAACTGCAGATGCTGGCTTACACTGAAGGTGGAGTAACCCTGCGGGCCAGGCAGCATCTCTGGAGAGATGGAATGGGTAATGGTTCGGGTCGCGACCCTTCTTCAGAAAGACGAAGAGAAAAAGCGTCACCCATTCCTTCTCAACAGAGATGTTGCCTGACCCGCTGAGTTATTCTGGCATTTTGTGTCTATATTCGTGAATATGAAAACGGATGGGCTGCTATTGGACCCATGCCATCTTAATCCCATTTTACTGATCGAACCCGGGTCTCTGTGAGGCAGCAACTCTACCGCTGTGCCACCGTGCCCCCACTCTTCATTCCAGGAGACTGTTCCCCAATAAGGCAACATTCATTCTGCCTCTTGACAGGAAGATAGATCACACAATGGGCTCCTGTTGCCAAAACCTCAGCAGCAATGTTGTGACCCGCTCACCCTGTTACTCCATTATTGCTGATCATGCAACCTTTTTGTGTTCAAATTCCAACTTTGCAACACCTCAGATTCCTAAATCTAAATTTGAGAAAGAATCCTGATGCTGATACTGTTTATGAATATTCCCCCATTTCATTTCCTTGCATGGAAGGTTTTCCATAATGTTCTGTAATTTCTTTATCTTCTGTTACCTGGATTGCTTCCTTGTTGCAATCTTGTCCAGTTCTGCTGCATGCCCAGCAATTAGCTCTCGCTGAGCTCCAGTACCCACTCTGCTTGTTTCTGTTCCAACCTCTTTACTCCCAAATGCCTTTGCAGACCCAACTTGACAATCGATCCTATCCAGGCAAGACTTTGTTCCATGTCTTCAGCTTCTCAAACTTCATTCCAGACTTCAGCCTTCCAACAAATAGTGCAAAGGCGCAGTACAAAGAAGGGACGCTAATCAAAATGTCAACTGTACATCTTCCTCCACAGATGCTGCCTGACTCATCAAGTATTTCCGGCACTTTTCTATTGCTAAATGCACAACTGCCAGGCATCCACTCCCTGGCAAATATTGTTGGTTCCGGCACACTAACATTATCCTACACACACTAGGGACAATTTACAATATGTACCAAAGCCAATTAACCTACAAGCCTGTATGTCATTGCAGTGTGGGAGGAAACCCAAGCTCCTGGAGAAAACCCACACAGGTCATGGGGAGAACATACAAACTCTGTGCAGACAGCACCCGTAGTCAGGATTGAACCCGGGTCTCCGGCGCTGTGAGGCAGCAACTCTACCGCTGCACCACCGTGACGCCCTCTTAAAGGCGGTGTGTACAAATGGCCAACAACCCACACTGACCGAGAATTGCTTGTTGATTGATCTGACTGTTTGCCCTGACAATGATGATGGGTTTTCCACCAAGACTGCCACTGTATGGTCTTGTGGCCTGTGCCTGATGAAGTGGGTCCCACCACTGCAGCGAGTGTGTTGGTCTGGGCCTGCACCGCCCCGTCTGCCTGCTCTACTCATGCCGTCTCCTCACAGTCTGTGAGCAACGCTCATGCCGGCAGCAAACCCAGGACTTTACCAATGAGAGTTCACTAGCCTGAACAAAGTGCGCAGGTAGCGCAGCGGTAGAGTTGATGCCTCACAGCGCCAGAGTCCTGGGTTCGATTCCGACTATAGGTGCTGTCTGTGCGGAGTTTGTACGTTCTCCCCGTGACCTATGTGGGTTTTCTCTGAGAACTTTGGTTTCCTCTCACACTTCAGGATGAGATAGACCAGACTTCCCACCATTGACTCCATCTTCACTTCACGCTGCCTCGCAAAAGGGCGACCATAATCAAAGACTTATCCCAACCTGGTCATTCCCTCTTTTCCCAGCTCCCATCAGCCAAAAGAAACAGAAGTTTGAAAGCGCGCACCACCAGCCTCAGGAACAGCCTCTTCCCTTCTGCTATCAGGCTTCTGAACAGTCCTTCCATAAGCTATGGTACTGTCCGATTCACCCCCACCCTTTGCAGACATTGGACTGTGTGCATGGAACTGATGTGCTACAATGCTGAGAATAATATTCTGCACTCTGCAATTTCTCATTTGCTCTACCCCGTGTGTGGACGTGGCGTAGAAGGACGAGAAGCTGAAGCAAAGAAGTGGAAGCCAAATAACTGAACGGAAACAAAGCCGAAACGCCAAATAACCGTAAGCGTACAAACCGAAATGCCAACTAACCGACATGGTGGGAACCGTAAATGCAAACTAACTGACATGGTGGGAACCGTAAATGCAAACTAACCGAAAGGCCGCTCTGCCGAAACGGCAACTACCAGAAAGGCTGCGTCACCTACAAGCCAACTCACTGAATGGCCGCTCGGCCGAAAAGTCAAATAACGGACATGATGTCGCCGGGGCAGGACTTGTCGGCGACTGGTCCGGACCCCCCCTGTCCATCACATTACTGGCAAATGGAGACGGGAGGGTGGGGTCATTTTCCCACACAAGCCACAGGTGACTGATCACTCTGAACCCAAGCACCAAGTTGTAAACGGTCCATGTGAAAGGACAGCATCTACCAACAATGAAGGCTCTATGGAGCCAGCGGTCGCAAGCTCTTCCCACAGGACCGGGTTTTAACGACATTAAAAATAAAAAAAGAGTTACATTGATTTAAAAACAAAAATGTTACATGTATAAATAGTTCTTACATTCAGGAACCTGCTTAATTAAGTGGTGGGATTATTAACCCTGTCCTAACTACGCCTTTGCTTAGCCGGTGGTTACATCCATTCCATCCCCCCCTCGCAAAGATATGAGATTTCATTAAGAGCACACTTGGATGAATAGATGCAAGTGGCACGTAAAGCATCTCTTCCATGTGTGCAATACATGAAGCCGATGAAATGAGACAACTGTCACACCAAAGATAGACACAAAATACTGGAGCGACTCAGTGGGACAGGCAGCATCTCTGGAGAGAAGCAATGGGTGGCGTTTCAGGTCGAGACCCTTCAAACTCAGAGTTCAGGTCTGAAGAATGGTCCTGACCCGAAACGTCACCCATTGCTTCTCTCCAGAGATGCTGCCTGTTCCACTGGGTTACTCCAGCTTTTTGTGTCCATCTTCAGTTAAAATAGTTTACAGATTTTCTGCTGTTTTGTGCGTGGAAGCTTGTTGTGTGCGTTACGCAGGCAACCAGAAATTTACCAGCAGGTGATAAATAAATAAAACGTGCTTCTTGGTGTCGGGGGGAGGGGTGGGGGGGGGGGGGGAGTGGGAGGAGATACAATTGTTCGTTGTCGTGAACACTTGTCATCGGTCCGCCAGGGAATGTGTGTTCCCCCCCCCCCATGTTTTAAAAGCGATTTAATATGGCTGCCAATGCCCCGCGCCGTCTGGCCCCGCGGCCGGGGTGGGGGTGAATCACCCCGTGTGTGGGTCGGGGTTGGGGTCTGGGGGTCGGGGGTGTGAATCACTCTGGTGTGGGGGCTGGGGTCCGATGGCGGTGCATCGCGGTCAGTGACTGTGGGTGGGCGGACGGACCAGCCTGTCCCACACCTCTGCTCGAACCCAGCGTTGCCGACACACGGCCCATCACAGTGCGGCCACACGGGGGAGATGAGGCGGAGAGCGGTCGTGGCCGTGGGAGAGTGGGGGCTGCCCCGAGGGATGCGCTCGTTCGGCCACTTGCAACTGGGTGCTCGGGTTCAGAGTGCCCAGTCACCTGTGGCTTGTGTGGGAAAATGACCCCACCCTCCCGTCTCCACTGGCCAGTGATGTGATGGACACGAGGGTCTGGACCAATCGCCGACACGTCCCGCCCCACGGCGACGTCATGTCCGTTATCTGAGTTTTCGGCTGAGTGGCCATTTGGGTAGTTGGCTTGTCGGCGACCCGGCATTTCAGTTAGTTTGCGTTTAGACGTCCCGCCCTTTTGGTTAGTTGGCGTTTCGGCTTTGTTTCCGTTCGGTTATTTGGCTTCCACTTCTTTGCTTCAGCTTCTCGTCCTTCGACGCCACGTCCGGGTACCGCTCCACCCATTCGGTTTCTTGTATTTATGTGCAGTATTATTGGATCTATTTGGACGTGCAGCTTTTCGCCGCACCTCTACATCGCTGCAATCCTGACGCTAGTTCTCTCTGTAAACCTCTGGGGAATGTCACTCGACTTTGGATAACTTGCCAACAGCAACCAAAATAATACTTTGTAAAACCCAGCATTTATCTTATTTTCCAGAAGAGAAAGCAATTCCAATAATCCGGAGAATGCCAATTACCACAAGCTTCTAATCTAATTCTCATCCCATAATTCTCCGTTTGCCTCCTTGGGCTGAGATACAACTGTGCCGGGATTGGAAAGGTTCACCACATTCCAGGCCAGCAATGAGACTCAGAGTTACACAATTCCTCATGTCCACAGTCCCATCACGACATCACAAAGCAATTTAGATTTAACTCGCCAAAACAGCAGTGAGTACAACATGGAACACAAGGCAGATATATTCCAGAGCCCGAAAATGGCACCTTGTGTGTATTTTAAATTTTTGTATCAATTAATCAAGAATATTGATTACAGCAGGTAGAACATTAAATAATGTAATGCTCAGCATGGAGACTTCTTCAAGAGCAGCATGTGTCCCAGAGGTGGGTACTCTGCTGTCCTGCCATGTTCAGCTGTGAATGGTGATGGACTATTAAACAGCTAATGAGAGATGAGCTTCCAAGAACATTCGCATCCAGAGCCCAGTGCGGGAGTGCCAAGACAATGCTGAAACTATCTCCAGCCAGGAGGTAATGAAATGGATGATCCACCTGAAGTCCCCATCATCGCAGAAGCCCGTCTTCTGCCAATTCCAGGAGCTTGAAGTGTTACGAACGGCTGAGAGCGCTGGATCTAACTAGAGTAAAGGGCCCAGGCAATGTCTTGGCTGTCATGCTGGAGGCCTGGCTCCAGGAGAAGTGGCACCTTCAGCCAAGGTGCTCCAGTGCACCTGTAACACTAGCTCCGACCCAACAGTGTGGAAAATATTGATTTGAGTAGAATGGAGGTTTAGTTTAGATAGACACAAAATGCTGGAGTAACTCAGCGGGACAGGCAGCATCTCTGGAGAGAAGGTTGAAGGAATCCACCCATTCCTATTCTCCAGAGAAGATGCCTGTCCTGCTGAATTACTCCAGCATTTTGTGCCTATCTTTGGTTTAAACCATCATATACAGTACCTTCCTACGGAGATTTAGTTTAGTTTAGAGGTACAGTGTGAAAACAGGCCCTTCGGCCCACCGAGTCCGCACTAACCAGCGATCCCCACACATTAGCACCATCCAACATGCACGAAGGACAATTAACAATTTTACTGAAGCCAATTAACCTACAAACCTGGAGTGTGCGTGGAAACCGGAGCACCTGGAGAAAACCCATGTGGTCACGGGGAGATCGTGCAAACTCAGTACAGACAGCACCCGTAGTCAGGATCGAACCCGGGTCTCTGGCGCTGTAAGGCAGCAACACTACCGCTGTGCCACCGTGCACCAAAGGCTAGAGCACGAAGTAGGAATCCAGCTAATTACAACCCAACCAGTCTCTCACACATCAGCAACGGGATGGACATTGCCGCTGATGTTTCTATCAAGTGTCACTTATTTATTGGAAACAACACTGAGGTTCAGATCTTTTTATTCCCTCAATTTTCACAAGTTTACAATTGATAGGAGCAGAATTTGGCCATTCGGCCCATCAAGTGTACTCTGCCATTCAATCATGGCTGATCTATCTCTCCCTCCTAACCCCATTCTCCTGCCTTCTCCTCATAATCCCTGACACCCATACAAATCAAGAATCTATCTTTCTCTGCCTTAAAAATATCCCTAGACAGCCTGCACAGCCTTCTGTGGCAATGAATTCCACAGATTCACCACCCTCTGGCTAAAGCAATTCCCCCTCATCTCCTTTCTGAAGGAACATCCTTTAATTCTGAGGCTGTGTCCTCAGGTCCTAGAATTTTCCACTAGTGGAAACATCCTCTCTACATCCTCTGTGTCCAGGCCTTACATTATTGGATTCCTGAGTGACTGTCTATGAGAGGGAATGTGGTTTTGGAACAAGCCGACATCAAGGAGCTTTGGTTCAAGACAAAGGAATCAGACTGAAGGCAGAGCTTGCACAATAAGATGCTCCCTGGCTATTGGAGGGCAATCATCTCACATGCAGGGCTTCACATGCCCACATGATGTCTCAGGGCCTCGGGGAATCCTTGGGGAACAAGGAACGCAGAGGAAACAGAATGATGGCTTTTGAACAAACAATTGCTCCGCCTCGCATCTCTTTCATTCTTTGGAAGTTTTTTCGACGGATTTTTGAAACTTGCACAAAAGCGCCGACTGAAACGTAACGCAGAATTTATATATAGAAAAATGGGAAAAAGCAGTATAATATAGATGAATGTGAGGTTATACACTTTGGCGGCAAAAACAAGGGGCCAGATTATTATCTCAATGGGGTTAGGTTAGGTAAGGGGGAGGTGCAGCGAGACCTGGGCATCCTTGTACACCGGTCACTGAAAGTTGGCGTGCAGGTACAGCAGGCAGTGAAGAAAGCTAATGGAATGTTGGCCTTCATAACAAGAGGATTTCAGTACAGGAGTAAAGTGGTTCTTCTGCAGTTGTATAGGGCTCTGGTGAGACCACATCTGGAGTATTGTGTAGTTTTGGCCTCCTAATTTGAGGAAGGACATCTTTGTGATTGAGGCAGTGCAGTGTAGGTTCACGAGATTGATCCCTGGGATGGCGGGACTGTCATATGAGGGAAGATTGAAAAGACCAGGCTTGTATTCACTGGAGTTTAGAAGGATGAGGGGATATCTTATAGAAACATATAAAATTATAAAACGACTGGACAAGCTAGATGCAAAAAAATGTTCCCAATGTTGGACGAGTACAGTACCAGGGGCCACAGTCTTAGAATAAAGAGGAGGTCATTTAAGACTGAGGTGAGAAACAACTTTTTCACCCAGAGAGTTGTGAATTTGTGGAATTCCCTGCCGCAGAGGGCAGTGGAGGCCACGTCACTGAGATGAATTTAAGAGAGAGTTAGATACTCTGGGGCTAGTGGAATCAAGGGATATGGGGAGAAGGCAGGCACGGGTTATTGATTGGGGACGATCAGCCATGATCACAATGAATGGTGGTGCTGGCTCGAAGGGCCGAATGGCCTCCTCCTGCACCTATTTTCTATGTTTCTATGTTACTAAAATTAATTTCATGGTAGTTGCTGGGGAACCAAGCTGTCAGTGGGGCCTGGGTTGGAAGATTCATGTGGATGAAACTGAGCTGTCCAGACTCAGAAAGGCACAGAGAAACAAGAAATCTGAAAGGGGAACACCATGATGTGGCCAGTTTCACCCTCCTGACCATCCCACACACCTTGAATTGTGGGACGTTTCTGACGTTACCTATATTTTAAGATTTAAATATGACTCCTGTTTACAGAGACACAAACGTGACCATATGGATCCTCATCAGGATTTGCGACCAAACGCAAGATCTTATAGAGGTGTATAAAATCATGAGAGGTACATGCGCAACGTGTAAGAAGGAACTGCAGATGCTGGTTTGAACCAAAGATAGACACAAACAGCTGGAGTAACTCAGCGGGACAGGCAGCTTCTCTGGAGAGAAGGAATGGGTGACGTTTCTGAAGGTAGATGCACAGAGTCTCTTGCCCAAAGTAGGTGAATCGAGACCAGAGCACATAGGTTTAAGGTGAAGGGGGAAAGATTCAATAGAAATCTCAGGGGTAACTTTTTCACACAAAGAGTGGTGGGTGTATGGAACAAGCTGACAGACGAGGTAGTTGAGGCTGGAAATATCCCTATGGTTAAGAAACAGGTACATGGATAGGACAGGTTTGGAGGGATAGGAGCCAAATGCGGGCAAGTGGGACTAGTGTAGCTGGGACATGTTGGCTGGTGTGGGCAGGTTGGGCTGAAGGGTCTGTTTCCATGATGCATGACTCTATGACACTATGCTGAATGGACTAACTCCACTGGCAAACTGTACCACGACATGGGTCTGCTACAACAGACGATGTATTCTGTACCACCAGGACACTCTCTTCATTGACACAGTCAGATACGCAGACAATTCAACAGCACAGCACAGCTAGATGCACAGCACAGCTCATCTATATTATACTCATCCATTACAAACCACCGCTGCACCAGTGTTCTGGCCCAACATTCTTCCTAGGGTGGAAATATCAAAGACTAGCTTTCAGGAGAGCGGGCAACGGGGATGAACGGGGCAAGTATTTTACACTTAGGGTGGTGGGTGCCTGGAACACATTGCCAGGGATGGTGGTGGAGGCTGATACCATAGTGGCATTTAGATAGTTACAGAGAGATATGTAACTCTTTTGGCCTCAAGTTCGCACAGACATTGTGGGCCGAAGGGCCTGTTCCTGTGTTGTGCTATTCTATGTTCAGCAGGCGTTGCAGTGGCGTAGTGGTAGAGTCGCTGCCTCACAGCGCCGGAGGCTCGGGTTCCATCCTGACTACGGGCGCTGTCTGTTTGGACGTTCTTCCCGTGACCTGCGTGGGTTTTCTCTGAGATCGTTAGTTTCCTCCCACATTCCAAAGACGTACAGGTTTGTAGGTTAATTGGCTTGGTAATAAATGTAAAATTGTCCCTAGTTTGTGTTCATGTGCAGGGATCGCTGGTCGGCACGGACCTAGTGGGCCGAAGGGCCTGTTTCCACACTGTACCTCTAAACTAAACTAAAGTCCAGGGCACCATCCTCACTGCAACTTGGCGAGGATAAGGTAAGGACATCCAACACGCCTGTGATTACTGACACACACTGACGTCTACATAAGCAGTGCCATTACGTGATATGTGCTGTACACCATGTCCTTTGACAGATCCATGGTGTTACAGAAAACCTATATCTGAGATTTATCTTTCCACTTTCCCTATCTAGATTTGCATGAATCATCTGTGCTTGATGTGTACTGCTACACATCTAACAGTTGCGACACATTTATAAAATACTTGATTCCAATTTAGGAAGTTGTATTGTTTTCATCAAACATAATTCATTTAAAAATAAGTAACATTGCCTGCTGGAGTTCTGATGGTCCCTGCTTGATGAATGGACCAGTCATGAATGAACTCACATTTACAATGCAACAATAATCTTTTTCAAGCTTTTTTCCCAGCTTTTGAGAAAATATATCAGGTGGAACAATGGTACAGCGGTAGAGTCGCTGCCTCACAACAACAGGGACCTGCGTTTGATCCTGATCTCGGATGCTGTCTGTGTGGAGTTTGCATGTCCTCCCTGTGACTGCATTGGGTATTGTCCATGTGCTCCAGTTTCCTCCCACACTCCAAAGATGTGCGGGATTTTAGTTTAGTTTAGTTTAGGTTAGAAACACAACGCGGAAACAGGCCGATTAATTTACAAACCAGTAGACAAACCAGGAAACTGGAGCACCCGGAGAAAACCCACACAGGTCACGGGGAGAACGTGCAAACTCCGTACAGACAAGATCCGTAGTCAGTATTGAACCTGCATGTCTGGCGCTGTAAGGCAGCAACTCCTCCACTGTGCCACTGGGCTGCACAGTGCAACCATTTAATAGACAATAGACAATTTTAGTTTAATTGGCTTCTGAAAATTGCCCCTAGTGTGGAGGATAGAATTAGTGTACGGGTGACCGATGGCTGGTGTGGACTCTGTAAGCTGAATGCTGTATTTCTAAACTAAACCAAACTTAAATACTAATTCTGTGCACATCACCTGACCTGTAACATGTCTCCAGCAAATCTCAAAACAACCCGACAAACAGCATTGAGTCTCCTGCTCAGAGTACGGGAATCGAGAACCAGACGACGTAGGTTTAAGGTGAAGGGGAAAGATTTAATAGGAATCTAAGAGGTCATTTGTTCACACAAAGGGTGGTGGGTGTAAGGAACGAGCTTTCGGAGGAGGTAGTTGAGGCAGGGACTGTTGCAACATTTATGAAACACTTAGACAGGTACATGGACAGGACAGGTTTGGAGGAACATGGGCCAGTGGCAGGCAGAGGGGACTGGTGGAGATGGCACATGTTGGTCAGTGTGGGCAAGTAGGGCCTGTTTCCACACTGTATGACTATGATTGTACCATTTAAAAAACGGAACTGAGCTCCAATGTACAAACCACAGTTGTGTAAACTCAGCGGACTTGTCACCGAGTCTGATCCGTCCAGGCTACCCAAAGGACTGCTCTGAATCAGGTCACGTGTGGCTGTAATCAGAGCTGAGGGCAGACTCCAGAGCCTGTGGTTTGATGCACTGCATCCTGTCAAGCATGCTAATGAAGTTCAACACACAGCCTAGTAATCAGATCATCCCTGGACACACCAAATACTGAGGGATTCCCTTCATAATCCCACATTATTTTGACAATCTCATTAGTTTCAGTTTGGATAATTGTTCATGGCGTGGCGGAAATTGATTTTAATTATTCTGCCTCTAGAAATGAAAGGATTTTCACACTTAAATTATTAAAGAATCAGCAGTACTATGCTTCATTTGCAATTTCTATCAGTGATTTACACTTAAATCCATCGCAAGACTGCACTGAGCCCACTTCCGAATCATTTTCCTTTGGTGGAACCAGGGATCTCTGTAACCCTCGCCAACTAACACAGACCCTTAACAACTTAATTATTTTCCTGTAAAGAAAAGATCCCTGAAGGAATAGTAAGTAGAGCCACATGATAATGATTGATTGTAGGAAGGAATTGCAGATGCTGGTTTAAACCGAAGATAGGCACAAATTGCTGGAGTAACTCAACGGGACAGGCAGCATCTCTGGAGAAAAGGAATGGGTGACGTTTCGGGACGAGGCCCATCTTCAGTCTATTGACTGTTGACTTAGACAATACATGATTACAATAAAGCCATTCACAATGCACTGCTTCTTGATAAGGGAATAACATTTTGTGCTGGGTAAAGCCAGTAAAGTCCGATCACAGATTGTCTGTGGGTCACGTTGAGGTAGATAGTAGCTCAGGACTGTTCTCTAGTTGTGGCAGGATGATTCAGTGGCCCGATAACACCTGGGGCAAGACAGTCCCTGAATCTGGAGATGTGCGTTTCACACTAACGTGAGTAGGTGACGTTTGGGTCAGGACTCTGCTTCCGACTGATTGTAGTAGGGGGGAGACAACTAGACGAAAGGCGAGGGTGGGACAAATCCTGGTAAATTGTCAGCAATTTTGGGCACTATGTCTGAGGAAGGATGTGTTAGCACTGGAGAGGGTCCAGAATAGGTTTGCAAGAATGATCCCAGGAACGCGTGGGTTAACATATGATGGATGTTTGACAGCACTGGGCATGCACTGGAAATTAAAAAACTGGGAAAAGAAATCTGAAGCCATAGGGAGAAGGGTCTCCACCCAAAACGTTGCCTATTTCCTTCGCTCAGTAGATGCTGCCTCACCCGCTGAGTTTCTCCAGCATTTCTGTCTACCTATGAAACCAGAGGAAGGGAAAAGGGGGAATGAAAGTGCTGGAGAAACTCAGCGGGTGCGGCAGCATCAATGGTTCGGCCCGAAACGTTGCCTATTTCCTTCGCTCCATAGATGCTGCCGCACCCGCTGAGTTTCTCCAGCACTTTTGTCTACCTTCGATTTTCAAGCATCTGCAGGTCCTTCTTGAACGAAAGGGGGAATTAGGTGTGTAGTGCAAGGGATGAATGATGGGGGAGGGTGTTTGTAGATTAATTCCCTAAAATTGGAGAATTCATTTTCCATAATGTTGGGCCATAAGATACCTAAACTGAAGATGGGATGAGATGCAGCTCTTCCAGTTAGCCCAGCACTTGGTGTCTTTCTTTGCAATCTAGTATTGGCAGTTCCTAGTGTCTACAATCGGGACTAAATGCTGATCTTATCACTCCCTGACAAGTGAATGAATAACCGTCAAACGCAGACTTTTCATATGCCTCTGGCAGGTATTTGTAGGAACTGTTACGTGTCCGAGGTCTGGCCGGACTGGTGACTCCTGCTTCCAATCTAAACATCAGTGGCACAGTGGTAGAGTTGCTGCCTTACAGCAAAATGCAGAGCCGGAGACCCGGGTTCGATCCCGACTATGGGCGCTGTCGGTACTGAGTTTGTACGTTCCCCCGTGACCTGCGTGGGTTTTCTCCGAGATCTTCGGTTTCCTCCCACACTCCAAAGACGTACAGGTTTGTAGGTTAATTGGCTTGGTATAAATGTAGAAATTGTCCAGTATAAAATTGTCCAACTTCCAATATAGTCCCTGGGCGACTCTTCGGAAGGTACAAGGTACAAGGTATCTGGCGTCTGGCTGGACTGATGACTCCTGCTGCCAGTCGAAACATCATCACCCCAAGGTTTCTTGTGGAACCTTCTTGTGGAAGGACCTGCAGATGCCAGTTTATACCAAAGATAGACACAAAATGCTGGAGTAATTCAATGAGTCAGGCAGCATCTCTGGAGAAAAATAATAGGTCACCAGTCTGAGGAAGGATTCCAAGCCAAAACATCGCCTATTCCTTCTCTCCAGAGATGCTGCCTGACCCACTGAGTAACTCCAGTATTTTGTGTCTACCCAAGGTCTCGTTCGATGTGATGGAAGCTGCTATCCCTTCATGGAGCACAGATTCATTGTGATGCTTAAAACAGAGTAGTGGAGGGACTCATAGACCAGGGCAGCATGAGGCGAGGTGCACTGGTGGGCAGCTGTGTTAAGGAACAGCAGTGGGCAGCTGTGTCAAGGGCCTTAGCAATGACCGCCGGCTGGGCTTTACCCAAGACCACCCAGCACCGGCCCTTAGAAACATCACTGCACCCCTGCCTCAGTGACTCCCTCTACATGGACCAATGCCGCAATGAGTTCACTCTCGCCATTACATAACCATTGAGTCACATAGCACAGAAACAGGCCCTTAGGTCCAACGGGTCCATGATCTAAGCCAGTCCCATTCATCCACAATTGGCCCTTATCCCTCTAAACCCCCCATATGTTCCTGATGTTGGGGGAGTCCAGAACCAGGGGCCACAGTTTAACAATGAGGGGTAAGGCATTTAGAACAGAGATGAACAAACACTTTTTCACACACAGAGTGGTGAGTGTGTGTAATTCTCTGCCTCAGAGGGCGGTGGAGGCAGGTTCTCTGGATACTTTCAAGAGAGAGCTCGATAGGGCTCTTAAAAATAGCGGAGTCAAGGGATATGGGGAGGAGGCAGGAACGGGGTACTGATTGGGGATGATCAGCCATGATCACATTGAATGGCGGTGCTGGCTCGAAGGGCTGAATGGCCTACTCCTGCACCTATTGTCTATTGTCTATTGTCTATTGATGCAGGAATCCCAGCGGTGGCTAGTGTGGTGACCAGGACAGTCACTGACATACCAGCATCATCACTGAAGTATCTACACATATGACCTTCCAATGATCGCTGTCACCACTGATCACACTTCAATTTAACTGCACGCGTTCCTCAGCGTGGTCAACTCCAAGTTCAGTTTAATCCCTGAACTAATATTTTGATCCATTATATTCATCCATAATTTGATCCAGAGGGCTGTGGGGGCCAAGTCAACGTCAATTTTTATAAGGCAGAGATAAATAGATTCTTGATCAGTACGGGTGTCGGAGGTTATGGGGCGACGGCAGGACAATGGGGTTGGGAGGGAGAGATAGATCAGGCATGATTCAATGGTGGAGTAGAACTGATGGGCCGAATGGCCTAATTCTGCTCCTATCACTTATGAAGTGATGAACTTATATAATAGACAAGCAGTGGTGACACATACCGGGGAAGCCCAGGAAGTGAGCATAGACGGTGTCCGTGTCGATGCCCAGCTCGTTCTCAGCCACCAGCGTGTAGTTGCCGTTGTTGTAGTGCGTGGGCTTGTCGAAGAGCAGGCAGCCATGCAGCCAGTCCTTGCTGTCCTCGTACACGTTGGTCTTGATGTAGTCCGTCTCGTTCAGCTTGCGGCCCTGGTGCTGCCAGTGAATGGTGGGCAGGGGGTTTCCGTAGACGGTGAACTGGATGCAGTGCATGTGTCGCTGCTCCGGCTCTGTCAGCTCCACAATGTCAGGAGCATCTGGCAAGAAGAGGGGGAAAAGCACGTTGACTTAGTGTGGGTTCGGAAAATCTTCATTCAAGGTTGCTCACGTCATCCCTGCCCTACGCATGCACCGTAGAAGGCAGACTGTGGGGTTGCATTGCAATGTAGAAACAAGCAGCAAATTGGTGGTTAATAAAACAATCAAGGAATAAAGGAGGACCTGGCATGGGGGAGTGCCAGGAGGAGAGGGAGAGGGAGAAGGAGAGGGAGAGGGAGAGGGAGAGGGAGAGGGAGAGGGGGGGGGAGAGGGAGAGGGGGGAGAGGGAGAGGGAGAGGGGGAGGAGAGGGAGGGGGAGAGGTGGAGGGGAGGGAGAGGGAGAGAGAGAGGGGGGGAGAGGGAGATGGGGAGGGGGAGAGAGGGGGAGAGGGAGGGGGAGAGAGGGGGAGAGAGGGGGAGGGGAGAGGGAGAGGGGAAGGGGAGGGAGAGGGTGGGAGAGGTGGAGAGAGGGAGAGGGGGAGGAGAGGGAGGGAGAGGGAGAGAGGGGGAGGGAGAGGGGGAGAGGGAGAGGGGGAGGGGAGGGAGAGGGGAAGGGGAGGGGAGAGGGAGAGGGGAAGGGGAGGGAGAGGGTGGGAGAGGTGGAGAGAGGGAGAGGGGGAGGAGAGGGAGGGAGAGGGAGATGGGGAGGAGGAGGGAGAGGGGGAGAGAGGGGGAGGGAGAGGGGGAGAGGGAGAGGGGGAGAGGGAGAGGGGGAGGAAGAGGGGAGAGGAGAACAAAGGAGCACCTGGCTCGGGGCTACTTTGTAACTTTGTCAGCCTTTATGTGGTGACTATTTGAATACCTTGGGGATGCAAGCAAAGAATTTAGCTGTGACTTGTCACATGTAACAATAAAGTGTTCATTCATTCGTTCTTTTAAAATGAGACACAAAATGCTGGACCGCAGGGTTACTCCAGCACTATGTGCCTCTGCACAGCTAGCATCACAGCATCACAGGTTTGGGGACAGCCCTGCCCACTGTTGCAGAGTGGAAGATGCAGCTCAGTCCATCAAACAGACCAGGAGCCCCATCATTGACTCCATCTACACTTCAAGCTGCCTCAGAAAATCAACGCAGCAGAAAAGCACCCAACATAATCAAAGACTTCACACCCTGGTCCTTCCTTCTTCTCCCTGCTCCCATCAGGCAGGAGATACAGAAGCTATAAAGCGCGCACCACCAGACAGCAGAGGAACAGCTTCTTCCCCTCTGTTATCAGGCTTCTGACCAGTCCTTCCATAAACTAGAGTGCGATCTGATTCACCTCTACCCCATTGTGGACATTGGACTTTGTCTCTGGAACTGAAACGCCACAATGCTGAGAACTATATTCTGCACTCTGATTCTCCCCTTTGTTCTATCGACTGTACTTGATTGTAGACAGTACATGTTCATTACTACCTGATGTGATTGGATGGCATGCGAAAGAGGACTTTTCGCTGTACCCAGTGACAAAAATAAGCATGTGCCTAAACCCTTCCCCACAGAGTAAACGCCACTTCTGGTCACTGCGGATCTCCTGCCCAGCGGATATGCTCTGATTGTAACTCCATTGATCATCGAAGCATACGGGAGACCATTCTTCCCCTTTGGGTCTGTGCTGGCACTCCTAATTTGGCCCACTCCCTGTCCTTCCTGCACTTCCTTACAAAGCTCAATGTTGATCAATGATCAATCAATGATCAATGATACATTATTGGCACATACACTGAGGTACAGCGAAGCTTTACCGTTCCATTAGAAGCTCATGTCCATAAGTTGTAGGAACAGAATGAGGCCATTCGGCCCTTCACGTCTACCCCACCATTCAATCATACTGATCTATCTCTCCCTCTCAGCCCCATTCTCCCCATAACCTCTGACACCCGTACGAATCGAGAAAGGGGTCACTAGGGCCAATCTACCTAAAACCTCTAAACTTGTCTAAATGTTTCTTAAACATTGCGCTAGTCCCTGCCTCAACTACCTCCTCCAGCAGCTCGTTCCATACACCCAGCACTCTTTGTGTGAAAAGGTGACCCCACAGGTTCCTATTGTTCACACACACACAGGAGTGGCCAATCTCGCCGCCCCCTCTGTACTGAGTGTGTCGCAGGTTGACCCCGGCAGCGCGGTGTGAAGCCGTGCGGTGGCCCCTGTACTTACAGTGAACGTGCAGGAGCACCGAGGCGTTCGTCATCCCCACCACGTTCTCCGCGATGCACGTCAGAAGCTTCCCGTTGTCCTCTGGGTCGATGTTAAATAGGGTCAGGTTGACGGCGGAGACGGTGGTCAGGTTGTTGTTGGTCTGCCACACAGGGAGAGAGGGAAGGGGGGAGAGAGGGAGAGAGAGAGAGAGAGAGAGAGAGAGAGAGAGAGAATTCCTGACTGACCTCACAAAGAGAGAGGAGGAAGAACAAAGGGGACCCGGCATGGGGGGGGGGGAACAAAAGGGGGAGCCGCGTACACCTTCGTTAGCGCCGTAGTTGGCTGCTGTTTGTATACATCAGGCATGCAAGCAGAGAATTTCACTGTGACAATAAGGTATTCCTTCAATTCCATTCCAAAGCTAACTCTGAAAACCCTGAACATCTGAGTGATCCAGGGATATTTAATGAATGCCAGATCTTGGCAGAAGATGCTTTGAGTGGAGTGCCTTCATTCTTCAGTAATTCACCCCAAATAGAGCCATGGTCATAGAATGATACAGTGTGGAAACAACTCGCCCGCACCCACCGGTCAACTTGTCCCATCTACACTGGTCGCATTACATTTTTCACATCTTAAGCCTATGTCCTGGTGGAGGCAGGTTCTCTGGATGCTTTCAAGAGAGAACTAGACAAGGCTCTTAAAAGTCAGGGGATATGGGGAGTAGGCTGGAATGGGGTAATGATTGTGGATGATCAGCCATGATCACATTGAATGGCGGTGCTGGCTCGAAGGGCCGAATGGCCTATTCCTGCACCTATTGTCTATTGTCTATTGTATATTGCCCTCTGGTTCTCGGTTTTCCCTACTCTGGGCAAGATACTCTGTGTGTCTACCCGACTGTTACGCTAAATGCAAATGAAATATCTATATGTTTTTGCACACTACAGCAGGCACTTGGTTAATACGACATTGAGGTTTTTATGAACAGTCATGCTTTGAAAGATCCAGGTTTATGCCTCAGTAGTCCACATAAACATACATCATTCCCGGCCACCTCAGCCCTGAGCAGGCAATGGTTTTCTCTCTAGATGTCATTCTTATCCTCACAGCCACCAGAGGCCCAGCTTGGTTTCGAATCTGGAGATACAACTCTGCAGATGTTGGCACCTTGAACAAAACACAAAGTGCTGGAACAAATCAACGGGTCCGGCAGCATCTGAGGAGGGAATGTACAGGTGATGTTTTAGGCCTAGCCCCATCATCAGACACAGGGAGAAGAAGAAGGGCGCTGTCTTGAAACATTCCTCCCCAGATGCTGCCTGACCCACTGAGTAACTCCAGCACTTTCCATCTTGCTCACGCTTCCAATTCTGATTAGTCTTCTCTATCTTTTTCTGAAACATATTTCCCCTCATATCCGTCCATTTTTACATCCATTAGAAGAAGAATCTCTGGATCTCAGTTTGGCCCATGATGTACATTTCTGATAGAGTCATAGAATCTCACGGCACAGAAACAGGCACTTTGGACTGACCAAGATCCTCATCTAATATAATCTCATTTGCCTGCATTTGGCCCATATCTATCTAAAATGTCCTATCCATGTCCAAGTCTTTTTAAATGGTGTTATTGTACTTGCCTCAACTGCCTCCTCTGGCAGCTCATTCCATATCCTCACCACCCTCTGAGTGATATTGGAAAGAAAAATGTTTTCTTAGAAGGAGAATAATGGTCAGTATTCACTACAACTGAGACACACTGCAAATGTTGCCGGGTTTTGCCATCGTACCTGTTCCGTCAGGAATATCCTTCATGATCAACATTAACCTCTTGCTAATTAGCCTGACATTGAATGTATTTCTTCCCAAGCTGGGCTCAATTTGTTGCTCCAGCTGATAAAGACTGAGGTTAGATCACTTTAAGTCATGTTGTCACTTGCGAGCGGAGCACTAAGGCAAATTCCTTGTATGTGAATACTTGGCCAATAAACTTATTCATTCATTCATTCATATGTACCCACGTTGGTGCAGCGGTAGAGCTACCATCTTACAGCTCCAAAGACCCGGGTTCAATCCTGACTACGGGCACTGTCTATACAGAGTTTGTACGTTCCCCCCGTGACTGTGTGGGTTTTCTCTGAGACCTTCGGTTTCCTCCCACACTCCAAAGACGTACAGGTTAGTAGATTAATTGGATTTGGAATGAATGTAAAATTGTCCCTAGTGTGTGTGTCGGATAGCGTTTTTTGTGCAGGGATCGCTGGTTGGTGCGGACTTGATGGGCCGAAGGGCCTGCTACCACACTGTATCTCTAAACCAAAACAAAACAAAAGTATAAAATGTAAAATAAATAGAAAATGCGGAAAATACTCAACAGGTTAGAAAACACGTGTGGAGTGAGTAGTAGAACTCGGAGTTCAGATTGATGATCCCGCGTCCAAACTGGCTAATTATGGCAATGCATCTTTGAAGATATATTGACTAGAAAGTCGGAATCTTTCAGATGAGGAATCCCAATGAATAAAAGATTAAAATGCTGGAAATTCGCAAGTGCTGAGTATATGTAGCATTTTCTAGTTTTAATTCATGCTGTCCGGATCTGCAGAACTTTCTTTAAGTTTTAGTTTAGTTTAGTTTAGAGATACGGTGCGGGAAACAGGCCCTTCGGCCCACCGGGTTTGTCGGTTAATTAGCCCAAATGTGCAGGGAGCGGATGAGAAAGTGGAATAATGTAGAACTAGTACAAACGGGTGATCGATGGTGATCATGGATTCGTTGGGCCTAAGGGCCTGTTTCCATGCTATATCTCCAAACTAAACCAAACTAAACTAATATGACAATGGCCAGACTAGCTTTCATGTTTAGGGATTAGGACATAGAGAGAAATAGTGGTCAGGACAATGGTATAAAGGTGTTTAAGAAGGAACTGCAGATGCTGGAAAAGCGAAGGTAGACAAATGTGCTGGAGAAACTCAGCGGATGCAGCAGCATCTATGGAGCAATGTTGCCTATTTCCTTCACTCCATAGATGCTGCTGCACTCGCTGAGTTTCTCCAGCACATTTGTCTACCTTCACTGGTATATAGGTTCTCTCTGAAATAGTACCACAGACACATTCATATCCAGCTCAATGGACAGACTTGCTTTGAAACCTAATCTGAAAGGCAACAGCACAGAAAATGCAGCCGTGTGTGTCTTTTCTGAAGCACTGTGGAATATCTTGCTATGTAAATTGTGTTATGTGAACGTTATATTTGAATTTGTTGTGAATCAAGGCAAGGTTGGTATGTGGCAGACAACAGCTCAGGGAACAGAGCAGTGATGCCGGGGCCACAAGACTAGTTTAGTTTAGCTTAGAGATACAGCGTGGAAACAGGCCATTCGGCCCACTGGGTCCGTTCTGACCAGCGCTGCCCGCACATTAACACTACCCTAGGGACAATTTTACATTCATATCAAGCTAATTAACCTACAAACCTGCACCTCTTTGCCGTTACTCTCAGGATCAAATTAGGGATATGTTCATATCGCACACTCATGCATCAGTGCGAGTCCAACGCCACATGTAATCTGTAATCGGCCTGGCACAAGAGTATTCACTGCTGTCGTCAGCACAGTCATCATTGAGCCTTTAGCTCTAAGGTGCAAACCAATGACGGAGCAGAGAAACAACAGATGTCTCAGAAGAAGCAGATGAGGACTTGGTATTGACCATCTAGCGGGACATCAACAAGTGTTAACATGAATGAGAAAGACCACTGCAAAGAGTAGCAGTTTCACTTGTCTCCATGTTTAAGAAGGAACTGCAGATGCTGGAAAATCGAAGGTAGACAAAAATGCCGGGGAAACTCAGTGGGTGAGGCAGCATCTATGGAGCGAAGGAAGTAGGCAACGTTTCAGGCCGTATTTCATATTTTTTCGAGATGTAGCGTGGAAACAGACCCTTCGGAGCCACCGACTCTGCACCGACCAGTGATCCATGGACATTAAAACTATCCTACACACACTAGTGACAATTTACAATTTTATCATGCTAATTAGCCGCGTGGGAGGAAACTGGCGTTCCCAGAGAAAACCCACGCAGGTCACGGGGAGAACGTACAAAATTCTTCAGATAGTTGTAGCGTCTGCTTGCATTTGTCCTGATGATAGAGATATATGGAGTGTTGAGTATCTCCATACCTCTGCAACTAGCAATCCCCTACCTGAAAATCACTCTGCCATCACTTCTGCTATTCTGCACTGCCGGTGGAATAGGATGCAGTTAAAGCTGAGGCACAAGAACAACAGAAGCTGGAATCTTGCAAGAACACAAAGCCCTTCAGTATCCCAGCGCGTCAGGCAAATCCACTTTCCTCGATCATCGTTGCCTTTTCGATATCTTTCATTCATCTGTTCCATGTACTTTCTATATGTCTCATTTCCCTCTCCCCTGACTCCCCTCTTCCCTCTCCCCTATATCCTTGTGATTGAGGCAGTGCAGCGTAGGTTCACGAGATTGATCCCTAGGATGGCTGGACTGTCATATGAGGAAAGCTTGAAAAGACTAGGCTTGTATTCACTGGACTTTGGAAAGATGAGGGGGGATCTTATAGAAAAATTATAAAAGGACTGGACAAGCTAGATGCAGGAAAAATGTTGGGCGAGTCCAGAACCAGGGTCTTAGAATAAAGGGTAGGCCATTTAAGACTGAGGTGCAAAGTCTTAATGGTCTCTTTAACATCACCTAATCAATTTCTCCAAAGATGCTGCCTGACCCGCCAGGTTTGTATGTCTATCTTCCGTAACCAGCATCCGCAGTTCCTTCCTATACATCACAGTAGGACATGGGTAGATTATGTTTTGGGTCAGGATAACTTCTTCACATTAAAGATTGTCCAGAAAATTGACTGTAAAATAAGATTCAGCAGGCAGTCTGTGACTCGGTGTCTCCTGACTAGAAGATAAACGCAAAGTGCTGGAGTAACTCAACGGGTCAGGCAGCATCTGATGCTAATCATGAGATGCTTCATGGAAACATAGAAACAAAGAAAGTAGGTGCAGCAGTAGGCCATTCGGCCCTTTGAGCCAGCACCACCATTCAATATGATCATGGCTGATCATCCACAATCAGTACCCTGTTCCTGCTTTTCCCCATATTCCTTGATTCCATTAGCCCTAAGAGCTAAATCAAACTCGCTCTTGAATACATCCAGTGGATTGGCCTCCACTGCCTTCTGTGGCAGAGAATTCCACCGGTTCATAGCCCTCTAGGTGACAAAGTGTTTCCTCATCTCCCACCTAAATGGCCTACCCCTTATTCTCAAACTGTGACCCCCGGTTCTGGACTCCCCCAACATCGGGAACATTTTTCCTGCATCTAGCCGGTCCAATCCCTTAAGAATTGTATATGTTTTTATAAGATCCCCTCTCATCCGTCTAAATTCTAGTGAATAACAAGCCCAGTCGACCCATTCTTTCATCATACGTCAGTCCTGCCATCCTGGGAATTAACCTGGTGATCCTCAGCTGCACTCCCTTGATATCAAGAATGTCCCTCCTCAAATTAGGGAACTGCACACAATACTCCAGGTGCGGTCTCACCAGGGCCCTGTACAACTGCAGTAGGACCTCCTTGCTCCTATACTCAAATCTTCCTGACCTGCTGAGTCAATCCAGCACTTTGTGTCTATCTTCAGGATAAACCTGCATCTGCAGTTCCTCCGTACACATGTGCTGTGACTAGTCTGTGGTCAGCTTTTCTAATATAACTCAGTCCCCAAATGTTTGGAGGCTTTGAAGCCATTTAGGCTGGGAGCAACATTGATTTGTTTCTAGCCTGTTGCTGGGTGGTCTGCCCTTTTAAAATGTTAGTGTTTCCATTCAGTGGCTTTGATGCAACCAAATGGCCTCCTCAGCTATTTTAAAGGGCAGTTAGAAATCGCCCACATTGTTCTGCATTTAACTTTATGCTGTGGACCACCCTCACGGGCAGTTTAACGCAGTTTTGCGAATTACTTATCTGCCCTCCCCCTTCTGACAATGTTTGTTGATAAATGAGGGATAACAAAGTGGAAATAAATGCGTCCGCTTTCACCTGAAGGCAATCTCGCCCCACGCTGGAATAGCACACTGAGTGAGGAAGAGGACTCATTAATTGGACTGAAGATAGACACAAAATGCCAGAGTAACTCAGCGAGTCAGGCAGCATCTCTGGAGAAAAGGAATAGGACGTGACCCTTCTTTGGACTGGTCACCTGTTCCTTTATCTCCAGAGATGCTGCCTGAGTTATTCTGGCATTTTGTGTCTATGTTTGGTATCGACCAGCATCGGCAGTTGGGACTGGGAATTCTGCTGGAGGTAAGGCTCAGTTCGTGGGAAGAAATCAACTTTCAGTCATGGGAAAAGGAAACGTGAGATATAGAAGGTAAAAAGGACAAATCAATGAAGGATTTGCAGAAAGCAAAGATGATCAAGGGAAGATGGAGCCCACCATTAATTAGACAGTTTGGTTTGGATGTAATCGCGTAGTGGGCTTGGTGTTCACCATAAATGTTTGTTAATTACCTCTAATGAAGCATAATCTCAGTTAGAGAATATGTGGAGTGTATGTTTATTATTTATTAGGAAAAAATATATTAATTATGTTAATGAGATGTAATTTACATGGGCTGATTGGGTTAATTAACATGCAGGATGTTCTTTCATTCAAAGGCAAACTCATTACTGACTAATCTAAAAATAAAAAGCTGGCTCAGATCTCCACAGTGCCTGGGCAACGCTGTGTCCCGAGGGATGCTCACAGCTTGATGTCAAGAGCATTCACCTGACCCTTTCTCCACATGATCGCTCATTAATTGTCTGAGCAAGTATTGAGCCCTGTGCTGGGAGACAGCATTGTATGCAATGTTACAAGTGTTACAAGTCTGAAGAAGGTCCTTGACCCGAAACGTCACCCATCCCTTCTCTCCAGGGATGTTGCCTGTCCCGCTGAGTTACTGAAGCTTTTGGTGCCTATCAACGAGTGTTACAATGCAGATTCCCCTTCTTCAGACTGGGCAGGGATAAGGGAAACCAGAGATACAGATGATGATGTGGAGAGATAAAGCACAATGAATGAAATATATGCAAAAAAGTCATGAATGTAAAGGAAACAGGCCATTGTTCACTGATTGTAGGGTGAAAATGAGGGATTTGGACAGGCAAGATGCAGGAAAGATGTTCCCAAAGTTGGGAGAGTCCAGAACCAGGGGTCACGATTTAATAATGGGTCGGCCATTTAGGACTGAGATAAGGGAAAACCTTTTCACCCTGAGAGTTGTGAATCTATGGAATTCGCTGCCACAGAAGGCAATGGAGGCTAATTTGCTGGATGTTTTCAAGAGAGAGTTACAGTAGATTTAGCTCTTAGGACTAACGGAATCAAGGGATATGGGGAGAAAGCAGGAGCAGGCTACTGATGTAGGATGATCAGCCATGATCATATTGAATGGTGGTGCTGGCTTGAAGGCTGAATGGCCTCCTCCTGCACCTATTTTCCATGTTTCTATGTTTCTATCACATGTGACATGTCACAGTGAAATTCATTGTTTTATACCAAACACAAGGTTTGTAAAGATTCGCTGCAAACAGGACACAGATACAAAGTAGGCCCCAATAGTCCCTCTTTGTCTATAGACTAGTACAGCACAGGTACAGGCCGTTCGGCCCACAATGTCCATGCTGAATATGAAATCAGATTAAACTAATCTCCTCCTCCTGCATCCCTCCATTGCCTGCATATCCGTGTGCCGAGAGTTCCATGTGATTTGAGAATGTCCAAATCTGCGTTTGATGGATTTCTCATGCTGAGGTTATTAGTCAGGTGCCGGTGACTTTTGTTGACGTAAGTAGAATAACTGGAAATGTGAATGTGAACCTGGGGTCAGGATCCAAGGAATGAAACCTGTACTTCAGCTCGAGGCCCTAAAGTGGGCCTCATTATACAGGCTCTCAAATAGCACAACGAGGTTCATTAAAGGCATGCTTCCTCTGGGTGTAAATGATGCTGTACTGTCATGTAGACTCAGAGCGGTTACGGTGACAGAAAGAGTTGCTGCGTGCTCTGTGATGGCAGAAGTGCGAGCTAGTTGTGGCCTTTGCTACCCTCTGTATTTGTCCAATAAAGGGAACGCACTTGATACTCTGCATTCCCAGTGTCAGGAATAACATGAGAGAAATCGAGATTGCTTGTTTAGTTGAGTTTAATTCAGAGATACAGAGCGGAAACAGGCCCTTTGGCCCACCGAGTCCGCACTGACCAGTGATCCTCGCACACTAAAGCCCCTGTCCCACTTAGGAGACCTAAACAGCATCCTCTGGTGACCTTGCCCGCCACCCACAAAAAGATCAAGTCGAGGTGACCTGCAACCTCCTACCACCTCCCACGCACATGTTGAAAACCTTCCTCGAATATGAAGAAATCCGGCTTCGACTAGACCTGCGACTAAAAAATTATCGATTTTTAAAACGATGACCTATTTTTAGTCGAGGCCAGTTTTAAACATAATGAAAAAATAGCAGCAACCTGGATGAAGCCTCGACCACACGGAAACCACACTCGACCATTAGGGAGAGTGACCAAAACCTCCGGTGACCTCATGGAAACCTTGGGTGGCGGGCAAGGTCACCAGAGGTTGCTGTTTCGGTCTCCTAAGTGGGACAGGGGCTTTACACTATCCCTCACACACTAATGGCAAATTTGCAATTATACCAACCCAATTAACCTACAAACCTGTACCTCTTTGGAGGGTGGGGGAAAACCTGTGCACCTGGAGAAAACCCACGTGGTAGAACATACAAACTCCGTACAGACAGTACCTGTGGTCAGGATCGAACCTGGGTCTCTAGGGCTGGAAGGCAGCAACTCACTGCGCCACCCACAGTGCCTGTATTATTTATTTAAATACAGGAATGAACATTTATTGACTACAAATTGATAACCAATACTGACGACTTCTTGGGACTAGACTGATGGGTCTCCATTATCCACTCAGGTGCTGCACCACATCCACTGGGCCAGTAATTGGTGAAACTCCACTGGGAACTTCTTGTGCAGCAGATGCAATTGTTGTGCAAAATAAGATGCATGTATCTCCAAGCATCGCTCCTTTGAGCAAAGTGGTCTTTGTTCTGGGACCCAACCATCATTCACCACGGCTAAGAGAGCCTGGCATGTTGAGAGCCACTGCACCAGACCTGAGATCCACAAAGGTAAGTTCTGCTTACGATGGACCTTCTTACCCCTTTACCTGATTATGAACCTCTGATAGACACTCTCACCTCTGGCCTTCTGCCCCTGAACCCAATCCCTCCCTGTGCCCCTGGTAGAGCTGTTGTCTCATACCGCCAGAGACCTGGGCTCGATCCTGACCTCCAGTGCTGCCTGTGTGGAGTTTGCATGAATAAATTATACTTTATTTGTACGTTGCACGTTCTCCCTTGACCATGTGGGCTTCCTCCAGGTGCTCCAGTTTGCCCGCACTTCCCAAAGGCACGTGGGTTTGAGGGTTGATTGGCCTCTGTAAGTTACTCCCTTGTGTGTAGGGAGTGGATGACAAAGTGGGATAACATGGACCTAGTGTGAACGAGCATGGACTTGGTGGGCCGAAGGGCCTGTTTCCATTCTGTATCTCCAAACCTATAACTAACGCCCCCACCCCCCTCCCACGTGACAAAGTGTGGCCTTAACCCTCCACACCTCCAGATTCAGGGGCAGTTTCTTCCCAGCTGTTATCAGGCAACTGAACCATCCCACCACAACCAGAGAGCAGTCCTGAACTGCCATCTACCTCGGACTATCTCAATCGGACCTTACTGCCTTTACCTTGCACTAAACGTTATTCCCTTATCATGTATCTGTACACTGTGGACGGCTCGATTGTAATCATGTATTGTCTTTCTCCTGACTGGATGGCACGCAACAAAGAGCTTTTCACTGTACCTCAGTCCACCTGACAATAAACTAAACTGAACTATAATACCTTGGAGCTTGCGCGCTACTGACACTCTGCAGTAGAAAGTCCAAAATGATCCTTCATGCTGCAAGCAATAATCATACAGAGTGCCATCAGGGAATGCTGGATTCTCCAGTTAAGAGGATTTATCCCTAACAAACAAAATCCAACGGTAGCCATGGCCTAATTAGCTCCCTACCTTAATTAGCAAATGCTCATTTACAAGCTCAGTGTACATGAATTGTGGGGCATTAGACACTGCCCTTTTAGTAAGGAGACAGCATACAATCTGTGCAGCCTTTAAAACAATGCAGCCTTAAACTTCACTTCTGTTATATCTTGACAAAATGAAAAGCAAAATGAAGCTGCATGTCCACATTCACGCTGCAACCTGCTGGAGACTGTGCTCTAAAGGTTCGGTTTATTTGCTGTTTTGCGGGACTGTGGTATGCAAAATTAATTAAAAATCCCCCTCAAAAGTGTTTAAATCCTAAAAGTAAGTTATTGGTTATTAACACGTTGCCATGAAGTCCATGATGTATGGGAGATATACTGTATGTAACATACGAGATACAGATACTAGAGATGTGTCTGGACAGTGAGCCGGAATGTCGAAACAAGGAACTGCAAATATTGGTTCACACCAAAGGGCCAGGCAGCATTTCTGGAGAACATGGATAGGTGACGTTCCGGGCTGAGACCCTTCTATAGATTAATCATAGTGGGGGGAGGGAGGTGGGGGGAGAATGTGGGAGGGAGGAGAGGCAGGCCAGAGCATGGTTTCCACAATTAAAATTGTCCATCAGTAAAGTCCCGACCTGAAATGTCACCTATCCATGTTCTCCAGAGATACTGACCACCGGCCCACTGAGTTACTCCAGCAGTTTATATCCAAAACTGTTGGATGTCTGAACACAAACAAGTCTCGAACTAACGTCACCCGGCATCCGTATCCGCACACTTTATGATTAGATAGACACAACAGCTGGAGTAACTCAGACCGATGAATGGACTCGACCCAAAACGTCACCCATTCATTCTCTCCAGAGATGCTGCCTGTTCCACTGAGTTACTGCAGCAATTTGGGTCTATGTTCAGTGTGAACCAGCACTTTTAGTTCAGTTTAGAGATTCTGGTGATGGGAAGCATGAAGGGGAGGCCTCTCTCTCACCAGCTGGTATTTAGGATGGCTGTGGAGACCTGATCTGGCAGCAACTAATTTAACAAAGGCTTTGTCCCACTGCTCAGGAAGCCCACATTAACACGTCATGCTGCCTAGCTGCACATTGAAGCTTTGGGGAATTTTCAACTGGAGTTGAATAAAACCCGCACAGGAAGGTCAGCACAAAATGTGAAATGAGCCCAGATACTGAACACATGGCAAGGCAGCGAGTGCATGGAGTGACTGCGCTCCACGGTCTATAATACCCTCACGCACCAACTTCACACAGCCCCACTGATCAAAACAACAATTAGGCAGAGGATGGCATCTGCAAATTTATTAAAGCATCGGATTGCAAATCGTAAAATTGCCTTGATTTAATTCTTTTTATAAAGGTCAGGCGATGAGGATTAGACTCACAGCGTGATTGCAACGAGAAAAGAAGTAAATGAATTGTGAGGACGACGGCATTCATCTTAATCCTCCTCTCCGCACTCCTGCTGCTCACCCCAACAGGCAGATAATGTCACCTCTCGTGTCTGCCCGCTTAATGCTAGTAAATACTGTGTCTATTACAATGCCTTTTGTCTTTCGGCAAGTCAGTCTCGAGGTCCTCTGCAAATGGATTAATTCCGATGATGGAAGATGTGCTCACTTATTAAAAGCCACACCGGGCAAATTGATTAATGTTCCCCAAACCCTTTCTTATTTCATCACTTTCCCAGTGAATTACTCCAATCCGCAGGGGCCAAACGCTGAGCAGACAACACGGAAATATTCCACCCACACCGGATAACATGATTGAAACCAGTAATATATACAGTGGCACAGGGACGGCCCATTCAGTCCATTTGATCTTTTGACCGCACTTTATACTGTGGGAGCCAGCAATGATACAATGATATTTTTTTCCTGCATCTAGCCTGTCCAATCCCTTAAGAATTTACTATGTTCTATAAGATTCCCCCTCCTCCTTCTAAATTCCAGGGACCTCTCTGACTAATTATCCCGCCTCTCCTCTCTCCCAGCTTTTGTCCCCCCCCCCCCCCCCCCCCCCCCTGCTACAAACAGTCTGGAGAAGGGTCCTGACAGGAAAGGTCACCTATCCATGTTCTCCAGAGTATCCCGCTCCTGCTTTCTCCCCATATTCCTTGATTCTATTAGCCTTAAAAGCTCTATCCAGCTCTCCCTTGAATACATCCAGTGAATTGGCCTCCACTGCTTTCCGTGGCAGAGAATTCCACAGATTCACAACTCTCTGAGTGAAAAAGTGTTTCCTCATCTCAGTCCTAAATGGCTTATCCTTTATTCTTAAACTGTGGCCCCTGGTTCTGGACTCCCCCAACATCGGGAACAGTTGTTGGGGGAGTCCAGAACCAGGGGCCACAGTTTAAGAATCTAGCCTGTCTAATCCATTAAGAATGTTCTATGGTTTTATAAGATCCCGTTCATCCTTCTAAATCCCAGTGACCTCTCCGACTGATGTCCTGCCTCTCCTCTCTCTGAACTTTCGATTCCCACCCCCCCCCCCCCCCCCCCCCACCTCGCCTACAAACGGGCTGGGGAAAGATCCTGACACGAAAGGTCACCTATCCATGTTCCCCAGAGATGCCTGCCTGACCCGCTGAGTTACTCCAGCACTCTGTATCCTTTTGTGGCAACCTTTCCTAGGTTAGTTCAAGTGAATTGCAGAACCTTTGTGCTGCCCCATGAAGCATATGAATGATAGGGATGAGTGCACCACTCTGGGGTTGCGTTGGACCTGCATGCTGCATGCTGCATGCTTATTGTGGTGACACGGTGGCTGGGAAATACTTTGTTTTGCGTACAACCCGGTAAAATCAAACAGCAGACTTCACCTCGGCAGTGCACGAGTGTCGCCACATTTTGGTGTTGACAAAGTTACAAAAGCTCTGTCATCCATGTTGCTTGTCCATTCTCTCCATAGAACCTGTCTGAGTTGAGACCCATTGAGTTACTCTAGTGCTGGTTGAGTTTTGCATTGTAATTCCACTCTCCAGATAGTTGCCCTGAACAGTTGGAGTCAGACAGTCATAACCATGCCAGGCTTTTCAGCCCAACTTACCCATGCTGACCAAGATGCCCCATCTACACTGAAGATAGACACTAAAAGCTGCAATAACTCAGGCAGCATCTCTGGAGAGAAGGAATGGGTGACATTTCCAGTCGAGACCCTTCTTCAGACTGAGTGTGAAAAAGGCTCTCGACCCGAAACGTCACCCATTCCCTTTCTTCAGAGATGCTGCCTGTTCCGCTGAGTTACAGCAATATTTTGTGCCTATCTTCGGTTTAAACCAGCATCTGCAGTTCCTTCCAACACACTGCCCCATCTACACTTGTCCCACCTGCCCATGTGTGGCCATATCCCTCGAAACCTGTCCTGTCCATGTACCTGTCCAAATGTCTACAAATGTTGTTGTCTCTTTTTGCCTCTTGCCTCTTCTACTTCCTCTGGCAGCTCGTTCTATATAACCACGACCCTCCCTGTAAAAAGTTTGTGTCCCTGCTTTCCATCCTCAGGTTCCTGTTCAATCGTTCCCCTCTCACCTTAATATGTCCTCTGCTTCTTAATTCTCCTACTCTGGGTAAAAGACTGTCAATTTACCCTATCCATTCTCCACGTGATTTTGTACACCACTATAGGATCCCCCCTCATCCTCCTGTGCTATTAGGAATAAACTTTAGTTTAAAGATACAGCATGGAAACAGGCCCTTCGGCCTGCCAGGTTCATGCCGACCAGCGATCCCTGTATAATTAACACCATCCTACACCCATAAGGGACATTTTTTTACATTTACCAAGCCAATTGACCAACAGACCTGCACGTCTATGGAGTGTGGGAGGAAACCGAAGATCTCGGAGAAAACCCATGTAGTTCACGGGGAGATGGTACAAATTCCGTATGGACGGCACCTCTAGTCGGGATCGAACCCGTGTCTCCGGCCCTGCATTCGCTGTAAGGCAGCAACTCTACTGCTGCACCAGCATGCCGCCTAGCTTATCTAACCTCTCCCTATAGCTCAGGCTCTCAAAACCCCGGCAACATCCTCGTAAATCTTCACAGCTCGCTTTCCAGCTTCACGACATCTTTCCTATTGCCAGGAGACCAAAACTGAACACAATACTCTGTGTGGTCTCACCAATGCCGTGTAGTGTTAATAAATTATTTTTTGCTGTCGTGCAGAAGGCAAGGTTACTGGCATTCCTCGCTGTCACTCTGTGAAATGGATGGATCGCACAGACTTGCAGCCTGAGACACTGAATCATCCCTCCTCCAGGGATGGCACAGTTGTGCACTCTTTTCAGTTGAGTTTAGATTAGAGATACAGCACAGAAACAGGCCCTTCAGCCCACCGAGTCCGCACCGACCAGCGATCCCCGCACACTAACACCACTCAACACACACTGGGGACAATTTACATTTATACAAAGCCAATTAACCTACAAACCTGTACGTCTTTGGGGTGTGGAAGGAAACTGATCTTGGAAAAAACCCATGCAGTCACAGGGAGAACGTGCAAACTCCGTACAGACAGCACCCGTGGTCAGGATTGAACCCAGGTCTCTGGCCCTGTAAGCGCTGTAAGGCAGCAGCTCTACCGTTGCACCACCGTGTGTTCTTCAGTTAAATCAACGGGAATCAGTTAGATTAACAAGTATCTCAGATGTTTTAATACTAATCTCATAAGATATTTTTGTTTATTAGATGAAAGTCTGAGGTTTTAATGGCTTACAGATTAGAAACCTCTCAGGCCCCAATAAAACACATGTTATTATTGTGAATTTTAGTTCCCTCAGATACAATCTTCACTTTGTGCTTCGTAAGTTGAAAATACTAGTTGTAGATCAGTTTTTTTCCTTCCTGATTTACTCTATGTTTCAACATTGAAGGAAATTACCCAAAATTCGGGAAATTCTGTTTGTCTTCAGATCATTTCAGGGAAATTAAATAAATTCAGGAGATTTCTGCATCCGGCCCGCGAAGGGGTCCAATCCGGCCCGCGGGATGATTTGGGCGCCGGTGACACGGTAGGGACGCAAAATGACGCCGTCTCCCCGTGCGTGCGCAGTGGACTCGGTATCCATGCGTGCGCAGTTGGGGAATTTCGGGAAATACCATAAAATTCCAGGAAATTTATTGAAGGACTTTTTTTTGAGGTGCGGAAGCACTGGCTGTCCTTGTGAAATGTTTAACTTAATTAAAATTCCAGCATTAATTGATGCAGCTGGTGGTCTATTTTTTTTAATGAGTATGTTTGTAGTACCAGGGAAGTATTTTTTAACTGAAGGAGAGACCAAGTAATGAGCAAAGCTGGGAGGAAAGTGACTGAAGTGGATAGTTTAGAGGCTTCAAGTGGTAATTAAATGGTGTCGCTTAAAGAATGGACTGAGGGCTTTGTTGAAAGTGTCTGTCAGAGAGAGTGGACTTGTTGAACACTGGTTGAAATTGCTCCCATCCTGCTATGTCTTGGTTCCTTAATCTGTCCACTAACTGCGTCTTTATGAAGGCAGCGAAACGGTGGTGGATTAGCAAAAGCAATTAAGAGAACAGCCTTCTCTCTCCATGTGACACACACAGAGGTCTGTCCTGTGCAGATTCTGGGACATAGAAAACATAGACAATAGGTGCAGGAGTAGGCCATTCGGCCCTTCGAGCCACAACCGCCATGCAATATGATCATGGTTGCTCATCCAAAATCAGTACCCAGTTCTTGCTTTCTCCCCATATTCCTTGATTCCATTAGCCTCTCCCTTGAATACATCCAGTGAATTGGCCTCCACTGCCTTCTGTGGCGGAGAATTCCACAGGTTCACAACTCTCTGGGTGAAAAAGTTTTTCCTCATCTCAGTCCTAAATGGCTTGCCCTTTATTCTTAAACTGTGACCCCTGGTACTGGACCCCCAACATTGGGAACAGTTTTCCTGCATCTAGCCTGTCCAATCCCTTAAGAATTTTCTATGTTATTAAAAGATTTGCCTCTCATCCTTCTAAATCCCAGTGACCTCTCCGACTGAAGGACAAGTTTAATTGTCCTGCCTCTCCTCTCTCACACCTTTCGCATCTCCCCCCCCCCCCCCCCACCAACAATCAGTCTGGAGAAGGGTTCCGACACAAAAAGGCCACCTATCCATTTTCCCCAGAGATGCTGCCTGACCCGCTGAGTTACTCCAGCACTCTGTATTCTTTTGTGGAAACCTTTCCTAGGTTAGTTCAAGTGAATTGCAGAACATTTGTGCTGCCCCATGAAGCATGAGAATGATCGGGATCACTGGGGTTGTGTTGGATGCTGTACGCTCATTTGGGGCTGCAGCGGTAGAGTTGATGCCTTACAGCATCAGAGACCCGGGTTCGATCCTGACTACGGGTGCTGTCTGTACGGATTTTGGATATTCTCCCTGTGACCACGTGGGTTTCTCTGGGTGCCCTGGTTTCCTCCCACACGACAAAAAGGTACAGGTTAATAGGTTAATTAGCTTTGGTAAAAATTGTAAATTGTCCCTATCGTGTAAGATAGTGCTAGCGTACGGGGATGATCGCTGGTCGGTGCAGATTCGGTGGGTCAAAGGGCTAGCTTCCACAGGGTATCTCAATAATCTAAAGTCTAACTACATTGCAAATTCCAAACAGTAGAATCATTGCTCAGACTCTATCAGCAACTGTTAATAATGCCACCGTCAGGCACATCCCACCAGCCGGGTGTCCCATGCCTTGAGCTGATCCTCAGGAGGAGATTGATTTCATTCCCCTGTGTTACAATATCTCCACTTCAGTTCAGAGTTGGCCCTGATCATCTTTGACTCTGCCTTTGCTCCTTGGGCCGACAGGTTTCAGGCACAGATGTACAAACGACAGCAGTGGTACACAGAACAACCTGGTTACATGCAATGCTGATCGACAGACCATTGACAACAGATCAATAGACTATACGGATCGAGCATTCTTGGCAGAATTTCTTCACAACGTTTACTGCCCTAACCATGTGACCCTTAGAAACATAGACACATTGAAAATAGATGCAGGAGGAGGCCATTCGGCCCTTCAAGCCAGCACCGCCATTCATTGTGATCATGGCTGATCATCCACAATCAGTAACCCATTCCTGCCTTCTCCCCATATCTCTTGATTTTGCTAGCCCCTAGAGTGCTATCTAACTCTCTTTTCAATTAATCTAGTGAATTGGCCTCTGCTGCTTTCTGTGGCAGAGAATTCCACAAATTCATAACTCTCTGGGCGAAAAAGTATTTTCCTCATCTCAGTTTTAAATGACCTCCCCTTTATTGGACTCACCCAACATTGGGAACATTTTTCCTGCATCTAGCTTCTCCAGTCCTTGTATAATTTCATACATTTCAAAAAGGCAGGAGTGATCATCAATAAGTCTAATGATCATAATGACGCTACAGAAAAATTCATCCTTTAAAAATAGCAACAAAACTTACTCCTGGCAACAACTAAACCCTCTCAGGAACAGTTACGATTGACCACAATAGCAGGTACCATTGACGTGGCGTGCAGTTAAGGGGCTGTCCCACTTGGACGACCTAATCCGCGAGTTCTGGCGAGTTTACCCTTGACTCATACTCGCAGCATGGTCGACACGAGGTCGTAGGAGGTCTTCACAACTCTTCTTCATGCTCGAGAGTGGGCTCCCTGTATTCGAGGCCTCAGCTAGGTCGCACCATTTTTTTCAATATGTTAAAAAACGCCCGCCAGTTAAAAAAAGATCGCCATGGAAAAAATCAATACTTTTTTTACTCGTAGGTTTAGTCGTAGTAGGTCGTAGTAGGTCGGCACGTTAGTCGTAGGTAATCGAGGGTAGTCGAAGGTAGTCGTAGATAGTCTTCATCATAGTCGTAGGGAGGTCGAAGGAAGGTCGAAGGGAGGTCGAAGGGAGGTCGAAAGAGGTCATTTTCACTCTCCACTATTCGGTGTCCAATTTTCCCAAAGATAGTTGTAGCTAGTGGTAGCTCGTCTTCAACATAGTCAAGGGATATCTTCAACATTTCATTTTTTCAAACTCTTCTAAAATCGCCAATTAGGTCGCCCATGTGGGACAACCCCTTTAGAGTCATAGAGTCAAACAGCATGGAAACGGGCTCCTCAGCCCAACTTGTCCGTACCAACACAGATGCTCCATCTACACTAGTCCCACCCGCCCACATTTGGCCCACATCACTCTGACCTTTCCTATTGAAGTACCTGTCCAATTGTCTGTTAAATGTTGCTATAGTACCTGCCTCAACTACCTCTTCGGGCAGCTCGTTCCACACACCCACTTCAGTCTAAGTGAATTAGGCTGTAATTTTTGATAACTATCTTCGTTATCTACAATACCACCCTCTCAGTGCCATCTGCAAACTTGCTAATCATGCCTTGTATGTTATCATTCCTTAGTGGTCAATACAATACAATACAGTACAATACGGTTTTATTTGTCACATTGCACATAAAGTGCAAGTGAAATGAATTTGCCAGCAGCGGTACAATGATAAAGAACACACAATACACAATAAAAATGTAACACAAACATCCACCACAGCATTCATCACTGTGGTGGAAGGCACAGAATTGGCCGGTCCTCCTCCATTTTCCCCCGTGGTCGGGACCTCAACCCTCCGCAGTCGCCGCTGCGGGCGCCCAGATGTGCAGACACGGTAAAAAGTCCAGGAAAGTCCTGAATCGGTGGGGGACCGCGGCTTCAGGCTGGTGTAGGCCGCAGGCCGGTGGTCGGAGATTTAAAGTTCGCACCGCAGCCAGAAGCACCGCAGTGCACACTCACCGCAGAGCCCCAGCGAGGGCTCGCCCGCTCCACGCCGCGAGTCCACGCTGAAGCCCCGGGCGCGTCTCCGGGAAAGGCCGCGCCGATCCCTGCTGTTAGGCCACGGGGGAGGCGACCTGGAAAAAGTCGCCTCTACATGGAGGAGGCGACCGGAGGGGTTTCCCCCTTACCCCCCCCCCCCCCCCCATACCACCCCCCACACAAGACACACAAAGAAACATTAAAAACACACATTAAAAAACATACTAAAAAACCAAAAAAAGTTGAAAAAAATGAACCCGCTGCTGACAGGGCTGCCGGCTCGCACCGCCCCCACCGACCAACGGTAATGGTGATGCTGAACATTGGGAACACAAGTTAGCATCAGCAGTTTAGAAGGACACTAGACCAAGTGCAGAGCCGTTGGGTCTGCTCCCCCAACGCAAGATTCCACCACTCACCCGTTCCCCCAACGCAAGCAACCCTTCACCCTCCCTCTTCAATCTCTAGAGAAGGAGGGGTGGTAGAGAGGGAGGAGTGGCAGAAAGGGAGGGGGGTAGAGAGGGAAGGGGGCAGGGAGGGAGTGGGGCAGAAAGGGAAGGGGAGCAGAGAGGGAAGGGGTAGAGAGGTAGGGGACAGAGAGGGAGAGGGGCGGGGGGGGCAGAGAGAGAGGGGGTAGAGAGGTAGGTGATAGAGAGGGAGGGGGGCAGAGAGGGAGGGGGGGCAGAGAGGGAGGGGGCAGAGAGGGAGGGGGTAGAGAGGGAGGGGGTAGAGAGGGAGGGGGCAGAGAGGGAGGGGGGCAGAGAGGGAGGGGGTAGAGAGGTAGGGGGTAGAGAGGGAGGGGGCAGAGAGGGAGGGGGGCAGAGAGGGAGGGGGGCAGAGAGGTAGGTGGGGGGTAGAGAGGGAGGGGGTAGAGAGGGAGGGGGTAGAGAGGGAGGGGGCAGAGAGGGAGGGGGTAGAGAGGGAGGGGGTAGAGAGGGAGGGGGTAGAGAGGGAGGGGGTAGAGAGGGAGGGGGCAGAGAGGGAGGGGGGGTAGAGAGGGAGGGGGTAGAGAGGGAGGGGGTAGAGAGGGAGGGGGTAGAGAGGGAGGGGGCAGAGAGGGAGGGGGTAGAGAGGGAGGGGGTAGAGAGGGAGGGGGCAGAGAGGGAGGGGGGGTAGAGAGGGAGGGGGGGCAGAGAGGGAGGGGGTAGAGAGGGAGGGGGTAGAGAGGGAGGGGGTAGAGAGGGAGGGGGGGTAGAGAGGGAGGGGGTAGAGAGGGAGGGGGTAGAGAGGGAGGGGGGGCAGAGAGGGAGGGGGGTAGAGAGGGAGGGGGTAGAGAGGGAGGGGGCAGAGAGGGAGGGGGGGTAGAGAGGGAGGGGGGGCAGAGAGGGAGGGGGGTAGAGAGGGAGGGGGTAGAGAGGGAGGGGGTAGAGAGGGAGGGGGGCAGAGAGGGAGGGGGGTAGAGAGGGAGGGGGTAGAGAGGGAGGGGGTAGAGAGGGAGGGGGGGCAGAGAGGGAGGGGGGTAGAGAGGGAGGGGGTAGAGAGGGAGGGGGTAGAGAGGGAGGGGGGGTAGAGAGGGAGGGGGGGTAGAGAGGGAGGGGGTAGAGAGGGAGGGGGGGTAGAGAGGGAGGGGGTAGAGAGGGAGGGGGGGGTAGAGAGGGAGGGGGGCAGAGAGGTAGGTGGGGGGTAGAGAGGGAGGGGGGGCAGAGAGGGAGGGGGGCAGAGAGGTAGGTGGGAGGGCAGAGAGGGAGGGGGGCAGAGAGGGAGGGGGGGTAGAGAGGGAGGGGGGCAGAGAGGGAGGGGGGGTAGAGAGGGAGGGGGGCAGAGTGGGAGGGGGAGGCTGTTTCCATGCTGTACGACTCTATGACTGGATGGCACTGATGTTAACACCAACCCTCAACACTGTCAGCATCATTCTACTGTGCCATGGTCATCCTTAGCATCAGCAGTATCCATTAGCAATGGCCAGGTTCCATGACAACAGTAACATCCCCTGCCAACAACCCTTGCCAGAGATGACCCTTGATAGCTATCGTGTCCTTTAGCAACAGTCACCCAAGACAATAGCATGATTCCTCAGTACCTCAGTCACCTCCACAATATCATTCGCCTTTGCACAATGACTCCAGACCAAGGCACATTTTCTCGATACAAACCGTCACCAACATAATTTGTCAATGCAGTGGACAATGTCAACAAAACTAGCCCCACCATCCATTTTCCCCCATCCAACACAATCTGCAGGCATCAACTACTATAAACAACTGGGGTCAGATAACCCTAAATCTTTATCCATTTCTTGAAAATGACAACATAGTCGATTATAAAGTTGGCTGGTGTGAGGGAGATGGGATAATAACAGTACGTTGAGAAGCTCCTTCAATATAAGGTGACCTCAGTGGTGTGCCTCAGTGACACAGCGGTAGAGTTGCTGCGTCACAGCGAATACAGCAGCGGAGACCTGTGTTCGATCCCCACTACGGGCGCTGTTTGTACGGAGTTTGTACGTTCTCCCCCGTGACCTGCCTGGGTTTTCTTTGAGATCTTCAGTTTCCATCCACACTCCAAAGACGTACAGGTATGTAGGTAATTTAGCTTTGGAGTAAATGTAAACTTTGTACCTAGTAGGTGTAGGATGGTGTGAATGTGCGGGGATCGCTGGTCGGCGCGGAGACGGTTTTGCCCGCTGCATCTCTAAACTAAACTAAACTAAACTGAGTCTGAAGAAGGGTCTCGACCCGAAACGTTGCCTATTTCCTTTGCTCCATAGATGCTGCCTCACCCGCTGAGTTTCTCCAGAATTTTTGTCGACCTTAAACTAAACTAATGATGTCTTTGCTGCACAACATTTAATTGTAAACCTGCTCTTTGTCTTGGAGCAAAATTGCAGTCACTGCTTTCTGAGACCAAATCATCTCTCAACACAGAGATCAAAGATACATACATGAAAGGGTTCAGAGAAGATCTACATGGATGTTGCCAGGACTAGAGGGTGTGAGCTATAGGGAGATGTTGAATAGGCTGGGTCTCTGTTTATTGGAGCACAGGAGGATGAGGGATGATCTTATAGAGGTGGACAAACTCATAGAGGAATAAATTGGGTAGATGCACAGAATCTCTTGCCCAGAGTAGGGGAATTGAGGACCAGAGGATATAGGTTCAAGGTGAAGAGGGGAAGATTTAATATGAATCTGAGGGATGGTGGATGTATGGAACAAGCTGCCAGAGGAGGTAGTTGAGGCTGGGACTATCCCAATGTATAAGAAACAGTTAGACAGGCACATGGATAGGACAGGTTTGGAGGGATATGGACCAAGCGCAGGCAGGTGGCACTAGTGTAGCTGGGACATGTTGGCCGGTGTGGGCAGGTTAGGCTGAAGGGTTTGTTTCCACAGTGATCACTCCATGACTCTATGAATCTATGACTCTATCAAACAGAGCAAGCAATCTGATCTGTGGAGTGACTATTATCTGAATCATAAGGTAATAGTTATGTCTCACTCCATGATCTGACAAGGGCGAGGAAGTGGAGAGTGTGCAAGAGCAGCCTGCGCCTCTCCACATCACGGAACCGCACGCTGGGCATCTCGAAAAGGCGGCTCATCTCGGGGAGGGACCCGGTAGCCGGCCCCACGCAACACGAGCTGCCTTTCCGAGATGCCCAGCGTGCCGTTCCGTGAGGCGGAGAGGCGCATGTTTACAGGCTGCTCTTGCACACTCTCCACTTCCTCGCCCTCGCCTTCCGTCCGGACACGACCTGGCGGTCCGTGTTACCACCTGACGAGGGAAGAGATCCCCAGTGGAGGTCTCTCTACAAGGGAGTCAGTCCTCCCCCTTTACATTGGGGACCTGGGGTGGAGAGTGTTGCACAAAGCCGTGGCCTGCAACAGGTACTTGAGCCGGTTCACGGACTCGTCCGCCGCCTGTCACTTCTGCGGTGAGGAAGAGACCGTGTTTCATGTCTACATGGAGTGTGAGAGGTGCAGCCCCTGTTCGAGTATCCGAAGGGGCTGCTCCTCAAGTTTTGGCTCCACTTTAGTCCGACGCTACTGATTTTTGGGCACCCGGTAGAGAGGGGGGAGGGTCGGGAGGGAGGAGGGGGTCTCCCTGTCGGTCTGCTCCTGGGCCTGGCCAAGATGGCCATTCGCGGGTCCAGGCAGCGGGCAGACGACTGCCTGCCCCTTTTCCGGGGTTACGTCCGTGCCCGCGTGTCCCCGGAGAGGGAACACACGGTGTCCACGGGGACTGTGGAGGCCTTCTGTGAACGCTGGTCACCGCAGGAGGTGGAATGTATTATTGATAAAAATGTTCATATTTTAATTTGAGAACTTTCTTTGTAAAATGCCAATATAGGCATTCTCTGATCGTGTTACTACTTTGTATTTGTTTGTTCTTAATAAAAGCATTTTGTAAGAAGAAAAAAAAAGACATGATCTGAAAAGCTAAGCTGGCACTGTAGTGTGGTAGCAAGATAATGATGTACAGTATTCTCAAAATTGCTGCTATTCAGATAACATCTTAACCCACAGCACCCAACCTCCCTCCTTGCCTCTCAGAATCATTGTTCCCATTTCCAGAACGATCTCAGGCAGGTTCTACCAGATGATTTGGTCAATATCCACCCTCCCTGAACATGAATAAATCTGATTATCTGAACATTATCCAGTCGAGTAAATTGGCACAAATTGGCTACGGCTCGCTGTTGCGGCACAGTGGCACTGCAGTCCAGTTCCTGCCCCACAGCACCAGAGCCCCAGGTCCCGGGGTTGTACGTTCTACCCGTGACCTGCGTGGGATTTCTCCGAGATCTTCGGTTTCTTCCCACATTCTTGGCTCGGCATAAATGTAAAAATCACCCTTGTGTGTGTCGGATAGTGGTAATGTGCAGGGATCACTGGACGGTGTGGACTGGGTGGGCTGAAGATTCTGTGCTGTAACTCTAATCTAGACAAAACTAAACACTCCTGCATTCTCATAGCTGAGAGGCGGGGGTCAAGGAAAGAGTGTTCATGTTGATCGCGGCCCTGTTTCCACCAATCGTTCCACCACCACGTACAAGAAGCACAAGAAGCGACAAGACAGGCACCGTTGTGCAGATGCGAGAAGTGAGTTCGGCTCTGGCTGAACAACGTCTAATCTTGTGTGGTTCACGTGCTTTGGGATGTCCTGCTCTAGAGGTGGCTGTGAGCACCAACAAGCCTAGCCATCTCTTACCTGGTGGATACCAATTGAGTGAACGTGCGTGACATTCCAATCCACGTCAGGCAGAGGAGAACCCGATCCATTACACGTCACCACCGCGTCCTCTCCGGCCTTCACCGATAAGTTACTGTGACTCACGCTGATTTCTGGCAAATCTACATGTGAGGGAGAGAGAAAAAATAAATCACAGTCACACCCAGCATTGGGCATTGCTGGCAAATTCAATGGACTTGATACCTGGCACAGTGCAGGAAGAGGAGGAAAAAATATTTGAATTCCATTTACGTGGCGTATTGGTAGCTGGAACTTCCCAAAGAGTTTCTCAATAAGTTTATCAAAGAATTGATTTGCAGGCTACATGAACAATCGCTCAGACAGTGAGATGCAATGGTGGGGTTGGGTTGGGAAGGTGGCGTTAATTATGAAGGGGCGGAGGAGGGGGTGTATGATAGAGGAGAACGAGATCCTTAGGGAGGGATTTCCTCAGCAGCTGAAGATGTGACCGCCATTAGTGCAGCAATGGATTTCAGAGATTCTCAAGGAGAACAAGACTGATATTGAAGGGGTATAGAGTTAGAATACACAACATACAACAGTACAGCACAGAACAGGCCCTTCAGCCCACAATATCAATGCTGAACATAATGGCAAGAACACATCTTATCTGCCTGCACATAATCCATACGCCTCCAATCCATGCATGTCCACACACCTATCCAAAAGTCTCTTAAACGCCACCATCATATAGAAACATAGAAATTAGGTGCAGGAGTAGGCCATTCGGCCCTTCGAGCCTGCACCGCCATTCAATATGATCATGGCTGATCATCCAACTCAGTATCCGGTACCTGCCTTCTCTCCATACCCTCTGATCCCCTTAGCCACAAGGGCCCCATCTAACTCCCTCTTAAATATAGCCAATGAACTGGCCTCAACTACCCTCTGTGGCAGAGAGTTCCAGAGACCCACCACTCTCTGTGTGAAAAAAGTCCTTCTCATCTCGGTCCTAAAGGATTTCCCCCTTATCCTTAAGCTGTGACCCCTTGTCCTGGACCTCCCCAACATCGGGAACAATCTTCCTGCATCTAGCCTGTCCAACCCCTTAAGAATTTTGTAAGTTTCTATAAGATCCCCTCTCAATCTCCTAAATTCTAGAGAGTATAAACCGAGTCTATCCAGTCTTTGTTCATAAGACAGTCCTGACATCCCAGGCATCAGTATGGTATATCAACCGCTACCAATCCCTGCACTCACCACTTTCTGTGCAAATCACACATCTCCTTTAAATTTTAAAGATCTCCTCGCACATCTTCTTTAAGCTTTGCCCCTCTTACCTAAGACTATACCCTCTAGTATTTGATTTTTCCATCCAGGGAAATGGTTGTGATTGTCTTGCCTATTACATCTGTTTTTATACACTTCGATAAGATCTCCTCGCAACCTCTGCCATGCCAGAACAGACAATCCAAATGTGTTGAACCCCTCCCTGGAGCTAATACCCTCTAATCCAGGCATCATTCTGGTAAAGCTGGGATCACAGGCTTCTGGTAAATCTCCTATGGACCTTTTCCAAAACCTCCACGTCCTTCCAGTAATGGGCAACCAGAACTTTAAGGCACTGAACAAAAATAAATTAATGTTGAACGTGAGACAGATTTTGAACAAGTTGTGAATTTGAACTGTGTTATGGTCATGATAAGTTAGATGTGGGTAGGATGTTCCCCATGGTTGAACAGTTTCGGACAAGATGTTGCAGTTTCAAAATGAGGAGTAGACTGTTTTAGACTGAGGAGAAATGTCTTTGTTGAGCGGCGATGAACCCTTTGAATACTCTACCCTGAAGAAATACGAAGGCTCAGTCCTTGTGTTCATTCAATTAGAGATGGATAGGTTTCTGGTTGTTAAGGTAATCTGGGGATAGATATTAAGAAATAGTACTGAGGTGGAAGAACGGTGATGGAGTTATTGAATGGCAGAGCAGGCTGGAAGAGCTGATGATCTCTCCTATTGGTTTGGGAACAGCTCCATCCAGGACCACAAGAAATTGCAGTGAATTGTGGACCATCCATCACACAAACCAACCTCCCTTCTATTGACAACATTTATACCTCACACTGCCTCGGCAAGGCCAGCAGCTTAATAAAGGACGAGTGGAACTCTGGCCACTCCCTCTTCTTCCCTCTCGCAATGGGCTTAAGGTACAGAAGTGTGAAAACGCACAGCAGCAGATTCAGGGACAGTTTCTTCCCAGCTGTTATCAGGCAACTGAACCATCCTACCACAACTAGTGAGCGGTCCTGACCTACTCTTTGGTCATCCTCGGACAATCTTGATCCGCCTTTACCTTGCGCTAAACGTTATTCCCTTATCATGTATCTGCTGTATACACTGTAAATGGCTCGATTGTAATCATGTATTGTCTTTCCACTGACTGGGTAGCGTGCAACAAAAGCTTTTCACTGTACCTCAGTACATGTGACAATAAACTAAACTGTAAATCTTAAACTGTGTTCACATTATTTTCTTAACTCAGTGTACCATTGCTAGCCTTTTGGAGAAGGTATCAATTGCACTCAATCCCTTCCTTTCATTGGGTCTCGACCAGAAACGTCGCCTATCTCCTTCGCTCCTTAGATGCTGCTGCACCTGCTGAGTTTCTCCAGCCTTTTGTGGACCCCCTTCCTTTCATTGTATGATTTGGGGTGGAAGATTGCAACCTTCACATGGTCCACCCTGTTTCGACTAATGCAATCAACTCGACGTGCACACACAGAAGATCAAATAGAACAAGTTGTCGGACAATGTTAGGCTGTACACGTCACATAGAAACATAGAAACATAGAAAATAGGTGCAGGAGTAGGCCATTCGGCCCTTCGAGCCTGCACCGCCATTCAATGTGATCATGGCTGATCATCCAACTCAGTATCCCGTACCTGCCTTCTCTCCATACCCCCTGATCCCTTTAGCCACAAGTGCCACATCTAACGCCCTCTTAAATATAGCCAATGAACTGGCCTCAACTACCTTCTGTGGCAGGGAATTCCAGAGACTCACCACTCTCTGTGTAAAGAATGTTTTCCTCATTTCGGTCCTAAAGGAATTCCCCCTTATCCTTAGACTGTGACCCCTTGTTCTGGACTCCCCCAACATCGGGAACAATCTTCCAGCATCTAGCTTGTCCAACCCCTTAAGAATTTTGTAGGTTTCTATAAGATCCCCCCTCAATCTTCTAAATTCCATCGAGTACAAACCGAGTCTATCCAATCTTTCCTCATATGAAAGTCCTGACATCCCAGGAATCAGTCTGGTGAATCTTCTCTGTACCCCCTCTATGGCAAGGATGTCTTTCCTCAGATTTGGAGACCAAAACTGTACGCAGTACTCCAGGTGTGGCCTCACCAAAACCCTGTACAACTGCAGTAGAACCTCCCTGCTCCTATACTCAAATCCTTTCGCTATGAATGCTAACATACCATTTGCTTTCTTCACTGCCTGCTGCACCTGCATGCCTACTTTCAATGACTGGTGTACCATGACACCCAGGTCTCGTTGCATCTCCCCCTTACCTAATCTGCCACCATTCAGATAATAGTCTACCCTCATGTTTTTGCCACCAAAGTGGATAACCTCACATTTATCCACATTGTACTGCATCTGCCATGCATCTGCCCATTCACTCAGCCTATCCAAATCACCCTGCAGCCTCCAAGCATCCTCCTCACACCTAACTATACCCCCCAGCTTGGTATCATCTGCAAATTTGGAGATGTTGCATTGAATTCCCTCGTCCAAATCATTAATATATATTGTAAATAGCTGGGGTCCCAGCACTGAGCCTTGCGGCACCCCACTAGTCACTGCCTGCCATTCTGAAAAGGACCCGTTTACTCCTACCCTTTGCCTCCTGTCTGCTAGCCAGTTCTCTATCCACATCAACACTGAACCCCCAATACCGTGTGCTTTAAGTTTGTATGCTAATCTCTTATGCGGGACCTTGTCGAAAGCCTTCTGAAAGTCTAGATATAACACATCCACTGGTTCTCCCTTATCCACTCTACTAGTTACATCCTCAAAAAATTCTATCAGATTTGTCAGACATGATTTACCTTTCGTAAATCCATGCTGACTTTGTCCAATGATTTCACCACTTTCCAAATGCGCTGCTATCCCATCTTTAATAACTGACTCTAGCAGTTTCCCCACTACCGATGTTAGACTAACTGGTCTGTAATTCCCCGCTTTCTCTCTCCCTCCTTTTTTTAAAAGTGGGATTACATTAGCTACCCTCCAATCCTCAGGAACTACTCCAGAATCTAAGGAATTTTGAAAAATTATCACTAATGCATCCACTATTTCTGTGGCTACCTCCTTGAGTACTCTGGGATGCAGACTATCTGGCCCTGGGGATTTATCGGCCTTCAATCCGTTCAATTTACCCAACACCACCTCCCGGCTAACCTGGATTTCACTCAGTTCCTCCATCTTATTTGACCCCCGTTCCACTGCTATTTCCGGCAGATTATTTATGTCTTCCTTAGTGAAGACAGAACCAAAGTAGTTATTCAATTGGTCTGCCATGTCCGTGTTCCCCATGATCAATTCACCTGTTTCTGACTGCAAGGGACCAACATTTGTTTTAACTAGTCTCTTTCTCTTTACATATCTATAAAAACTTTTGCAGTCAGTTTTTATGTTCCCTGCCAGTTTCCTTTCATAATCTATTTTCCCTTTCCTAATTAAGCCCTTTGTCCTCCTCTGCTGGATTCTGAATTTCTCCCAGTCCTCCGGTAGGCTGCTTTTTCTGGCAAATTTGTATGCCTCATCTTTTGTTTTTATACTATCCCTGATTTCCCTTGTTATCCATGGATGCACCACCTTCCCCGATTTATTCTTTTGCCAAACTGGTATGAACAACTTTTGTACTTCATCCATGCAGTCTTTAAATACCTTCCATTGCACATCCACTGTCAACCCTTTAAGAATCACCTGCCAGTCTATCTTGGCCAATTCACATCTCATACCTTCAAAGTTACCTTTGTTCAAGTTCAGAACCCTTGTTTCTGACTTAATTTTGTCACTCTCCATCCTAATGAAGAACTCAACCATATTATGGTCACTCTTGCCCAAGGGGCCACGCACAACAAGACTGCTAACTAACCCTTCCTCATTACTCAATACCCAGTCTAGAATAGCCTGCTCTCTCGTTGGTTCCTCCACATGTTGGTTGAGAAAACTATCCCGCATACATTCCAGGAAATCCTCTTCCTCAGCACCCCTGCCAATTTGATTCACCCAATCTACATGCAGATTGAAGTCACCCATTATAACCGTGTTACCCTTGTTGCACGCATTTCTAATTTCCTGTTTGATGCCATCCCCAACTCCAATACTACTGTTAGGTGGCCTGTACACAGTTCCCACTAGCGTTTTCTGCCCCTTAGAGTTTCGCAGCTCTACCCATATCGATTCCACATCCTCCACGCTAATGTCCTTCCTTTCTATTGCATTAATCTCCTCTCTCACCAGCAACGCTACCCCACCTCCTTTTCCTTTTCGTCTATCCCTCCTGAATATTGAATATCCCTGGATGTTCAGCTCCCAGCCTTGGTCATCCTGGAGCCAAGTCTCCGTGATTCCAACTATAGCATAGTCATTAATCGCTATCTGCACCTTCAACTCATCCACCTTATTACGAATGCTCCTCGCATTGAGACACAAAGCCTTCAGGCTTGTTTTTACAACACTCTTACTCCTTATACAATTCTGTCACATGACAGAAGAAGAAGCTTGTATGGTTTGAACAAATCCTTCCCCATTGCCACTAATTCTTTGTAATCTTCACTCGCTCCATAGATTAAGAGTAAAGTACAAACTGCTGGAGGAACTCAATGGGTCAGGCAGCATCTGTGGAGGGAAATGGAAAAACATAGAACATAGAATATTACAGTACAGGAACAAGCCCTTTGGCTCACACTTTAAGTTGAACAAATCTCCTCAGCCTGCATATGATCCTTATCCCTTAATTCCCTGCATATCCACATGCCTCTTCAGTTACTATTATATGTGTCCACCATCACCCCTAGCAACACATTCCATGCACCCCACCTCTCTCTGTGTAAAAATACTTGCTCTGGACATCTCCATAAAGCTTTTCCCATTCACCTTCAAGCTATGCCTTCCAATCTTTGGCATTTCTTTTCTGGGATGATGGTTCTGTCTACCCTATCTATGCCTCACATCACTGTATGTATTTCTATCAGGTCTCCCTTCAGCCTTAGGCACTCCCGAAAAAAAACAATCCAACTTTGCCTTATCCTTGCATGAGTGCAAAGACACTTGGACAGATTTGTGGATAGGAAAGGTTTTGAGGGATATGGTCATCATGAACAAAGGGTTTGTTTCCATGCTGTGTGACTCGATCATTCTCCCTGTAATTTACTACTTTCTAATCCAGACAGCATTCAGGTAAACCTTTTCCGCACCCTCTCCAAAGCCCCTACATCCTTCCTGTAATAGAGACAGACCAACCTTTCAACGCTTTAACACATCAGAGCTCCTTGAGGTTCAGCCTCTTGAGCATAGTCAAAGGTAACCCCCCAGTGACAGCCACACCTTCACCTAGGAAAACCCTGGAGTGAAGAAGACTGCAAAAAGTGGTGAACACTACCCAGTCCATCACTGGTTCTGACCTCCGCACCATTTACCGGAGTCGCTGCCTCAAAAAGGCAGCCAGCATCATCAGAGACCCACACCACCCTGGCCACGCTCTCATTTCACCGCTGCCAGTGGGATGACGGTACAGGAGCCAAAAAACCCTAACGTTCAGTTTCATAAACAGCTTCTTCCCTGCAGCCATATAACCATATAACCATATAACAATTACAGCACGGAAACAGGCCTTCTCGGCCCTTCCAGTCCGTGCCGACCATTTATTTTCCCCTAGTCCCATCTACCTGCACTCAGATCATACCCCTCCATTCCCTTCCCGTCCATATACCTATCCACTTTACTTTTAAATGTTAAAATCGATCCTGCCTCCACCACTTCTGCTGGAAGATCATTCCACACAGCCACCACTCTCTGAGTAAAGAAGTTCCCCCTCATGTTACCCCTAAACTTCTGTCCCTTAATTCTCATGTCATGCCCTCTTGTTTGAATCTTCCCTACCCTCAACAGGAAAAGCTTATCCACGTCAACTCTGTCTATCCCTTTCATCATTTTAAAGACCTCAATCAAGTCCCCCCTTAACCTTCTGCGCTCCAAAGAATAAAGACCTAACTTGTTCAACCTTTCTCTGTAACTTAGTTGCTGGAATCCAGGCAACATTCTAGTAAATCTCCTCTGTACTCTCTCTATTTTGTTGACATCCTTCCGATAATTGGGTGACAAAAATTGTACACCATACTCCAGAATTGGTCTCACCAATGCCTTGTACAATTTTAACATTACTTCCCTACTCCTATATTCAATGCTCTGATTTATAAAGGCCAGCACACCAAAAGCTTTCTTTACCACCCTATCTACATGCGATTCCACCTTCAGGGAACTATGCACAGTTATTCCTAGATCACTGTTCCACAGCATTCCTCAATTCCCTACCATTTACCATGTACGTCCTATTTTGATTTGTCCTGCCAAGATGTAGCACATCACACTTATCAGCATTAAACTCCATCTGCCATCTTTCAGCCCAATCTTCCAAATGGCCCAAATCTCTCTGTAGACTTTGAAAATCTATTTCATTATCCATTTGGCTATTAAACATTACCACCTCAAATAAGCTCTGAATAGACTGTTTTTTCTCTAGTTTATTATATTGTTTACAGTGTGCTATGTTTACATACTCTGTTGTGCTGCTGCAAGTAAAAATTTCATTGTTCTATGTGGGACATGTGACAATAAAACACTCCTGTCTCTTGCTCGGTCATGCTGCCAGGTGTAGGAATTTGCTCCCTACACCTCCCTGGATCTGGATCTTTTCTCTCCACTCCTTTAAGACTCAGTCATACCTCCAAACAACTGTTTAAATGCATCCTTTTTGTCACAGTGCTCCTGTGACCATGGAATAATTATTTGTTACAAGTGCTATATCAGCGCGCATTTTCCTTCTCGAATACTTAGCACTAACCAATATCACGATGAACCTGTTGAGTTGCAAACATCAGACAAAAATAGATAAAAGTGCCTGCAGATAAAAAGCAGCAGAAGAATTTAGATGAGTTGCACAAATCAGTTATGCAGATGTTGTCAACTACTTTTAATTCAAAGGTGCTCAATTTGAATTATTCAACAATTCAAATTGAAAACCGCAAAGAACAAAAATGCCACGTGATGGTTCTTTTAAAGTTCTTAATTTAAATTTGGGGTTGATTTAAATTTTCCTGGTGTGACAAACAACTTTGATATTGGAGTTGGGCCAATTGTCAGCAGGGATCTGTCACATTCAACTTCTTGGCCTTCTGAGTTTTATGACCTTCTCAGAGAGCTAGATAAATGCATTGTAGAAAAGCCTACACAGACCTGACACTGCACTGCACTACGATGTACCAGGCCAGTGATCCAACACTGGGCCAGCTAACACACTGCTCACTGGAGCAGCACAGAGGGGTAGTCAGAAGATCGGGAGACCAGAGGAGCCGATGATCTTTGTGGTGGGACCGTTAAACTTCCTTGTGATTTATATGCGTTTGTGATGATTCGTGTAACCGCTGATTATGGGCCATAATGTGATCATCTGTGGAACGCCGTTGGTCGAGGTGAGATAGAAATAGAGAAGCATAACGTATAGATGTTAGGAGGTCATGTTGCAGTTGTATAAGACGTTGGTGAGGTCACATTTAGAGTATTGTGTTCAGTTCTGGGCACCATGTTATAGGAAATATGGTGTCAAGCTGGAATGGGTACAGAGAAGATTTACAAGGATGTTGCCTGGACTCGAGGGCCTAAGCTACAGGGAGAGGATGAGCAGGCTACAACTCTATTCCTTGGCGCGCAGGAGGAAGAGGGGTGACCTTATTGAGGTGTCTAAAATCATGAGAGGAATAGATCGGGTAGATGCACAGAGTCTTTTGCCCAGAGTAGGTGAATCGAGGACCAGAGGACATAGGTTCAAGGTGAAGGGGAAATGATTTAATAGGAATCTGAGGGGTAACTTCTTTTACACAAAGGGTGGTGGGTGTATGGAACAAACTGCCAGAGGAGGTAGCTGAGGCTGGGACTATCCCAATGTTTAAGAACAGTTAGACAGGTACATGGACAGGTACAGGTTTGTAGGGATATGGGCCAAGCGCGGGCAGGTGGGACTAGTGTAGCTGGGACATGTTGGCCATCGTGGGCAAGTTGGGCTGAAGACCCTGTTTCCACACTGTGTCACTCTAATACTATATAAAACGATGAGAAGCATAGTTAGGGTAGGCAGTCAGAACCTTTCTCCCAGGGAGGTAATGGCAAACACTCAGGGTGCAGGGCTTTAAGGTAAGAGGAGCAGACGTTAAAATATCTGACTAGTTTGTTTACACAGAGGGTGGTGGGTGCCTCGTGGTGGAAGAGGCAGTTAAAGCAATGGTGTTCTGCTTTTAAATAGGCACATGGAAATGCAGGGATTGGAGGGATATGGATCATGTGCAGGCAGAGGAATAGTTTCTCATGGCATCATGTTTGATACAGAGATTGGGAGCCTAATGACCTGTTCCTGGGCCGTGCAGTTCTTTGTTCCAAAAACAGATTAGCTGGTCGTTTTCACACCGGTGTTTGCCGGTCCTTGCAAACTAACCAGAGGTTTCATGCATGTGCCTGCACCTCTACACTGGCCCAGATTAAAACTGATCCGAGACATCACTGCAAGAGTCTCCGTACAAAGGCAAGTCATAAGATCGTAAGTGATAGGAGTAGAATCAGGCCATTCGGCCCATCAAGTCTACTCCGCCATTCAATCATAGCTGATCTATCTCTCCCTCCTAACCCCCTTCTCCCCATAACCTCTGACACCCCGTACTAATGAAGAATCTATCTATCTCTGCCTTAAATATATCCACTGACGGCCTTCTGCGGCAAAGAATTCCACCGATTCACCACCTTCTGACTAAAGAGTCTTTCCTTACCTGGTTAAAATGTTAGCATTTTGTATGGGTGGTGCAGCCACCCAGCCCTGCCCATGGCCGAGACCCCAAGGCTAAAATAAAGCGAGTGGGGACCCATTTGGGCTCTGCCTCATCTCAGTCCATCAATGATGAATATAGGAACATTTCAAATAGTTTGGATTATACCGAACAGTCTAATTTAATTATT
>OY740814.1:26396782-26431782 GCA_963514005.1 Raja brachyura
CAGCTGTGAGAGTCGAAGAGTCCTGAAGGGCTGCCAAGACAAGCTGGTGAGGCGATTGCCCGAGAGATTACTGCAAATTCAAGAAGAAAGGAAAATCATTGTTAATGTCTTTGATGGACTGATGTCTGAAACTGATATCTTTGCAGAGGATAGACACAAAATGCTGGAGTAACTCAGCGGGACAGGCAGCATCTCTGGAGAGAAGGAATGGGTGACATTTCAGGTCGAGACCCTTCTCCACATTGACAGTTTTTGTGTCTTTGGTTTAAACCAGCATCTGCAGTTCCTTCCTACACATCGTTTCAGAGGCATCAGCTGAATATGCCATCAGTCATTATATTAACACTTTGACAATATTAACACAGTAACAATCAGAAGACCCTCGCTTTGTTCAACTCGTTCATTGAAGTTAGATTAGAATACTTTTGTCCTCTTTATTAGCAGAAATCCCTTCCCCAGAAGATGTCCAGCCATGTACAAAGGTGCCAGACCTTTGTTTTGCTCTGTTGTATTAATTGTGGGTGAATTATAGGAAGCAAAGGTATCTCCTGATGAAAATATTCCAAAAATGTTGCCTGATACCAAAGGACCAGCCAGTCCGGTGAATAGAATTATCAACATTAACTTTAGACTTTAGAGAGGCAGCATTGAAACAGGCCCTTCAGCCCACCAAGTCCATGCTGACCAGCGATCCCCCCCCGTATACCAGCACTGCACACTAGGGACAATTTACAATTTACAGAAGCCAATCCACCTACAAATCTGTGCGTCTTTGGAGTGTGGTAAGAAACTAAATCAGCTGGAGAAAACCCACGCAGGTCACAGGGAGGACATGCAAACTCCATACAGACAGCAGCTATAGTCAGGATTGAACCCGGGCCTGTGATACTGTATGGAAGCAACTCTACCGCTGTGCCCTAAGGCAGTACCTTTTCTAACTATGTGTAGGAAGTTTACACTGAGGATAGACACAAAATGCTGGAGTAACTCAACGGGACAGGCAACATCTCAGGAGAAAAGGAATAGGTGACGTTTCCATATAACCATATAACCATAATATATATACATATATATAACCATATCAACATTTACAGCACGGAAACAGGCCCTTCCAGTCCGTGCCGACCATTTATTTTCCCCTGGTCCCATCTACCTGCACTCAGACCATACCCCTCCATTCCCTTCCCGTCAATATACCTATCCACTTTACTTTTAAATGTTAAAATCGATTCTGCCTCCACTACTTCTGCTGGAAGCTCATTCCACACAGCCACCACTCTCTGAGTAAAGACGTTCCCCCTCATGTTACCCCTAAACTTCTGTCCCTTAATTCTCATGTCATGCCCTCTTGTTTGAATCTTCCCTACCCTCAATGGGAAAAGCTTATCCACGTCAACTCTGTCTATCCCTTTCATCATTTTAAAGACCTCGATCAAGTCCCCCCTTAACCTTCTGTGCTCCAAAGAATAAAGACCTAATTTGTTCAACGTTTCTCTGTAACTTAGTTGCTGGAACCCAGGCAACATTCTAGTAAATCTCCTTTGTACTCTCTCTATTTCATTTCGGAGTCACGTGAGTGACTTCGTGAAGAACCCGCCAGCACGCATGCGCGACATATCGTCGCTCGCATTTGCAGTCGACGGCTGGAGGAGGAGCGCGGCTCACCACCAGCCCTCATAAGGACCAACTCAGGTAAGTATAATCAACCTTGAGCTGGTTGGTTTGTCTGTTAGTATTTTTTCCTACAGAGAAACATGGACAGAAGAAGTAAGGGCCGCAGGACGTCCGGAAGGATCAGCAGGCCACCAAGCCCGGAGTTCCCTTCTACAGCACCCGCTGGAAGGACCGGGAAAAAGGCACGCAAATCGGGGAGCCCTGTAGTCACAGGACCCGAATCACCGGCACAGCTGAGCTCTAGCGGGGTTCCCGCAGAGCAAGAAGTCGGAATAGCGCCGGAGCAGGTGGACCCTGACTCCATTTCTCTCTCGCCAACTGGATCATTGGCAGAGGCGAGCAAAAAGGGTTTACGTGCTGCTGCACGGCCCTTCTCCCTGAGCCCTCATAGTAGAGCCAGGGATAGAGCTCGAGAACCTAGCCCTTTTCGGGCAGAGGGTTCACCAGGTGCCGCTAGATCGCGGCCTGGTGTAGCAGAGAGACCTGAGTCCACTGGCAGACCAAGGAGGGCCAGTAGAGACTCACCACCTAGTCGGACCAGGAGGAGTCACACAGGTGGAGGCTCGCCACGGTCACCGCTTCCCCCGCTGGGGGATGGACGGGACCGTACGCCGTCTGGGTCCAGGAAAAGGACAGTCGGCAAGCCCGCGCGGATGTCGGGTCACCACGCCGAGGCGTCGGGTGCCGACTTATCACCGCATATGCCCTCGGAGGCAGCCGGATGCAGCTCAGCCAAAAGGAGGCGTATGAGCAGATCCGCGCGGGAGTCGTTCAGTATCGCTGAGGCGGCTGGAAGCGACTTACCGTCACGGCACCGACATTACCTCGACGAGGTACGGGCCGATGATAGGAGCCTCAGAAGTTCCTTCGGGCATGAGGACTCTAATCGCCCATTCATGCAAGATGAAGGGCGCATAGACCGGATGGAGAGGATAATGGAACAACTCCTGCTTAATCAAAGACAGGAAGCCCACAGTTCCAGGGGACTTATGGACATATCCCCATCATCTATGGGCAGCATGAGGCCAGAAGAGGAGGAAATTTTGGTACATGCCCCAGTTGCACCTGAAGTTCCCCAGGAAGAGCTCCTGGACGTGGCAGCCAAGTTTGGATTACCCGTTTCATCGGGCCAACCCCTCGATACCAAGCTGGCTGCTACCATAGATTTCCTCACGAATCATCAACTACAGGAGGAGGTCCTTGCAAAGGCCATGGATAGACACAAGACGCCGGGCAATTGTAATTCGCTCAATGTGCCTACAGTCAATATGCCGATTTGGGGCAATATCAGCCCGGGCATTCGCACTCAGGAAGTAAAATTACAGAGAATCCTGAAGTTGCTCACATCTGGGATAACCGCGTTTGCAAGGTCGGTGGATGGAGTGGACTTGAGCATCGAACAGGAGGAGCACTGGCTCTACTTTGCAACACGCAATACGAAATTAATGCTTTCAGGAAAAGTATTATCAAGCCGACATTAAACCCCAAATTTGCGGGGTTATGTAGAGCACCTCCAACACCACCACCCAGAGAGCTATTCGGTGAAGACCTCCCGAAGCAGGTCAAAGACCTAGATGATCATGCCAAAACAGTGGGTTTGATGAGGTCACACACCGTGACCAGACAGACGGCCAAGAAAACACCGTTTTTCAGGCCACGTGGTCCTACCGATAGGCCAGCAAGGACCCACGTTCCGGCGCCTCCTATGTACCAACAGCCTCAACAGCCTAGGCCTTTTTTAGGGCTGGGCCCTCAACGGCCAGCTTGGAAAATGCGGTTTCCGTATTTCCAGCGCAACCCAGCACCTCCACGTCCCACCAAAAACGTCAGGGACCACCGATAACCATGAAGGTAAGGGGGTCTGGTTTTCATACACTGGCATGTCTAACCTCACATGTTGGGGGTAGGTTACGGGGGTTCAAGGAGGCATGGGAAACCATCACCTCAGATGAGTTTATTCTACAAAGTATTCAGGGTTACGAGATTGAGTTTACAAATGGCCAAATTCCTCCACCTCAGCATATGCCGAATCGCAGATTTGCACTTTCCAGGAAGGAAACAGCAGTAGGCTATGCTGAAATATTAAGACTCCTGGAGAAAGGTGTGATAGAAAGAACTACACATGAGCCGGTTGAGTTTGTATCCAATATATTTACTAAAACCAAAAAAGATGGTGGATGTCGGGTCATTATAGATCTAACCCATTTGAATACCTTTGTACAATATACCCATTTCAAAATGGACATGTTTGAAACAGTCAAATCTTTGATTTCTGAGGGCTGCTTCATGGCATGCATTGACTTGAAAGATGCATACTATTTAGTATCCGTTCAGAAACATCACAGGAAGTTCTTGAAATTCATCTGGATGGATCAACTTTGGCAATATAAAGCTTTGCCCAATGGGCTAACCACAGCCCCTAGATTGTTTACCAAATTACTTAAACCAGTGTTAGCCACACTGAGGAGGGCAAATCACACGGTCATGGCTTATCTAGATGATATCCTCATTATTGGGCATACATTGGAATCAGCAAAATTGGCAGTTTCAGCCACTGTGGATATATTCCAAAAAATGGGATTTATTATCCATCCAGATAAATCAAAGTTCTGTCCTTCACAGATCATGGACTATCTGGGGTTCACGATAGATTCCAATCACATGATTGCCACCATACCAACTAACAAGGTTGGGGATGTCATCCAAACATGCAAGAACCTGGTCTGCGCCAGTATGCCATCAATTAGACAAACTGCTAAGGTAATTGGGAAAATGGTAGCAGTTTTTTCCAGCTGCTCAATTCGGACCTTTACATTATCAAAATTTAAAAAGATCCAAGATTTCAGCATTAAAATTGAATGCTGGACATTTTGATAGACCTATGCAGCTGCCACTCAAGGTAAAAATTGAGTTACAATGGTGGATTGATAATATCCATAACTCATTTAAACCCATCATTGTGCCTCGTCCGGTGGTATACTTACAAACAGACGCAAGCTCCCATGGCTGGGGAGCTACGGACAACAACACAAGTTGTGGGGGATGGGACTCACTAGAATCTACCCTTTTGTTAGCACAAGGGATAAATTATTTGGAGATGCTTGGGGCATTCCACGGACTCAGAGCTTATTGTTCTAACTTTACTGACACTCATGTCCGTCTCCAAATAGACAACACCACTGCGGTGGCATATCTAAATCATATGGGTGGTACCAGGTCAATTTCATGTGATGAATTGGCTAATACAATTTGGCTCTGGTGTATTGAAAGGAATATTTGGATTTCAGCTACCTATTTACCAGGTAAGCTCAACATAGTGGCGGACACCAGGTCACGGAAATTCAATGATAACATCGAGTGGATGTTGAATTCCCAAATATTCGAACAAATTACAGCCAAATTTGGTAAGCCGGATATTGACCTTTTTGCGTCACGGTTAAACCATCAGGTACCAACATATGTATCATGGGAACCAGATCCTGGGGCAATGGCGATGGATGCTTTCTCGCTAGACTGGGGGAAATGGTTTTTCTATGCATTTCCCCCATTTTGCCCCATCAGTCGGGTATTGCGGAAAATCCAGCTAGATGCTGCTAATGGCATCCTTATCATACCCGACTGGCCTACTCAGTCATGGTATCCGGTGGTCCTTGGTATGATCAGTCAACCATGGGTCCTCTTGGAGGGTTGCCCACTATTGGTGACGAACCCCTTTACAGGGGAACCACATCCCTGCCATAGTCATTTGAATTTATTGGCTTGCAGGATTTGAACAGGCCATTACTGCAGTATGGCCTATCATCAAGGACCATGGATACCATAGGAGCATCATGCAGGGAGTCCACAAGACGGCAATATTTATCGCACATCAGGAAATGGGAAACCTACTGCGGCCGCTTGGACATTGCATATGACTCCGTGTCAATCACAGATGTGCTGGAGTTCCTTGCGGGGTTACATCATGATGAACACCTCAGCTATAGTGCCATCAACAGCGCCAGGAGCGCACTATCATACTACCTCAAATTGGAGGTAGGATCCAATAAGTTGGTGTCCAAACTGATGCGGGGAATATTTAATTCCAATCCGCCTAGACCGCGTTACAACGTTACCTGGGATATTGGGAATGTACTGACCCTGCTCAGGACATGGTCGCCCATGATTGGGCTTGAATTGGACAAACTCACCCTGAAGTTGGTGATGTTATTGGCACTTACTTCGGCACAAAGGGTACAGACTCTTCATAAGATCAAGATTGATAGAATGATCTCGACCCCAGAAAAGGTTATTTTCTTTATTGATGAATTGCTTAAACAGCACAGGCCTGGATTTACAGGTCTGCAGCTGGTGTTTCCAGCATACCCCGCTGATGCCAGGCTATGTTTAGCCACCCACATCCGCCACTATATTAAAGTGACGCGGAAATTAAGGGGAATGGAGCAATACTTGCTAATCAGCCATAAGAGACCTCACCATAGAGTGACGGTACAGACAATCTCCAGATGGCTCAGAATCGTTTTGAACGAAGCAGGTATAGATACTAATGTATTTAAATCCCATTCCACCAGGGCTGCATCAACGTCGGCAGCAAAGGTCATGGAGGTACCCTTGGACCATATACTAGCCGCAGCGGGATGGGCCAGTGAAGCCACCTTTCAACGGTTTTATAATAAACCTATTACCGCTCCTGGAATGTTTGCAGAAGCTGTACTGAGTGCAGGCCGAGGACATTCGGCTACTCCCCAGTGAGGGGTTTTTCTTTTGTTATTATTAATAAATATTATTATTTTTCAGAACTAGCAGTCTGAAAATTTTTGATATTCCTGTCCATCCTTATCGTGGCGTGTGTGATAGCATGGACGTTGTCCAGGGCGTGTAATCACAGAGCTTTGAAGTCTTCACGAAGTCACTCACGTGACTCCGAAATGAAATAGTAAGATTAAATGAGAACTTACCAGTTTGAAGTTTGATCTTTATTTTGTGAGGAGTTGCGATGAGGGATTTCGTGCCCTCCGCTCCCAACCCTCGATCATAAAGTCAACTGGTAACTAGAGTCTCTTCAATCTTACTATAACAAGTCATTTCCTTTGGTTTGTTGGTTCTGTGATTCCACACCGCTGCTTTGAAGAGATGTCGCGCATGCGTGCTGGCGGGTTCTTCACGAAATCCCTCATCGCAACTCCTCACAAAATAAAGATCAAACTTCAAACTGGTAAGTTCTCGTTTAATCTTACTATTTTGTTGACATCCTTCCTATAATTAGGTGACCAAAATTGTACACCATACTCCAGAATTGGTCTCACCAATGCCTTGTACAATTTTAACATTACTTCCCTACTCCTATATTCAATGCTCTGATTTATAAAGGCCGGCACACCAAAAGCTTTCTTTACCACCCTATCTACATGTGATTCCACCTTCAGGGAACTATGCACAGTTATTCCTTGATCCCTCTGTTCCACAGCATTCCTCAATTCCCTACCATCTTGTCCTGCCAAGATGTAGCACCTCACACTTCTCAGCATTAAACTCCATCTGCCATCTTTCAGCCCACTCTTCCAAATGGCCCAAATCTCTCTGTAGACTTTGAAAATCTACTTCATTATCCACAGCACCACCTATCTTAGTATCATCTGCATACTTACTTATCCAATTTTCCACCCCATCATCTAGATCATTGATATACATGACAAACAACAGTGGACCAAACACAGATCCCTGAAGCACCCCACTGGTCACTGGCTTGCAACCTGACAAACAGCCATCCACCATTACTCTCTGGCATCTCCCATTCAGCCACTGTTGAATCCATCTTGCTACTCCGCCATTAACACCCAAAGATTGAACCTTCTTAACCAACCTTTCATGGGGAACCTTGTCAAAGGCCTTACTGAAATCCATATAGACAACATCCACTGCTTTACCCTCATCAATTTCCCTAGTAACCTCTTCAAAAAATTCAAGAAGGTTTGTCAAACATGACTTCCAGGCACAAATCCATGTTGACTGTTCTTGATCAGACCCTGTTGATCCAGATGCTTATATATATTATCTCTAAGTATCCTTTCCATTAATTTGCCCACAACTGACGTCAAACTAACAGGTCTATAATTGCTAGGTTTATTCTTTGAACCCTTTTTAAACAATGGAACAACATGCGTAGTACGCCAATCCTCCAGCACTATTCCCGTTTCTAATGACATTTGAAATATTTCTGTCATAGCCGCTGCTATTTCTACACTAACATCCCTCAATGTCCTAGGGAATATCCTGTCAGGACCTGGAGACTTATCCACTTTTATATTTTTCAAAAGTGTCAGTACTTCCTTCTCTTTGAATCTCATAGTTTCCATAGCTACTTTACTTTTTTTCCCTTACCTCACAGAGTTCAATATCCTTCTCCTTGGTGAATAACAAAGAAAATAAATTGTTCAATATCTCCCCCATCTCTTTTGGCTCTGTAGATAGCTGTCCATTCTTGCTCTCTAATGGTCCAATTTTATCCCTCGTTATCCTTTTGCTATTAATATAGCTGTAGAAACCCTTTGGATTTACTTTCACCTTTCTTGACAAAGCAACCTCATATCTTCTTTTAGCTTTTCTTATTTCTTTCTTAAGATTCTTTTTACATTCTTTATATTCATCTAGCACCACATTTACTCCATGCCTCCTATAATTATTGTAGATATCTCTCTTTTTTTGAACCAAGTGTCCAATTTCCCTTGAAAACCATGGCTCTTTCCGATTTTTACTATTTCCTTTCAACCGAACAGGGACATAAAGATTCTGTGCTCTTACAATTTCCCCTTTAAATGTCCTCCATTTCTCTTCTACGTCCTTCCCATAAGACAAAATGTCCCAATTCACTCCTTTTAAATTATTATGCATTCCCTCAAAGTTAGCCTTTCTCCAATCAAAAATCTCAACCCTAGGTCCAGTTCTAACTCTCTCCATAGTGATGAAGGGTCTCTCCGAGTCGAGACCCTTCATCAGACTGACCCGCTGACTGCCAACATGTCAGTCTGACGAAGGGTCACTGGAATGACTTCAGATCTGAAGCCTGACACCTCGGGTCACAGTGTGTGAGGTGTCCGAGGGCTACAAGACCCCAACCCATCCACACAGCTCTTGTGATGTTTCTGTCGACACCTTCCTTCAGATGGAGACTCTCAACTGCAGATGCTGGTTTACACCAATGATGGACACAAAAAGCTGGAGTGACAGGCAGCATCTCTGGAGTTAACAATGGGTGATGTTTCTGGTCGAGACCCCTCTTCTATAGGCCTGTCCGGCTGAGTTACTCCAGCTTTTTCTGTCTATCTTCGGTGTAAATCAGTTTTTTCCTAAACACAGCTTTAGTTCTCCACAAAGTGGGGACAATAACAAATCTGCAGAGCTCAAGCAACTTTTGAGGAGAAGACTTTTTAAGTGTTTTTGCAATTACTCAGCTTAAGGGGCTGTCCCACTTGGGTGACCTAATTGGCAAATTCAAAAAAGTATCGATTTTTTCCTTGGCGACCTTCTTTTACTAGTGGGCATTTTTCAACAGGTTGAAAAATATGCCGGGACATAGCCTCAAGTACGTGGAGACCACTCTCGCGCATGAAGGAGAGTTACGAAGACCTCCTACTACCTCGTGTCGACCGTGCTGCGAGTATGAGTCGAGGATAAACTTGCCAGAACTCGCCGATTAGGTCGCCCAAGTGGGACAGGCCCTTTAAGTTGAAGAGACCCTTGTCTGATCTTTCACCTTTCTCTGTAGACAGGCGCAAGTATCCTCCAGACCAGAGCGGACTCTGGAGGGGTCTCGAAACTAAACATCGCCCATTCCTTCTCTCCATAGATGCTGCCTCACCCGCTGAGTAACCTACACTAGCATGTTAACCATATAACCATATAACCATATAACAATTACAGCACGGAAACAGGCCATCTCGGCCCTTCAAGTCCGTGCCGAACAACTTTTTTCCCTTAGTCCCACCTGCCTGCACTCATACCATAACCCTCCGTACCCTTCTCATCCATATGCCTATCCAATTTATTTTTAAATGATACCAACGAACCTGCCGCCACCACTTCCACTGGAAGCTCATTCCACACCGCTACCACTCTCTGAGTAAAGAAGTTCCCCCTCATGTTACCCCTAAACCTCTGTCCCTTAATTCTAAAGTCATGTCCTTTTGTTTGAATCTTCCCTACTCTCAAAGGGAAAAGCTTGTCCACATTAACTCTGTCTATCCCTCTCATCATTTTAAAGACCTCTATCAAGTCCCCCTTTAACCTTCTGCGCTCCAGAGAATAAAGACCTAACTTATTCAACCTATCTCTGTAACTTAGCTGTTGAAACCCAGGCAACATTCTAGTAAATCTCCTCTGTACCCTCTCTATTTTGTTGACATCCTTCCTATAATTGGGCGACCAAAATTGTACACCATACTCCAGATTTGGTCTCACCAACGCCTTGTACATTTTTAACATTACATCCCAGCTTCTATACTCAATGCTCTGATTTATAAAGGCTAGCATACCAAAAGCTTTCTTTACCACCCTATCTATATGAGATTCTACCTTCAAGGAACTATGCACGGTTATTCCCAGATCCCTCTGTTCAACTGTATTCTTCAATTCTCTACCGTTTACCATGTACGTCCTATTTTGATTTGTCCTGCCAAGGTGTAGCACCTCACATTTATCAGCATTAAACTCCATCTGCCATCTTTCAGCCCATTTTTCCAACTGGCCTAAATCACTCTGTAGACTTTGGAAATCCTCTTCATTATCCACAACACCCCCTATCTTGGTATCATCTGCATACTTACTAATCCAATTTACCACCCCTTCATCCAGATCATTGATGTACATGACAAACAACAAAGGACCCAACACAGATCCCTGAGGCACCCCACTAGTCACCTGCCTCCAACCCGACAAACAGCCATCCACCATTACCCTCTGGCTTCTCCCATTCAGCCACTGTTGAATCCATCTTGCTATTCCTGCATTTATACCCAACAGTTGAACCTTCTTAACCAACCTTCCATGAGGAACCTTGTCAAAGGCCTTACTGAAGTCCATATAGACAACATCCACTGCTTTACCCTCGTCAATTTCCCTAGTAACCTCTTCAAAAAATTCAAGAAGATTAGTCAAACATGACCTTCCAGGCATAAATCCATGTTGACTGTTCCTAATTAGACCCTCTTTATCCAGATACTTATATATATTATCTCTAAGTATCTTTTCCATTAATTTGCCCACCACTGAAGTCAAACTAACCGGTCTATAATTGCTAGGTTTACTTTTAGAACCCTTTTTAAACAATGGAACAACATGCGCAGTACGCCAATCCTCGGGGACTATTCCAGGTTCTAATGACATTAAATGACATGTTATTAAAGAAGGAACTGCAGATGCTGGAGAATCGAGGGTTACACAAAAAGCTGGAGAAATTCAGCGGGTGCAGCTGCATCTAAGGAGCGAAGGAGATAGGCGACGTTTCAGGGAGAGACCCTTCTTCAGTCTGAAGAAGGGTCTCGACCCGAAACGTCACCTATCTCCTTCGCTCCTTAGATGCTGCTGCACCCGCTGAGTTTCTCCAGCCTTTTGTGTACCCTACTCTAACATTTTGTGTTAGCTCTCTGTCCTGCTCTGTTAACACAGTCATTTCTGCTCTTTCATTGCTTTGAGAGAGATCTGTAATGGTGATAAAGTGCTCAGGGATCTTCACCAGCCAAACCCTGGATCAGAAGCGATTGAAGCTGCAAAATAGGTTTAAGTGAGAACACCTCAAGGAACAGCGGGTGTCCCATCAGAAGCCAATAGTTTGTACTTTTCTTTTATGTATATATCTATCCAATTGTTTCCACTGTTGCTGATAAGTAACACATGCTGGTTATTGAAGCCAGCACCGGGCTCGCTCACATACAAACACACCAGATTGCAGAGAACACTTACATTCAAAGTGAATTAAAAACCTCTTTGCTTTACCGAAGCTTTCTTTCAACATTGGACAGTTGTCAGATCGTACATTGCCAAAGCAATCCCGTCAGCTGATGCCAGCTGATCTATATCGGTGAGACCAAGCGGAGGCTTGGCGATCGTGTCGCTGAACATCTCCGCTCGGTCCGCATTAACCAACCTGATGTCCTGGTGGCTCAGCACTTCAACTCCCCCTCCCATTCTGAATCCGACCTCTGTCCTGGGCCTCCTCCACGGCCAGAGTGAGCACCACCGGAAATTGGAGGAGCAGCACCTCATATTCCGCTTGGGCAGTCTGCACCCTAGCGGCATGAACATTGACTTCTCCAATTTCCAGTGGCCCTTACTGTCTCCTCCCCTTCTCAGCTCTCCCTCAGCCCTCGGGCTCCTCCTCTTCCTTTCTCCTTCCCCCCCACCCCTCCCCTTGCCACCCCACATCAGACTGAAGAAGGGTTTGGTCCAAAACGTTGCCTATTTCCTTCGCTCTATAGATGCTGCCTCACCCACTGAGTTTCTATTGGTTGATTGAATTGATTGATTGAAAGATACAGCATGGAAACAAACGTACGGCCAATCAATAACCTGTTCACACTAGTTCTATGTTTGAAGAAGGGTCTCGATCCGAAACGTCACCTCCTCTCCAGAGATGCTGCCTGATCCGCTGTTACTCCAGCATTTTGTGTCTATCTTTGGCAGCGCTTCCACACCTCAATTTTTTTTTTCCTGAAATAGAATTCCAATTACCTGGAATTTGATGGTATTTCCGGTCCGGTAAGCCTTCCCCAAGTGCGCATGTGCGCCGCTGCCCCAACTGCGCAAGCACGTATATCAGGCCCACTGCCCACGCACGGGGAGCCGGCGTCCATACCGAAACACCGGCGCCGTTTTGAATTGTAACGCGGCTGACAGGCCTCCCCAACTGCGCAGGCGCGGATGGTCGTAAATACACAGGTACATACATTTTCTCCGCAAATCATCCCGTGGGTCTGATTGGACCCTTTGGTGTCTCCCCGCGCGTGCGCAGTGCGCCCGGATTTAATTTCCCGAAAATTACCCGAACACAACCGGAATTTCCCGAATTTCAGGTAATTTCCTTCAAAGTGGAAACACTGATCTTTAGTTCTATGTGATCACACTTTCTCATCCACTCTTTACAGACTGCAGGCAATTTCCAGAGGCCAATTCATCGACAAACCCACACGGCTTTGTGATGTTGACCTGCGGAAGCGAGGGGGTTCCTACCCTATCCTCATCCTCATCAGCACAGCTGTTGTTGAGATACTCAAAGGATGCAAGTTCTTGCGCATCCATATCTCCAGCAACCTAACCAGGTCCCTTCACCCTGATCCAGTGATCAAGAAAGTGCATCAGCATTCTTACAGCATGTATATACAACATATTTAGATGGCTGAGGAGATTCGGCATGTCGATCAATATTCTCTCGAACTTCATCGACGTGCCAGAAAGAAAGTATACTGATGGAATTCCAGAATTTCAGGTAATTCCCTTCAAAGTGGAAACACTGATCTTTAGTTCTATGTGATCACACTTTCTCATCCACAATTCCAGGACAAGGGGTCACACCTTAAGGATAAGGGGGAAATCCTTTAGGACCGAGATGAGAAGAATTTTTTTCACACAGAGAGTGGTGGGTCTCTGGAACTCTCTGCCACAGAGGGTAGTTGAGGCCAGTTCATTGGCTATATTTAAGAGGGAGTTAGATGTGGCCCTTGTGGCTAAGGGGATCAGAGGGTATGGAGAGAAGGCAGGTACGGGATACTGAGTTGGATGATCAGCCATGATCATATTGAATGGCGGTGCAGGCTCGAAGGGCCGAATGGCCTACTCCTGCACCTAATTTCTATGTTTCTATGTTTCTATGGGATGAATCTCAGCCTGGTATGCCAACTGCTCAGCTCTTGTCCACCTATACCCCACTTACGCGACTTTTTATGCGACTGCAGGAGACTACGCAGTCGCCACATAGTCGCCACATGTTCGCGGGTAGTTGCCGGGGAGTCGCCTTCATGGTCGTGAGAATTTCCCACATTCTGGGAACTAGTCGCGGCCTCATTATGGTCGCCGAGAATTTTTCAACATGTTGAAAAATTGGCAGCGAATAGAATGAAGTCGCCTTGGAGATTAGCGAGAATTCTCGAGCCGTAGGTGGGGGCTGGAGTGGGTTACCAGGAGGTCGAAGGTTCTCGGAAGTTCTCGTAGGTTGGACCGGTGAATTTCATTGGCTCATTGGGGGGAAAAAAAACGTAAGCAGTAGTTTTCAGAACCAAGGAACCGACCATTAATGTTAATGTCCGCCGAACTTCACAGCCGTGTATCTCTGGCTTCTTAAAAGTTGTCTCCACTCCTTCTCCTTCCTTCTCCCGCCTTCTCCCCACTCCCCCTCTTTTAAAGGACTTACCGTACACTGTGCTAGCTGTCTTCATTACAGCGCCAACCTTCATGATCATCGCGGTGTGTGTCTGTATCACCTTGGTTTGCACCATGGGGATTTTTAAACAGCACTCCCCTGCTCGCCCTGGGCTCTGCCTTTGCGATGTGTGTGTGTGTGTGTGTGTGTGTTCCACTCTGGCAATCGCCGTTCCAGTTGCCGGTTTTTCAGGCGACTGCCAGCAACTTGACATTCGCCGGCAGTCCGCTGAAAAATCGCCCAAGTGGGACAGGCCCATTATACTTTGTATCTCCAAAGTTAGCAACACGTTCTTCCCCACTCCTACCTGACTTCTGTCAGATTTATACAGCGTGAAAACAGGCCTTTCGCCCCAACTTGACCACACTTGTCCCAGCTACAAGAGTCTCACCTGCCTGCATTTGGCTCCTATCCCTCCAAACCTGTCCTATCCCTCTACCTGTCTACCTTCTGAACCAATCACCTTTCACATTCCATTCCTGCCGGTGCTGCTACGTATTCCTACTCTTACCTTATTCAGTTATTGTTCTTTAATATTCTTTTACACAAGGATTTTGTGCTGCAGTTGTATTTACCATTACTGTATGCATACTGTTTACTCAGTGAGCTTCATGTGATGAGTAATTTCATTATACCCCGGTGTACGTGTCACTAAACCAACCTAATCTAATTGACATTGTGCCAGTTTCTCTTTGTCAGCTCTGTTCAGAACCTATTTCCCTGGGTTGAAATATCAAAGACTACTGGGCATAGCTTTAAAGTGAGAGGGGCAAAGTTTAATGGGGATGTGCGGGGCATGGTTTTGCCCCAGAAGGTGGTGGATGCCAGGACATGCTGCCAGGTGTGGTGATGGACTCAGATAAAATAATTCATGAGGCTGTCAGACAGGTATATGGACATTGTGGGAAATGGGGGGATATGGATTATTTGCGGGCAGATGAGATTAGTTTAACTTGGCATCATGGTGAGCATAAACTTTGTGGGCCGAAGGGTCTGTTGTAATGTTGTACTGTTCTATGTTCTATGTTCATAGCAAAAGGATTTGAGTATAGGAGCAGGGAGGTTCTACCGCAGTTGTACAGGGTTTTGGTGAGACCACACCTGGGGTATTGCGTACAGTTTTGGTCTCCAAATCTGAGGAAAGACATTCTTGCCATAGAGGGGGTACAGAGAAGGTTCACCAGACTGATTCCTGGGATGGCAGGACTTCCATATGAGGAAAGACTGGATACACTCAGCTTGTACTCACTCGAATTTAGAACATTGAGGGGGGATCTTATAGAAACTTACAAAATTCTTAAGGGGTTGGACAGGCTAGATGCAGGAAGATTGTTCCCCATGTTGGGGAAGTCCAGAACAAGGGGTCACAGTTTAAGGATAAGGGGGAATTCCTTTAGGACCGAGATGAGGAAAACATTTTTCACACAGAGAGTGGTGAGTCTCTGGAATTCTCTGCCACAGAAGGTAGTTGAGGCCAGTTCATTGGCTATATTTAAGAGGGAGTTAGATGTGGCCCTTGTGGCTAAAGGAATCAGGGGGTATGGAGAGAAGGCAGGTACAGGATACTGAGTTGAATAATCAGCCACGATCATATTGAATAGCGGTGCAGGCTCGAAGGGCCGAATGGCCTACTCTTGCACCTATTTTCTATGTTTCTATGTTTCTATGTTCCATGTTCCGTCTACTCCACTGCTCCTGAATACTGAGTACCAACCCTTACTTTCCCTCCTTGAACATTAAGCTTTTAAGTTCGGCTAAAATACAATATTTTATCTTAAGCATTAAATCTATTTCTTTTCGAAAGCATCCGTGAGGATCTAGCACACAATGCCCTCCATTATATTTGTGACAAAGTCCCATCATTTATTTATTTGCCTCTATACTCCACAATTTGTGATTTGTAATAGAAAAAAAATACATGTGGTTAAAGTGCACATTGTGACCCACCCCTCTCCAGTCACCACTTCACACCCACTTACAGCCTGATTCCAGTCTGCAAAAACTGGGCCCTCGTCCACTACCCACCCCCTCCTTGCTGCCCAACATCAGTCTGGCCACTTCTCCATCACCAACACTAGAAATAGAGGAGGTATCTAGCAGCCATCCTTAGCTTATGCTTGTTTTGGGGGCTAGTCCCCTTCAGTTTTCTCTTCAGCATATAAGAGGCAGGCTCAATTGGGTTCAGATCAGGTACTTTATTTGGCCACTCAAGAATTTACTATTTTTTAGCTTTGAAAAACTCCTTTGTTACTTTAGCAGAATGTTTGGGATCATTGTCCTGCTGTAGAATGAACCACCGGCCAATGAGTTTTTAAGCATTTGTTTGAACTTTAGCAGATAGGATGTGCCTATACACTTCAAAATACATTATGCTACTACCATCGGTTGATTTTGGTAAACCTAAGGTTTGGCTGATGTCTCCAGCAGTTTTATTCTTGTTCTTTGGTCCTCATGGGTGTTAAACAGCAACTAAAGTTTCCAAAGGTGATGGAAAGACTGGAGGAAAGACTAGATGCTGAGAGCTCTCTTGTACCTGCATTAAGGAGGCATTTAAACACACCTGAGCAATTACAAACACCTGTGAAGCCGTGTGTATCAAACATTATGGTGCCCTGAAATGGGGGACTATGTATAAACACTGCTGTAATTTCTACATGATAGAAACATAGAAACATAGAAATTAGGTGCAGGAGTAGGCCATTCGGCCCTTCGAGCCTGCACCGCCATTCAATATGATCATGGCTGATCATCCAACTCAGTATCCTGTACCCGCCTTCTCTCCATACCCTCTGATCCCCTTAGCCACAAGGGCCACATCTAACTCCCTCTTAAATATAGCCAATGACCTGGCCTCAACTACCCTCTGTGGCAGAGAGTTCCAGAGACCCACCACTCTCTGTGTGAAAAAAGTCCTTGTCATCACGGTCCTAAAGGATTTCCCCCTTATCCTTAAGCTGTGACCCCTTGTCCTGGACCTCCCCAACATCGGGAACAATCTTCCTGCATCTAGCCTGTCCAACCCCTTAAGAATTTTGTAAGTTTCTATAAGATCCCCTCTCAATCTCCTAAATTCTAGAAAGTATAAACCGAGTCTATGCAGTCTTTGTTCATAAGACAGTCCTGACATCCCAGGAATCAGTCTGGTGAACCTTCTCTGCACTCCCTCTATGGCAATAATGTCCTTCCTCAGATTTGCACGCAATACTCCAGGTGTGGCCTCACCAAGACCCTATACAACTGAAGCAGAACCTCCCTGTTCCTATACTCAAATCCTTTTGCTATGAAAGCTAACATACCATTCGCTTTCTTCACTGCCTGCTGTACCTGCATGCCTACTTTCAATGACTGGTGTACCATGACACCCAGGTCGCGCTGCATCTCCCCTTTTCCTAATCGGATGAAACCAAAATGCATAAAAATGGCCTTTAATAAAATCTGACAATGCGCACTTTAACCACATGTGATTTTTAAAAAAAATTACAAATCTCAAATTGCGGAGTACAGAGGCAAATAAATAAATGATGGGTCTTTGTCCCAGACATGATGGAGGGCACTGTATATCCTGAATGCTAGACATAAGGATCTAGCAACATTTACCCATGGCATAGCTTAGAGAGATTGCTCAAAGAAAACACCCAGTGCCCACTTCAGGAATATAATGCTTCTTTCCTTCCTTATCTCAATCAGCAAGTTATTGACATCAAAGATTCTGTTATCCCAGCTCATCTCACTGATCATCTACATAATCCATTTTCCAAATGTCCATTCCAAGTTTCAAGCTATGCTACTAGTTTTAGGAGTGAGAATATGTGCAGTGGGGCTTGGGGTGGGGGATAGATATAGTGGGCCATCAGTCATAGACCTGATGGGCCAGGGAGTGAAGAGATCAGGGCTCCACCAACAATCTTCTGGGATGCCTAGACCCAGGTGGCAATCAAGTGGTGGATGCCTGAACGTTAGAAGATGACATTTGCCTTAATAGTCATAGAACCTAGAACAATACAGCACAAGAACAAGCCCTTTGGCCCACAATGTCTGTGTTAAACATGATGCCAAGACCACCACTCATCTACCTGTGCTCAATACCCATATCCATCCATTCCCTGCACGTGCAAGTGCCCACCCACAAGTTATTTAGTCGCCACTAACCTTTTTGCTTCAAACACCACCTCCGGCACTCACCACCCTCTGAGTAAAAAACTTGCCCTGCAGGTCTGCTTTAAACGTTGCCCATCTCACCTTCAAGGTGTGTGGCCTCAGTTCAAGGTGTTGGGAAACTATGGCTCAAACACTGCTCCATGCTGTGTTGTGAGGGGGTCCACGGCAGTTTTGGTTAAGTACATTGAATGCGAGATTCACCAAATACTGTGTCTCGTTTACCTGTGCAACGCCTCACTAAAGCTGACATTTCAGGGTACTGTTCACAACTTCTTGCAGTTCTCATGATACAGCACAGCAGCATCGATCGCTGCAGGGAGCTTGTCGAAGGGTACGCCACATGTTAATAGTACTCTTGCCGTTGCAGGATGTATTACCTCTTGAACAAATGGATTCCGGAGCGACGGAAAGGGGTGGGAGAGAGATGCCAGGAGGTAAGGATAGTGAAGACCTGTGTATACTTGATGTGACCCTCCTCTGAACTGACCCGAAACATCATCTAACCATGTCCCCCGGGGATGCTGCTTGACCTGCTGAGTTACTCCAACATTTTGTTTAGAGATACAGCGTGAAACCAGGCCCTTTGGCCCATCGAGTCTGTGCCAACCAGCGATTCCCGCACACTAACACTAACCGACACACACACACAGGACAATTTATGATTTTACCAAGCTAACTACACAACAAACGTAACGTCTTTGGAGTCTGGGAGGAAACTGGAGGCAAAACCCACGCAGGTCACGGGGAGAAGGTACAAACTGTACACACAGCACTCGTAGATCGAACTCGGGTCTCGAACGCTGTGAGGCAGCAACATTACCGCTGCGCCACCGTGCCACACAACATCTGCATGGTTAATCAGCATTTGCAGTTCCACGTGTGTCTGCACTGGAGGGGTGCTCTGTGCAAGGAGGCCAGAGAGAACATCCTGGGCTACATCCAGGTGTTCCTGGGATGAAGGTACTGGGGAGAGCATTGGGTGTAACCTGTGTGGAGAATGTAGGGGATATCGATAGGTCAACTAAATGAGCAAAGATGATGCAAATTAGAAATAATGTCAGAAAATGGGAGATCATTCCCTTTGTTTGAAAAATTTGTAAGGTAGACAGTTTTTTTTTTAAACAGACAGAGACTTGTACATATATTACTGAAAATCAATATGCAAGTTCAGCAGACAATTAGGAAGGTGAGTGGTAGGTTGGCTTCTTTTTGGCAAGAGGATTTGAGTACTAGGGTAGTGATGTTTGCTCCAATTATGTAAGCTCCTGGTTAGCACCTGGAGGATTGTGTATGAATGTAATCCCCACAGGAATGATACACCAGCAGTGAAGATCCATCATATTGATCCCTGCCTTGACAGACTTGTTGTATGAAGAGCGATTAGCGGACTGGCCTGATGCTCTTGTGAGTTTACAAAAAATGAGGCTTATCTCAATGAATCTTCAGAGGCTTAATGGAACTGAAGAGGAACAAAATACTGGAGTAACTCAGCGGGTCAGTGAGCATCTCTGGAGTAGAGGAGAAGGTGTCGCTTCAGGTCGAGACCCTACTTCAGAAGTCTGAAGAAGGGTCTCGACCCGAAACATCACTTATTCCTTTTCTCCAAAGATGCTGTCTGGCCTGATGAGTTCTTCCACCTTTTTGTGTCTATCTTCAGTTTAAATCAGCATCTGCATTTCATCCCTACAGATGAGGATGTGATATTCCTGCCAGCTGGGAGTCTTGTCAAGAGGTCTCGGTATCTAAATAAGGAATCGGTCAGTCATGAAAGAGATGGCAGGAAATTTCTTCACCCAGAATCTATGGAATTGTCCGCTCCAAGAAGGATAGGGAAGCTCAGAGGCAAAGTACATTGTTCTCTGGAACGACTGAGGTTGTAGGGGGACCTGAGAGAAATATATACAATTGTGAGGGATAAGATGATTAAACCACCATCATTGTGAGGGGCCGAGTGGTTGTAGCCACCGACCTTGTGATGGGCCGAGTAGTTGGAATCTGTTACTACTCAAACTGTTACTGTCCTTCAGAGCTGTTGATAACAATGTAGAATAACAAGATGAGGTAAGGAATGTAGCTGACAACACAGAAGCTAGTCTTTAGGTCAAAGGCAATTAAGTAGGTTAGGGCAACAGCGACTGAGCAAGCTTAATGAAATAAATGAATATTAACTTTACGCCCCTCATGACAAAGAACCTAATTTAAATGTACATGCGATGTATGATGTGGGAGAAGAGGGAATGATTGATGACGCACAGAGGTGAGGGTTGGAAGATTGTGAACCTTAGTACCCTGATTGGAAGGGGTCAGAAGGAGAGGCGTCCAATCAATAAAGGCTGTATACTGAATTGTATAAAAATAGACGTTTTTCCTTTGCTCAGGGTGTCTCAACTTGGAGAGGCACCCGATTCTGCAGACTCGCAAATAAAGCATTTCTTGTTTCCATGATTTAGTCTCCGAGTAGTGATTGTGAGCACAAAACTACATCTCACACAATTACGAGAGAAGTAGGTAAGGCAGACAGTCAGAATGGAAACGATCAAATAACAAAGGGCATTGTTTTAAGGTGAAAGGGGGAAGACAAGTAGATAAGTGATGGTCTTGGCATCTTGTTTGGCACAGACATTGTGGGCCAAAGGTTCAGTTCTTGTATTATAGTGTTCTATGTACATATAAAACAGAGATTTATAGATTTTGGACATTCAACGTGACATTGTAGATAATCAGCTGTGATCATGTTGAAATGCTTAAGAAAGAACTGCAGATGCTAGAAAAGTCAAAGGTAGACACAAATGCTGGAGAAACTCAGCGGGTGAGGCAACATCTATGGAGAGAAGGAATAGGCGACGTTTCGGGTTGAGGTCTCATCACCTATTCTTTCTGTCCATAGATGCTGCCGCACCCGCTGAGTTTCTCCAGTATTTATGTCTACCTGTGATCATGTTGAATGTTGGTGATCGCATGAAGGCTTAAACCCCTGTCTCACGGTGCGAGTTGGCCCACGAGTGACCCCGAGTTTTCACTCGTGGTGATCACGTACAGCCAACGTAGCGGGAACGTCGGAACTCGCGCGATCAACTTGTCCACTCGTGGCGCTAACGGCAGGTACCTGTGAAACTTGTGAACTCGTGAAAAAAGTCAAACATGTTTGACTTTTTCCACGAGTCAAATTTCGTGGTCAAGTTTAAAATTGAAACATTTAAACTCAGAGTTATATCGTAGTGGCCCGTGCGTTAACTTTAGTGATTCGTGCGTCTACCGTGGGAACTCTTTAATAGACACAAAATGCTGGAGTAACTCAGCGGACCAGGCAGCATCTCTGGAGAGAGGGAATGGAGTCGAGACCCTTCTTCAGACTTGCCCAAAACGCCACCCATTCCTTCTCTCCAGATATGCGGCCTGTCCCGCCGAGTTACTCAAGCATTTTGAGTCTATCTATACTTTAGTTTCGGATATGATCAAGTGTAAGAAACGCAAACCAGACTACCTTCACATCAGAGAATCCTAATGTTCCTAATTTGGCCGAAGCACTTCACTGTCCATGTGTAGGAAGGAACTGCAGATGCTGGTTTACACCGACGATAGACACAAACATGCTGGAGTAACTCAGCGGGACAGGCATCGCCTCTGGAGAGAAGGAATGGGTGATGTTTCGGGTCGGGACCCTTCTTCAGACTCCCCGCTCATTCTTCCCTCGTCGATGTGAACTTGTGGGGGTGCGAGGAATTGGGCGTCGCTGGGTAAGGGGAAGAGAGGTTTTACAGCTGAATTATGCGCAACAGAAGCATGAAGTGTGGGTAAGGTCCGTTTAAACTATCTTGTCGTCGTCCCCCCCCCCCCCCACAATGTTGGGAGAGAGAGTGAAGAGAGTTGTGCAAACAAACCACGGGAGACTGCATCTTTGGAGGGAAATCATAAAATGTATAGGGATGTTTCGGGCCGGGACCCTAAAGGTTGACTACCCGTTTCGCAGATGCCGTTCCTAGCCCCCCCATCTCACTCCTCCCCACCCATAGTCTTTGCCTTCTCCCAATTCCACCATCCCTCGCCCCCCCCCCCCCCCCCCCCCACCCCCAAACCTGTCCTCGCCTGAACTGCTGAAGATAACCGAGTGCTTTAAATGCGAATCCCGGACTGCAGCAACAACTCACACCCTGAGCGGGAGAGGAACTTGGTAACTCAAGAGCAAACGGGAGGGGAACTTGGTAACTCTGGAGACGATCTCGGAACATCGCAGATTACCATACCCGTGGGAACTCGCCTCAAACACTTGCACATCAACTTGGAATATCGTACACAACCACGAGTCTGTCACTCTGGGTCACTCGTGTGTCAACTCGCACCGTGAGACAGGGCCTTTACTCCTGCTTACTCCTGCTTCACTTTCATGTTCATATGTAAGGCTATGAATACAGTCTGGAAGCTTCCACTTTAAGGATACCTCCTGTGCAGGCAAATGCAAAGGCCCCCCCCCCGCCTCACTCCACAGGCTGAAGGATTAGTTTGCAGGGAGGAACTGCAGATGTTGGTTTTAAATGAAGATAGAAACAAAATGCTGGAGTAACTCAACGGGACAGGCAGCATCTCTGGAGAGAAGGAATGGGTGCCGTTTCGGGTCGAGACCCTTCTTCAGACTTTGTTGCTGATCGAGCCCTGTAACCAGGTATATTTCTGGACTCATGTTATTCTCAAACTTCGGATCCAGAGACGCTGCCTGTCCCGCTGAGTTACTCCAGCAATTTGTGTCTATCATTGAAGGAAAAATCTTCTCTCGTTGGCTGTGGAGTAATTCAACAGTCAGCAGCGAACTGCAGAGATGCACAGTAGCAGCCTGGAATAACCTGATGCCAGAGAGCTGGGGTGACTGTGACCCTGACCTTCACAATCTAAGCTTCAGTTCAGTTCAGTTTAGTTCAGTTTAGTTTAGTTCAAGTGGAAGTGAGGTTACTGGGAAACACAGGTCTCAGGTGATGGGCCTGGCCCACTTAGGTGACTTTTCAGCGGGCTGCCGGTGACTGTCAAGTTGCCAGCACTCGCCTGAAAAACTGTGAACTGGATCGGCGACTGTCAGAGTGGAACACACATGCACACACACACACGCACGCACGCACGCACGCACGCACGCACGCACGCACACGCACGCACACACACACGCACACACACACACACACACACACACACACACACACACACACACACACATCGCAAAGGCAGGGGCCAGGGCAATCAGGGGGAGCGCTGTCTGAAATTCACACGGTGCAAAGCTAAGGTAATACAGACACACACCGCGATGAACAGGAAGGTTGGCGCTGTAATTAAGACGACTAGCACAGTGTAGGGTAAGTCCTTTAAAAGAGGGGGGGGAGAGGGGGAGGGGGGGAGACAACTTTTAATAAGCCAGAGATGCACAGCTGTGAAGTTTGGCGGATATTTAACATTATCGGTCGGTTATCCTTGGCAACTGCTTAAGTGTTTTTCCCCAATGAGCCAATGAAAATGCCCGGTCAGCAAAGGCGATGAACTAAAACTACCTACGACTACCTCAACTACGCATAACTACATGGTGACCCCACTACTACTGTACGTACGACTACAGGATTATCGATTATCTCCATGGCGACCAATTTTTGGTCGCAGAAATATTTCAACATGTTGAAAGATTTGCGGCGACTAGTTCCCAGAATGCGGGAACTCCTCGTGACCATGAAGGAGACTCACCAGAGACCACCAGCGATCATGCGGCGAGCGCAGAGTCTCCTGCACTCGCCTAAAAGGTCACTTAAGTGGGACAGGCCCTTTCGATGGAACTGCAGTTGCTGGAATCATGAGTGTAACATGATGTGCCGGATGGAGTAACTCAGCAGGACAGGCAGCATCTTGGCTTAGTTTAGAGATACAGCGCAGACACAGGCCCTTCGACCCACCAGGTGCGTGCCATCCAGGTATTGCCCGTACACTAGAGCTATCCTACACACTAGGGACAATTTACAAACCTTACCAAAGCCAATAAACCTGCAAACCAGGACATCTTTGGAGTGTGGGAGATCTCAGAGAAAACCCACGCAGGTCACGGGGAAAATGTACAAACTCCGTAAAGGCAGCAACCGTAGTCAGGATCAAACCTGGGCCTCTGCCGTTGTAAGGCAGCAACTCTACCGCTGCGCCACCGTGCCGCCTGTATTTGTGAAAGGAGGGCAGGAAAGACACAAGGATATAAACAGCAGGATTAGCAGCTCAGCAAATGCTGGTTGTCCAGGGAGTAAACAAGAACTGGCGGTTTCCAGATCAATGTGGAAATTCACTGCAATCCAACTTTACATGTCTCACTGCCTTTGATGTACTTTTGCAGATTATATCGTGGGCAAAAGTGTGGAGGAGAATGAACATCCAGTCGAAAAACAATTCTAATGACTAATAACAGCACACAGAAACGTGTAACATATGCAGTGTTTGACTCCTATTTTCTGAGTGGTGTGAATGTCCATAAATTCAAGAAGCAGAATAAGGCCATTCGGCCCATCAAGTTTACTCCGTCATTCAATCATGGCTGATCTATCTTTCCCTCTCAACACTATTCTCCAATGTAAACAGTCTCGCAAAGGGTGCAGTCTCTCAAATCAGCTGGATGACCTGCAGTTTTTAGTCACTCATATTTCCCACTGTCCTTAATTCAAACTGCCTTTAACTCTCATGATCGTCCGCCCGAGAATGTGGACGAAAGACCCGCTGGCTTCCCCCGCCTTGTACACATCATCAGCTTTCCATCAGGACCAAGCCTATCCCCCACACCTGATGGAACAAGGATTCTCAGTAGTCTAGGTCATCGGTGCTCTTTCTCCATGAGGCAATCAAAAACTTCTCACAGCCTTTAATAAGTTTTAATAAATTGTTCTCAAAGTGAAATCTATAGTAGCAAGTCTTTAGAAAGATCTAAGCCAGTCTTTTCTAATTCAGAAGCCGCGGGAAAGATCATAATCAGCTATTTTTAATTAATGGCCTTTCTAAAGTGTTACTTTGGTGTCACACAGCTATTTGCAGTGAGTTTCCACCAATTCTTTGGGAAAGTTCCTTGTCCCTCTGCAGACCGGTGCAAAAATATCTGCAGGATTAACTCGGGTCAAACCGAAACGTCGCCTTTTCCTTCTCTCCATAGATGCTGCCTCACCCACTGAGTTTCTCCGGCATTTTGGCTACCTTCGATTTGCCAACATCTGTAGTTCATAGAAACATAGAAACATAGAAATTAGGTGCAGGAGTAGGCCATTCGGCCCTTCGAGCCTGCACCACCATTCAATATGATCATGGCTGATCATTCAACTCAGTATCCTGTACCTGCCTTCTCTCCATAGCCCCTGATCCCTATAGCCACAAGGGCCACGTCTAACTCCCTCTTAAATATAGCCAATGAACTGGCCTCAACTACCTTCTGTGGCAGAGAATTCCAAAGGAGGGTCTCGACCCGAAACGTCGCCTATCACCTTCGCTCCTTAGATGCTGCTGCACCCGCTGAGTTTATCCAGCTTTTTGTGTAATCCACAGATTCACCACTCTACTAGAGAGGGACTATCTGCTGCCCACCGGCACCCTGGGGATTTTCTGGACCACTGGGCACCACGGGGGGTGGAATGCATCCTTAATAAGGATGGTGATATAGTATTATAGATACCCATGGCGATCTGGACTACACTTCTTCCCACCCTGTTTCCTGTTAGGACTCCATCCCCTGCTACCAATTCCTCCGTCTACGCCGCATCTGCACCCAGGATGAGGTATTCCAAACCAGGGCATCGGAGATGTCCTCATTCTTCAGGGAATGGGGTTCCCCTCTTCTGCTATAGATGAGGCTCTCACCAGGGTCTCTTCTATACCCTGTAACTCTGCTCTCACTCCCCATCCCCCCACTCACAACAAGGGCAGAGTCCCCCTTGTCCTCACCTTCTACCCCACCAGCCGTCACATACAACAAATAATCCTCTGACATTTTCGCCACCTCCAACATGATCCCACCACGGGCCACATCTTCCCATTTCCTCCCCAGGTGCTTTCCGCAGAGACCGCTCCGTAATTCCCTGGTCAATTCGTCCCTTCCCACCCGAACCACCCCCTCTCTGGGTACTTTCTGTAAGAGATGCTACACTTGTCGCTTTACCTCCCCCCTTGACTCCATTCGAGGACCCAAGCAGTCCTTCCAGGTGCGGCAGAGGTTCACCTGCACCTCCTCCAACCTCATCTACTGCATCCACTGCTCTAGATGTCAGCTGCTCCACATCGGTGAGACCAAGCGTAGGCTTGGCGATCGCTTTGCCCAACACCTCCGCTCGGACCTGATCTCCCGGTGGCTCAGCACTTCAACTCCCCCTCCCATTCTGAATCCGACCTTTCTGTCCTGGGCCTCCTCCGTGGCCGGAGTGAGGACCACCGTAAATTGGAGGAGCAGCACCTCATATTTCACTTGGGTAGTTTACACCCCAGCGGTATGAACATTGACTTCTCCAATTTCAGGTAGTCCCTGCTTTCTCCTCTCCTTCCCAGCTCTCCCTCAGCCCACTGCCTCCGCCTCTTCCTTTCTTCCTCCCGCCCCCCCCCCTCCCCCACCCTCACATCAGTCTGAAGGAGGGTCTCGACCCGAAACGTTACCTATTTCCTTCGCTCCATAGATGCTGCCTCACCCGCTGAGTTTCTCCAGCATTTTTGTCTACCTTAGTTGTTTAGGAGTATGACATTTAAGAATATTTGTTTTAGGTAATTGGGTGATTTTGTATTATGGTGGTGGGTTTGTTTGCTATTGATTTGTATTGTATATATTATTGCAATAATTGATGATATTTATTTTTGAAATCTCCCCCCCCCCCCCGTTGACCATTCAACCCGTTCACACTAGCTCTATGTTATCCCATTTCCCCTCTCCCTGGACATTAGTGGCAATTTATGGAGGGTCAATTAAGCTACAACCCCGCACGTCGTTGGGATGTGGGAGGAAACCGGAGCACCCAGAGGAAACTCACACGGTCATAGAGAAAGCGTGCAAACTCCACACAGACAGCACCCGAGGTCAGAATCAAACCCAGGTCTCCGGTGCTGTGAGGCAGCAACTCTACCAGCTGTGTTACTGTCCTGCGCTGCTGTTTCTACCACTGCTGTTTCTGCCCTGAGGAGAGTTCTTCAAGCAGTGACCCTTTTCCCAGCAATTAGCACGGTAAACGTCCTGAGATCACACTGCAGATAGTTAATTAATGTCCTAACCCAAGCACTGCAACCTGCTTGTATCGCCATTGTCTTTCGGAGATCAGATAATACACAGCGCATGTTTAGCACACACCAAGAGGGCAAACACCAATTTCTTGACAAAGGGGATTGCAAGATTTCTGGGTACCTGTGGACTTGGACTTAGAGCAGGTCGAAGGTCAGCCTTGACCTTGTTGAATGGCAGAGTTTGGCTGAGGGCTGGTATAACCACATGCTGCTCCACTTTATTTTGACCATGTGGAACAATGCCTTAGCTTGTGGCTGGAGAGCTGAGTCTGTGTGAGATGACTGGTTCTGCTGGCCTTTGTCTGCAGAAGGGAGCGATGATCCAAGGTGTGGAGATGGAGGTTGATGTTCTTTACTCAGTTACATTGAACGGAGACAATGCTGCTCAGGATCGACAGTGAAAGTGCTTTGTGTTTGGGCAGTTCTATGGATTACAACAGTGGGCAGCACAGTGGTGAAGTGGGTAGATTTACTATCTCACAGCGCCAGAGACCCAGGTTCGATCCTGACCTCAGGTGCTGTCTGTGAGGAATTTGCACGTCCTCCGTGTGACCGCGTGGGCTTTCCCCGGGTGCTCCGGTTTCCTCTCACACTCCAAAGACGTTACGTTTGTTGGGTAATTGGCTTGGTAAAATCGTAAATTGTCCTGAGTGTGTGTCGGTTAGTGTTAGTGTGCGGGAATCACTGGTTGGCACAGACTCGGTGGCCCAAAGGGCCTGTTTCCACGTTGAATCTCTAAACACAAGACACTAAACAAAGTGCTGGAGTAACTCAGCAGGTCAAGCAGCATCTCCGGAGGACATGGATAGGTGGTGTTTCCGGTCAGTTCGGAGGCGGGTCGCAATAAGTAATACCTCCTGTGATATAGGGAGCACGGAATTCAGCACAGGACACTGAGAGACACCAGTATTGAGGGTCGGGGTGAAGGAAATGCTCTGACCAATTCTAACTGACCAAGGCCTGATAGTCAACAAGTCCAAAAGAAAAGGTAGACACAAAATGCTGGAATAACTCAGCGGGACAAACAGCATCTCAGCAGAGAAGGAATGGGCGACATTTCAGGTCGAGACCCACCTTCAGTGGAGGGGGTGGAGCAAAGATCGAATGTAGGTGGAGACAGTAGGACTAGTGGGAGAACTGGGAAGGGGAAGAGGATGGAGAGAGAAAGCAAGGGCCATCTGAAGTTTGAGAAGTCAATGTCCATACTGCTGGGAAGTAAGATGACCAAGCGAAATATGAGGTGCTGCTCCTCCAATTTGTGCTAGGCCTCACTCTGACAAAGGAGGAGGCCCAGGACAGAAAGGTCTGATTCAGAATGGGAGGGGGAGTTGAAGTGCTGAGGCACCCGGAGATCAGGTAGGTTAAGACGGACTTAACCTGCCTGATGTTCAGCGAAATGATCTCCAAGCCTGCGCTTGGTCTCGCCGATTTAGAGAAGTTGACACCTGGAACAGTGGATACAGTAGATGAGGTTGGAGGAGGTGCAAGTGAACCTCTGCCTCATCTGGGAAGACTGATTGGGTGAAGTTGAGGGGGAAGGTAAAGAGACAGGTGTTGCATCTCCTGCGATCCTGTGTTAATCCTGGCCAAATTGTAGAGGCGACGACTTTAAAATGGGGTAAAACCTTCAGGGCTGCTGGGAGATTTGGTCAATTTGGAATTTCTCTCTGCAGAGCTGGGACGAGCTGTGGAGCGGTGCCGGTGTGTCTAGAGCTCAGATACAAGCTGCAAGTAAAGAATAAGAACATCTGCAGACCCTGTCAATTAGGTGCAAAATGCATAGAATGGATTGGATGGCTGCAAACCAGACATACACCTTGTAAATAATTGTAAATAATGTTGCAGAGTTCTACTTTGCCGAGTGTTGATTGGATGAGGTATTGAGCCTGGTCTGGGTTTATTGCAGATTAGGGTAAATGTTTCTAAGTTGGCTTCCTTCAGAAGTTCTGTTTGAATACAATGTATTGAGCTGCTGTATTATTGGGTTAGGGAAATGTCTGTCATGTATGGAGTTAATCAATATCTGTAATTGGATTGTAAAGAGACCACCCCCATGTGGTTCGGCCCCTCGAGGTCCCGGGACATATGAAAGTCCGCTACTACAAGGTCCAGCGTCGATCTTCTGGGAGAGCGCTAGGGACGGCGTGACTTTCTGGAGTGTCTCTGTTTGGGCGAGGCCTAGAGGGTTTGAACAGGTGGATACGAGGATAGAACCCGCGGTGGGACAGGTACAGTAGTTGAACTGTAATTGCACTTTTGTTAAAAATAAAGATTATTTGTTCAAGACTGAAACTAGACTGGGGGGAAGCTTAGAGCGAGCAGGGGGTGGTTTGGGCGGGAAGGGATGAGTTGACCAGGGAGCTTCGGAGTGAACAGTCTCTGCGGAAAGCAGAAAGGGTTGGGGATGGGAAGATGTGGCCAGTAGTGGGATCCTGTTGGAGGTGGTGAAAATGTTGGAGGATAATATGCTGTATGCGACGGTATCAGAGGTGGAATGTGAGGGCAACAGGGACTGTCCTTGTTACGAATGGGGAGAGGGGGAGTAAGAGTGGAGCTGCAGGATATCGAGGAAACCCTAGTGAGAGCCCCTTCTATAATGGAAGAGGGGAACCCCCATTCCCTGAAGAATGAGGACATCTCTGATGCCCTGGTAGCGAAAAAGCAAGTTGCAAATGGAGGCACAAAGGCTACGATCTGGAATTTTAGGGGTTAAATTGTTCAGAGTTATAGTGGTGAAGGCTGATTTGTAGTCAATGAACAGCATCCTGACATGGGTGTTCTTATAGTGACGGTGATTAGTGCGAGTGAGATGGTGGCCACCGCAGACTTGTTTATCGTGTATGTGAATTGCAGGGGGACTGGATGATCAAAAAGGTCATTGCTCTGTTGCTGAATATGTATACAAGGTAGAAGAAGAGACCACTTTAAACTTCAGAATACTGCAGATAAATAATGATGTTGGAAAGCAAACAAGGTTGAAGAAAAGGGCACATGTGGAACATAGATAAGACTTTTTTTTAAAAGGAGAACGCTCAGTAGGAGATAAGGAGAGGAAGGAGGAAGTGCCAGAAGTGAATCTAAACAAAATCAGTGATATCAGGATGGATCAGAGAAAGAATTGCTGAACATGAGCTAAAGCCCTCGACAGGAGAAGGCATTGATTTAGTAGAGAAGTAGAATTTGTCAGGGAAATTTAACCAGTGCATTACTACATCTTCTATCTATACTATTACTAAAACTCTCATCTTGACCACTTCCAGTCTGCATTGTATTTAAATTTGCACAAAAGCAGTACCCTATATTGCTAGCATTTTTTCGCCACCTTCCTCTGCTCCAAGCACATCAAGTATTGTTCTGATCGGTGGAATATTAAAAAAGTTATGAAGGTTTAAAAAATCATGAGATTAGCAGATTGGTCTACTCACCTGTCAGTCACCATAAAGGTAACGACTTTTCCGGGGACGAGGAGATTAAAACTCTGGAGGGGGAATCAGGGGCGTCACAACGGGAACCCATCCGCCGGGCCTGCGCAGTTGAGGGCTATGGTTGAGTGGTGGAATATTGGAATTGGTGGAGAGGTGGAATATTGTGTTGGGAGACCAGGCCTCCTGTGTGAGAATGGGACCCAACGTGTTCCACTTAATCCAGTTGCTCAATAAATAGGAAATTGGGGTTTTGGGGAAGAGGTGAATTAATTGAAGAAATTAAAAGCAAGATGATGAATATTAAAGTTAATCAAAGAAGTGGAGATATTAGTTCAGCTATTAAGTATCCTGGTACTATAACGCTGGATGTCTGGATGTTTACCATTTTCATGAAGGAAACATGTCTCCATGAAATTTGAATTGAATTGAAAGAAAGGGCATGGAAACAGGCCCTTCAGCCCACTGAGTCCACACTGACCCGGTCACACTAGTTATATGCTATCACACTTTCACATCCAGGGATAATTTACAGAGGCCCTTTCATCTTTGGGACGTGGGAGGAAACCGGAGCCCCTGGAGGAAACCCACACAGTCACAGGAAGAATGTGCAAACTCCACACTAACAGCACGTGAGGCCAGGACCGTGAAGCCGTGAGACAGCGCTCCTACCATCTATAACACTGTCCTGTCATGTACATTAGTTTACAATTCCCTGCAGCGAAGAGGCTGGGATTTTACACTAAAGATAAAATTGTAACATAAACTGGAGGTGGGAAATAATTGGAACATTTTGAGATATGTTGAGTCTGAAGAAGTGTCCTGACCCGAAATGTCACCTAGAGTCTGAAGAACGGTCCCAACCAGAACGTCACCTCTCTACCTTCTCCAAGGATGCTGTCTAACCCATTGAGTTACTCCAGCAGTTTTTTGGAGATATGTTCTGTTGTTCAAAGACTTGCAGGAGCTGCAAGACTACTTTAATGTATTTGGGGAATACCAAGGTAAATACAGGTGTGTAGAAATCTGGATGAGTCGAGTTAAAAAGGAGGCAGAATAATTGCCAAACAGTGTCATTCTGACACTCCTGCTCCACGTCTGTGATGGAAGATAGACACAAAAATCTGGAGTAGCTCAGTGGTTCAGGCAGCATCTCTGGAGGAAAGGAATAGAGACCCTTCTTCAGACTGAGAGTCAGGGGAAAGGGGAACAAGATATACAGATGTTAGGGGGTACACAAAATGCTGGAGAAACTCAGCGGGTGCAGCAGCATCTAAGGAGCGAAGGAAATAGGCGACGTTTCGGGTCAAGACCCTTCTTCAGACTGGTTAGGGATCAAGGAAACGAGAGATATAGACGGTGATGTGGAGAGATAAAGTATCGATGATAAAGGAAACAGGCCATTGTAAGCTGTTATATAGATGTTACTTGGGACAAATGAATGGAAGGGATACAAAAAGCAACGATAAACAGGGAAATATGGAGCCCGCAATGTGATGGATCTTTGGGGGGGGGGGGGGGGGGGGATCTCATTGAAACCTACTGGATAATGCAAAGCCTGGATAGAGTAGGTGTGCAAAGGAAGTTTCCAGTAATGGGAGAGTCCAGAACCAGAGGGCACAGCCTCAGAATAGGACGTACCTTTGTAATAGAGATCTTTAACCAGAGGGTGGCCTGTCTGTGGCATTCATTGCCACAGATAGCTGTGGAGGTCGTCATTGTGTATTTTTAAAGCAAAGATTGATAGGTTCTTGATTAGTAAGGGGTCAACATTATAGGAGTAGGCAGAATGGGCCTGAGAGAGAAAATTAGATCAGCCATCATTGAATGGCAGAGTAGACTCAATGGGCCGAATGGCCGAATTCTGCTCCTATGGTCTTGTGGGCTTGCATGGTTAGTGAGAGGGTGGATTGTCCAGGGTTGTGGCCATTGATGGAAGAAGCAGTCAATCCCTTTGTCCAAAGTCCGGCCATGCTATACCATCTGGTCTTGATGTGGAGGGCCAGTCTTACAGCTCCTCCAACTCCTGCACTCCCTGCACTCACTGTGCAGAGACTGGGCAGCAGGTGGTCCAGCCCTTAGACCCCCCGGCAACCTGAGTGTTGACAGTGGTAAAACCACGCCCAATAAATACATTTACAAATGTATGTCATTCAGTGATATCTGGGTGAAAACGTTGTTTCTCACCTCAGTCTTAAATGACCTCCCCTTTATTCTAAGACTGTGGCCCCTGGTTCTGGACTCGCCCCACATTGGGAACATTTTTCCTGCATCTAGCTTGTCCAGTCCTTTTATAATTTTTCCATAAGATCCCCACCTCGACCTTCTAAACTCCAGTGAATACAAGCCTAGTCTTTTCAATCTTTCTTCATATGACAGTCCCGCCATCCCAGGGATCAACCTCGTGAACCTACGCTGCACTTCCTCAATCACAAGGATGTCCTTTCTCAAATTAGGAGACCAAAACTGTACACAATACTCCAGATGTGGTCTCACCAGAGCCCTATACAACTGCAGAAGAACCCTATACAATGGCACGGACTCGGTGGGCAGAAGCTGTATTTCTGAACCAAACTAAAAAACTAAACTGAACCATATATTTGAAATGGATCATTCTAAAATATGGAAAACACATTACAATAAGCACCTCATATTTCATGAGCAAAATCCTGGACTCACAGGAGTTGAGATGGCTTAACCATGGCAGGTCCATTCAGAACCTGAAGCAATGGCCAGCAATCAGGTCCAACACTTCTGAAGATCAGAAGCAAATACTGAGGATAGTTATAGGGTGTCTAACTTGGCAAGGTGTGTTTCATGTCCACAGCTCAGACAGTTAGACCAGGTTTCATCAGGTGGGTGGCAAGCAAACACGATGGTAGATGAACCCTCATCCAACTATTTACAGCTATTTACCCCCAGCCCGTCCCCCTCCCACCTATCTCCCTCAAACCATCCATACATTTCACGTATGCTCTCTCCTTACCCCAAACCCTTTGGAATTACTTTTATCTATAGCCTTTGTCACTTTTTGAATCCAACCATACACCAGTGTGGAGACAGGCCCAACTTGCCCAAACCAACCAACATGTCCCAGCTACACTAGTCCCACCTGCCTGCCTTTTTATCCCATAATGCTCCAAAGCTGTCCTATCCAAACCTGTCCAAATATCTTTTAAACTTAACAATAGCACCTGCCTCAACCTATTTCCTCTAGTAGCTCATTCCACCCTTTGTGCAAAAAAACGTATCCCTCAGGTTCCTATTAAATCTTTCCCTCCTCACCTTAAACCTATGTCCTCTGGTTCTCGATTGCCAGTCCAACCCCCCACACATATATTCACCTATCGCGTACAAGGCTTTGTACTGTCCCCGGCTCTCCTCCAAATTTCCTCCTCATTCTACAAGCAACCTTGAAGGGCTCTGTCCTAAATCATCGCCTGTGCACTCCCTCCACCAATGCTGCCAGACATGCTGAGTTCTCCAGCACTTTGTGCTTTACTTAAGATTCCAGCCTCTGCAGTTCCTCGTGTCACCTCTGCATCTCCCTGTCACTTTAATGCCCGTAGCATGCACTGATGCCAAGGTTAGTCATCACCATCCACCAAACTGCCTGGTGTTCGCCCGTGATAGACGCAGAGTGCTGGAGTAACTCGGCGGGTCAGGCAGCATCTCTGGAGAAAAGGAATAGGTGACGTTTCGGTACGTGACTTTCTTCAGACTGAGGAGGGGTTCGTGGGTGGCTAATGCTCGACAAAGCTGCATTGACTTTCACCCTGTTTTGCCATAAAACATTCTTGAACCTTGTGCATGAACTAGAAGCAAGTGGGTGGCACAGTGGCGCAGCGGTAGAGTTACTGCCTTGCAGCGAATGCAGCGCCGAGACCCGGGTTCGATCCCGACTACGGGTGCTGTCCGTACGCAGTTTGTACGTTCTCCCTGTTTTCTCCGAGATCTTTGTTTTCCTCCCACACTCCAAAGACATTTGTAGGTTAATTGGCTTGGTAAATGTAAAAACTGTCCCTAGTGTGTGTTTTTGGATGGTATTAATGTGTGGGGATCGCTGGTCGGCGCGGACCCGGTGGGCTGAA
>OY740814.1:26436782-26484282 GCA_963514005.1 Raja brachyura
GTTGCAGTTGTACAAACTATTGGTTAGATAACAATAAGAGTATTGCGCACAGTTCTGGTGCCACATGACACGAAGGCAGCGGCAGCATTAAAAAGATTGCAGAGATTCACCAGGATGTGTGTAGGAAGGAGCTGCAGATGCTGGTTTAAACCGAAGATAGACACAAAGTGCTGGAGTAACACAGGCAGCATCTATATAACCATATCACCATATTACAATTACAGCACGGAAACAAGCCTTCCCAGCCCTTCCAGTCTGTGCCAACCATTTATTTTCCCCTAGTCACATCTACCTGCACTCAGACCATACCCCTCCATTCCCTTCCCGTCCATATACCTATCCACTTTACTTTTGAATGTTAAAATCGATCCTGCCTCCACCACTTCTGCTGGAAGATCATTCCACACAGCCACCACTCTCTGAGTAAAGAAGTTCCCCCTCATGTTACCCCTAAACCTCTGTCCCTTAATTCTCATGTCATGCCCTCTTGTTTGAATCTTCCCTACCCCCAATGGGAAAAGCTTATCCGCATCAACTCTGTCTATCCCTTTCATCATTTTAAAGACCTCTTTGGAGCATCTGTGGAGAGAAGGAATGGGTGACGTTTCGGGTTGAGACGATTCTTTAGATTCTTCTTTCAGACCTGAAACGTCACCCATTCCTTCACTCCACAGATGCTGCCTGTTCCACCGAGTTACTCCAGCACTTTGTGTCTATCTTCACCAGGATGGTGCCTAGAATGGTCTGTAGTTAAAAAGAGAAATTGGGTGTAGACAAAAATGTTGGAGAAACTCAGCGGGTGAGGCAGCATCTATGGAGCGAAGGAAATAGGTGATGCTTCGGGACGAGACCCTGCTTCAGACTGATGTGGAAGTGGGGAGGGGGAGGGGGCGGGAAGAAGAAAGGAAGAGGCAGAGACAGTAGGTTTGTTGGAGATCTGGGAAGGGGAGGGGATTGAGGGAGAAAGCATGGACTACCTGAAATTGGAGAAGTCAATGTTCACACCGCCAATTTGCTATGGTCCTCACTCTGGCCATGGAGGAGGCCCAGGACAGAGAGGTCGGATTTGGAATGGGAGGAGGAGTTGAAGTGCTGGGCCACAGGAGATCTGGTTGGTTATTGCGAACTGAGCGGAGGTGTTGGGCGAAGCGATCGCCGAGCCTACGCTTGGTCTCACCGATGTGGAGCAGCTGACATCTAGAGCAGCGGATGCAATAGATGAGGTTGGAGGAGATGCAGGTGAACCTCTGCCTCACCTGGAAAGACTGCTTGGGTCCTTGGATGGAGTCAAGGGGGGAGGTAAAGCGACAAGTGTAGCATTTCCTGTGGTTGCAAGGGAAAGTGCCCGGGGAGGGGGTGGTTTGGGTGGGAAGGGACAAATTTACCAGGGAGTTAAAGAGGGAGCGGTCTCTGCGGAAAGCAGTCAGGGGAGGAGATGGGAAGATGTGGCCAGCGGTGGGATCCTGTTGGAGATGGCGAAAATGTCGGAGGATTATCTATTGTATGTGACGGCTGGTAGGGTGGAAGGTGAGGACAATGGGGACTCTGTCCTTGTTACGAGCGGGGGATGGGGAGTGAGAGCAGAATCATGGGATATAGAAGAGACCCTGGTGAGAGCCTCATCTATAGTCGAAGAGGGAAACCCCCATTCCCTAAAGAATGAGGACATCTCCGATGCTCTGGTTTGGAACACCTTATCCTGGGTGCAGATGCAGCGTAGTCTGAGGAATTGTGAATAGGGGATAGAGTCCTGATAGGAAGCAGGGTGGGAAGAAGTGTAGTCCAGATAGCCATGGGTGTCAGTGTGTTTGTAGTAGATGTCGGTCAGTAGTCTGTTACGTGCGATGGAGATTGGGTTGACTTAGATTATTGTCACTGGAATATTGGAGACTGGGACTCCGAGATGTTTACGAAATTCTGCAGGATATAGATGGGATAGCTAGTCAGAATAATTTTCCAAGAGTAGCAGAATCTAAAGGGTCGCGGGTTTAAGGTGGGAGGAGGAAGATTTGAAGAAGGTCTGAGGGGTAAGTTAATCCATGAGGACGATGATGAATATTGGACAAAACAACACATAATTCAGGCTGTTGTTTGTAGACCACAGCTCGGCGTTCAATACCATCATCACCTTCAAGCTAGTTACCAAGCTCACAGAACTGGGTCACTGTGCATCTCTCAGAGGAGGTGCAGGCACATACTGTTACATCTAAATGACATTTGGAGAGATACTTGGATAGGAAAGGAGTAGGCTTTCCCAACGTGGGGGAACGTGACCCAACGTGGGGAAATGTAGATAGGCATGGTGCTTAACGTGGAGGAGACAGGCAGTAAGAGCCTGTCGTCCAATGTGATTCTATGATTCTATGCTTTAGCCTTCAATGGGACAGCATTGTCTCACCATGGAGTGTGTTTTGGCCAGCAATATTGAAGGGGGTGGTCTTACCTTAAAACCTACCCGTCACCAAGCTCTTGGTAACCTACCTTCAGCTTGAGGTACCATTTTAGCTTCATGGGCTTTGGTCAAGTACATTTATTGACTTACTAGTCAAGTCAAGTCAAGTCAATTTTATTGCTATAACACATTTAAAAACAACTCGTTGACCAAAGTGCTTTACATCAGTGCAGGTACTAACGTGCTACAAACAGTGGCACATAGATCTAACAATACATTAAAGATGGTAAATGACTGCATTAATGTTGTAAGTGTGGACCTAAGTGGGGACAAGTTAGTGTTGTATATAGCGTGGCACGGTGGCGCAGCGGTAGAGTTGATGCCTTACAGCACTTGCAGTACCTTCTTTAACTCTCTCCCATCTGCTTTTCCTTCTCCATCAGCCTGATCTGCATCTGTCTCTCCCTCTATATGTCGCTCACCTCCATCTTTGAACACGTGCCTTTTGGACACACTGATCTGTTTTGTAGTCAATGCCTACTATGTCCTGTTGTGCTGAAGCAAAGCAAGAATTTCATTGTCCTATCAGGGACACATGACAACAAACTCACTTGAACTTGATATCCTGGAACAAAATGTTCACTGGCTCACGAAACAAGTACAAATGTGAATAAAGTGTTAGATTGTTCCCTACTCACGCATAGCAGAATGTAAGACTTGGATGCAGGAGAAAGCCATTTGGCCCCACATCACCAGTCAATAGGTTCAGGGATGACATTTCATCTCAGCACCACTTTCCTGAAGATACCTTGAATTCATTAATGTCTCGGAACCTATCAATCCCTTTTGTGAACATGCTAAGCAATGGAGACTCCAATCATAGAAACACAGAAACAGGAGTAGGCCATTCAGCCCTTCGAGCCAGCTTTGCCATTCAATATGATCATGACTGATCATCCAAATTCAGTACCCCATTCCTGCTTTCTCCTCATATCCCATGATTCCGTTAGCTCTAAGATCTATATCTAACTCTATCACTAACTATCCCTCTGGCATATAGAATTCTCAACACTCACCGCCCTCTGGATGAAGACACAACTTTTCCTTTATTTCCTTATTTTGAGACAGTGACCACTGGTCCCAGATACTCTGGCCAAGGGATACACGTTTTTCTGCAAATAAGATCATTTTTCATTCTTCGAATTTCTTTTCAGATTTTACTCAGATTTCTATTATGTTTTTTTAAAATGAACATTTGGCCAGATATCAGGATAGGAAAGGTTGAGATGGATACAGTGCCCTCCATAATGTTTGGGACAAAGACCCATCATTTATTTATTTGCCTCTGTACTCCACAATTTGAGATTTGTAATAAACAAAATCACATGTGGTTAAAGTACACCTTGTCAGATTTTAATAAAGGCCATTTTAATATATTTTGGTTTCACCAGTGGTAAATCAGAAATTACAGCAGTGTTTATACATAGTCCCCCCATTTCAGGGCACCATAATGTTTGGGACACATGGCTTCACAGGTGTTTGTAATTGCTCAGGTGTGTTTAAATGCCTCCTTAATGCAGGTATAAGAGAGCTCTCAGCACCTAGTCTTTTCTCCAGTCTTTCCATCACCTTTGGAAACTTTTATTGCTGTTTATCAACATGAGGACCAAAGTTGTGCCAATGAAAGTCAAAGAAGCCATTATGAGACTGAGAAACAAGATACAGACAGCGGGCAAACATTAGGCTTACCAAAATCAACTGTTTGGAACATCATTAAGAAGAAAGTAAGCTCTGGTGAGCTTATTAATCGCAAAGGGACTGGCAGGCCAGGAAGATCTCCACAGCTAATGACAGAAGAGTCCTCTTTATAATAAAGAAAAATCGCCAAACACCAAATGTAAATGACAGATCAGAAACACTTGTCAGGAATCAGGTGTGGATTTGTCAATGACCACTGTCTGCAGAAGACTTCATGAACAGAAATACAGAGGCTACACTGCAAGATGCAAAACCACTAGTTAGCTGCAAAAATAGAATGGCCATGTTACAGTTTGCCAAGAAGTACTTAAAAGAGCAACCACAGTTCTGGAAAAAGGTCTTGTGGACAGATGAGATGAAGATTAGCATATCAGAGTGATGGCAAGAGCAAAGTATGGAGAAGAGAAATTTTTCAAAGCTAAAAATGGTCAAATCTTGATTGGCCAAGTCAACCACCCGATCTGAACCCAATTGAGCATGCCTTTTATATGCTGAAGAGAAAACTGAAGGGGACTAGCCCCCAAAACAAGCATAAGCCAAAGATGGCTGTAATACAGACCTGGCAGAGCATCACCAGAGAAGACACCCAGCAACGAATGTCCATAAATCGCAGACTGCAAGCAGTCATTGCAATTACAAAGGATATGAAACAAAATACTAAACATGACTACTTTGAGTTGCATGACATTGCCAAATGCAGGCAAATGTGTCAGGCCTAGTATGCCAAATTGGATGACAATTGAGATGGGCCAAAGGGCCTGTTTCTGTGCTGTAGCTGTAGCTCTATGACTGAGACGTTAGGTAATATAGACATAACCTGCTTAATTTCTCCTCGTATGGTAAACCTGCTATTAGAAATCACATCACCTAGGATTCCTCCCCCTAAATGACTCTTCAGACTTTACTCTAGACTTCAGAGATACAGCATGGAAACAGGCCCACCAAGTCCGTGTCGACCAGTGATCACCCGATGCACTACCACTATCCTACACACTACAGACAATTTACAATGTTACTGTTCTGCAATCTATCTTTCCAGCCTATCTTGCCTAGAGTCTGCCCATAAACAATGTAGAGTGTTATTCTGGATCTATAGTTCCTTTTTTATTTTGGGGAGGGGGGGGGGGGGGGGGAGGGGGGGGGGAGTGAGTTCTTGTTACTTTTTCTATCGAGTTCCAGAGTTGTGGTTCAGGTCCTGCCCACAGACCCAAACGGGCTGGCTCTCCAGAGCAGGACTGGGGGATCTTGCACTGCTGGAGTGCGGTTCTTTGGACGAAACATCAAACTTAGGCCAGCATGGTGACGCAGCGGTAGAGTTGCTGCCTTACAGCACCAGAGACCCGGGTTTGATCCTGACTACGTATACTTGTCTGTATGGAGTTTGTATGTCCACCTCGTGACCCAAGTGTGTTTCCTATGGGATCTCCAGGTTTCCTCCCACACTCCAAAGACATACAGGTTTGTAGGTTCATTGGCTTGTAGTGTGTGTCCGTAGTGTGTGTAGTGTGTGTGGATCGCTGGTCGGCACGGACTCAGTGGGACGAAGGGCTTGTTGCTTCGACGTATCTCAAAACTAAACTAAACTGAAGCCCTGTCTTCTCTAAGGAAGGCGCAAAACGTCCCAAGGCCTCTCCTTTGAAGCAGCATGGAGTCAGCCAACATTTATTCCACAAGGCCCGGATATCTGGGCATAACATTGACATTTGTGGGAGGTTAATGTGTACCAATTGTCTACAGTTCTATTCCCTTTGTGACTGGCGCAACATGTAAAAGTTAGCCAATTGAGGGCAAGGTGCTTTAGGGGATCCTGAACAGCATGTGGAAGATACTGTAGAAATGCAAATCTTCCTTTCCTCTGATTTCAAAATATCAAAGGAAAATTGCAAGTTTAATTTTCACTCACGATCTTCAAAGGAAATCTGCAGTCCTATTTCACTGTGCTCCATGGAACACAGAACACAGAGCATAGAACAGTACAGTTACGGAACAGGCCCTTCAGCTGATAATGTTCATGCAAACATTGAATTGAATTGAATTGAATGCCTTTATTGTCATTCAGACCTTTCGGTCTGAACGAAATTTCCCGGTTAATCCCATAAATAATGGGAGGTAGACAAAAACTCAGCGGGTGAGGCAGCATCTATGGAGAGAAGGAATGGGCGACATTTTGGGTCTGACCCTTCTTCAGACTGTTGTCGGGGGGGGGGGGGGGGTGTGGTGCGGGAAAAAGAAAGGAAGAGGCGGAGACAGTAGGTTTTGTGGGAGAGCTGGGAAGGGGGAGGGTAAGGTGGGAGAAAGCAAGGACTATCTGAAACTAGAGAAGTCAGTCTTCTTTTACCCGCCCCCATACCTCCCCCCCCCTACCTCCCCCCCCCCCCCCCACCACAACATCAGTCTGAAGAAGAGTCTCGACCCGAAACGTCGCCTATTCCTTCACTCCATAGACGCTGCCTCAACCGCTGAGTTTCTCCAGCATTTTTGTCTCCAGCATCTGCAGTTCTTTCTTAACCATAAGTAATGGGTTTCCTTTGAGAATTTAGGACTTTACTCATTACATGTAAACCTATGACTATCCCTATAACTATGTTTCTATGTTTCCCCGATTCAACCCATGAGATCACAGGGAGAACATGCAAACTCCACAAAGACAGCACCTGAGATCAGGATTGAATTGAGGTCTCTGGAGCTGTGGGGGCAGCAGCTCTATTCACTGTACCACTGCCCCACAAGGTCCTGATTCTGTACCATCCAGCAAGTGACCATGTACACTAATCCTATACTATGCATTGTATTATCCACACATTCACGTTAACTACCTTCAATCTCCTCACCCGCCCCACCCAGATTTCACTATTTATGTGTAACTGAAGTCAATTTACAGTGGCTAAACTTTGGGAAGTGCGTAGAGACCAGGGTACTCACACTGTAAAGCAGTTAAGAGCCTGTCCTACCAGCATCCGACTCCATGCGGTGAGCGCGATCAAACTAGAAGCGGGAGCCACGCGGAGGTCGGGTGATCCCTGTACAGGGCCGTTCCCACCAGCATGCGCCTGCATGCGGCAAGCGCAACCAAACCGGCAGCGAGGGCCGCACGGAGGTCGGGTGAGTGGCGCAATGCGGCGCAAAGTGAGGCGAACTTGGAGCAAAGTTTTAAAGGTAAGTTCGCCAGGACAGAGAGGGGCACAGAGGCACACACAGAGAGGGTCATGGAGGCACCTACAGAGAGGGTCACGGAGGCACGACGTCAAGGCGGTGTGTAATGCGTCGAGGCGACTGCGAGCCGACAAGCCGTTGCCGCGCGGAATTTTTGAATATAGTCAGTTTTTCGGAGCCCCGCACGATGTCGGGACGAACTCCGCACAATTCTGCACGGCTCCGGCGATCGAAGTGGGACCGGCCCCGCGATGCCGGACGGCTCAAGCGACCACGTTAGGTCGCGCTCATCGCATAGAGTTGCATGCTGGTGGGACGGGCCCTTTAGAGAATTAAAGACACACAGTGGTTGAGCAACCCAGCGGGTGAGGCAGCATCTCCGGATGAATTGGACCGGCTGACTTTTCAGGTGGGAACTCTATCCGCTGACTTACTCCAGCACTTTGTGTTTTTTTTTGGTAAACCAGCACCGGCAGTTCCTTGTGTCTACATTCACTCACACTGTCACAGGGAGAATACCACAGAGATGGCACCGGGGGTCAGGGGCAACATGTTGTGAAGGAGGAGATGGGGAGCTGGGGGTAAAATTAGCTTCTTCAGGAGGGGATCTGGGCCATGCAGCTTGAGGAAGGTAATGGGAACAAACCAACAAAACCGAAACAGATGGACACAAAATGCTGGAGGAACTCAGCGGGTCAGCCAGCATCTCTGGAGAGAAGGAATAGGTGATGTTTCGGGTCGAGACCCTTCTTCAGACAGAAATCGAATACATTCCTGGACTCAACACAAATTGGAGGAACAGCACCTCATATTTCGCTTGGGCAGCTTACACCCCAGCGGTATGAACATTGAATTCTCTAACCAAGTAACCCTTGCTTTCCCTCTCCCTCCATCCCTCCCCCATTCTAGTTCTATGACTAGTGCCAATGTCCTCCTGAGTAAATATTACTGATTATATGCCTAGTTGTCACCTTCCCCACCTACTAACAATGTACCATTTTACTTCGGAGTCACATGAGTGACTACATGAAGAAGCCCCGCCAGGTGCATGCGCGTCATTACGTCCGACGCATGGCGCACCGACGGGCTGGAGAGCGCAGCTCCACCAGCCGTAAGTAGCAAACCCGCAGGTAAGTCAATTTCACACTTTCCCTGCGAGTATTTAAACTCTGTAAGTCTGGCTCGGGAGCCAGCGGGAGTTAGTGGTGATGGAGGGTGTTGGTAAGAAAACTGTCCGGAGTAGGAGCGGAACGCGCGGGCCCGCGGTTACCGTTCGCAGATCAGGTTGGGAGATAACGGCTACAGTAACGCCGGCTCCGATACCGGCTGCTGTTTCTACCGGCAGCTCAACTGCCTCCATCAGCTCCAGTGCTTCAGGGCACTGAGGCCACTCCACCAGGGAGGAAGGTCAAGAGAAAATCTCTCAGGCCCGTTTTATCTGACGGGTCTGATGATGAAGAAGACTCCCCTCCTGATAATAAAAAGGTATGGGGACAGCTCGACCAGGTGGAGCAGATGCTCCAAACTCTAATGACCCATGAGATTTTTCAATTGGGATCGAATGCCCCTAGGATTCCCAAGCAGTCTCACATAGAGGCCCATACAGTGAAGATTACACTGCTTATCAATACCAGTGGGAATCACCCTCTCCAGCACCTCGTTTAGGGCTGGAAGAGACCTCCCTGGAGCAAGACTCGGTGAGAGCCAGGGCAGGAGGAGTCTGAGCCTGAAGTTGGTGTCACTGTTTTTGAGCACACACCAGAGCACATGAGCCATGCTCCAGGTGTCCCGGACGTAGCAGGGAACTTCGCTATTCTGGAAGATACTGGTGAGGCCATGGAAGAAAACCTGGTGGCCAACATCAATTACATGGCCTCTCACCAGCTACAAGATACAATAATGGAAGAAACAGCCACCAGACACAAAACACCTGTGAATTGTGCGTCGCTCAAAGTGCCCACTGTGAACTCTGCTATCTGGGCACAAATGAGTGCAACGATGCGTGGACAAGAAATCCGTTTCCAGCGGGTCCTCAAATTGGTGGGAGCAGGCATCACGGCCTTTGGCAAAATGGTCCGAGGGGCACCAATGTCCAGCACACAGCAGGATATGCTGGCCCTGCTGTGTAACGCATATTTCGAGATGAACTATATAAGGAAAACAGCCATAAAACCGACGCTGAGCCTGAGATTCGCAGCTTTATGCAGGTCCACCAATATCCAAGTGCCAGATTATTTATTTGGGGTGGACCTGCTCAAACAAGTCAAAGACCTGGAGGAAGAGGCCAAAACAATAGGCCTCATGAAGACATACGTCCCTTCCGCCAGGATGCCACCTCGCAGGTCGATTTCAACGCTAAGGGGGTCAGATCCAGGGACAGGGCCAAGCAGAGTGGGGCCAGTGGGACGGCGGTATTACCCACCTGTATATCCCAACTACAACCTCAGTATGGCAAAAAGGGCAAGAACTCCGAGGTCGACTGTAGAGGTACGGGTGATTCATTCTATCCAGGATAACATTTCTGGGGAACAACCTCGCAGGTCGTTTCCGGTTGGGGGTAGGTTGCAGTTATTTTATGATGAATGGTGCTGCATAACATCTGATCGGTTTATACTGGACACTGTGTCAGGGTCTCGAATAGAGTTTATGTCAGGAATTGATCTGCCTGTACACAATATGCCTAGTCGAGTATTGTTTTTTTCTGCACCAGAAATTCAGCAGGTAAAGGAAGAAATTACGGTTTTGTCCTAAAAAGGGGTAATTGAGAGGACAACGTACCATCCTCAACAATTTGTGACCAATATATTCCCCAGACAGAATAAAGATGGGGGACGTAGAGTCATTCTGGATCTAACCCAGTTAAATTCCAATGTTTAGTATAGGCATTTTAAAATGGACACCTTCAATACTGCTAAACAGCTGTTATCACAGGGTTGTTATATGGCAACCATAGATCTGAAAGATGCATATTATTCAGTACCAATGCATCATCAGTACCAGAGATACTTGAAATTTATTTGGATGGGATAGCTGTGGCAATTTAAAGCATTTCCCAATGGGTTAACCTCAGCTCCTAGGTTGTTCATTAAATTGTTGAAACCAGTGCTGGTGCTACTTCGGGCCCAGAATCATATTGTAATGGTTTGTCTAGATGATATCTTAATCATAAGCAACACTCAGGAGACAGCTGAGGAGTCGGTTTCAGCAACCAAACACCCGTTTGAAAGGTTAGGGTTTCTGGTCCATCCAACAAAATCCAAGTTAGAACCATCCTAAAAAATTGATTATTTGGGATTTGTCAATGATTCATTTGATATGTCAGTGACTTTGCATACAGCCAAAGCTGTGGAGGTCAGAGAGGTCTGTACTAGTCTCGCTGGAAAACAATATCCCTCCATCCGGGAAGTAGCCAGTGTTATTGGTAAATTGGTGGCGGCTTTCCCTGCAGTGGAGTTTAGACCCCTGCACTATCAAAGTCTGCAACAAGCTAGAGAACAAGCACTTAAAGAACATGCAGGTAATTTTGATAGACCTATGCAGTTACCAGCCAGAGCCATCGCTGAATTACAATGGTGGATTATCAATATTGTACAAACTACCAAAAACATTTTCGTTTAGCAACCTTCAGTGGTTTTACAAACAAATGTGAGTGCTCTGGGATGGGGAGCCATGGACAACGCGTCTAGCTGTGGTGGTAGATGGAAAGTGCAAGAGGATTTAATCGTGCACAGACATGGTATAAATTACTTAGAATTGCTGGGTGCATTCTATGGATTAAAAGCTTATTGTTCAGCAATGAATAATTTAAATGTTCAGCTCCAGATTGACAATACCACGGCTGTTGCATATATCAATCGCATGGGAGGAATAAATCAGTATCATGTGATAATCTGGATAACCTCATGTGGCACTGGTGTATTTCCAGAAACATCTGGGTCTCAGCTATAGAAAGCAGGCCAGGAATGGCCGGAACCAAAGCAAGCTTTAAAGCATATCTTGTTGACCAAACGTTATGTGTAGTTACGTACCCGAGTCAATATATCAAGGTAACTAAGAGTCTCAGAGGCTCTGAAACAGCAATGCTCATCTGTCACAAAAACCCTCATAAAAAGGTGTCGGTACAAACTATTTCTAGATGGCTAAAACAGGTGCTGGAGTAGACACTCATGTGTTTAAATCTCACTCCACCAGGGCGGCATCAACATCCGCAGCAAAGGCGCAGGACGTGCCTCTAGACCAAATCCTCGGGGCCGCAGGATGGTCTAAGGAGTCAACCTTTTCAAAATTTTATGATAAACCTGTCCTGACAATGCCAGGGTTTGGGCATGCTGTTCTGGGTTTGGTTTGATTTTCTTTATCTTTATAAATGTCATTTGTAATTTCCCCTGGGACAGAGGGTTATTACTGTTTTGTTTGTTATTATTATTAAAATAATTATTGGATAATTCGAAGCAATGTTCAATACATTATTTATTCACTACTGTGTCAACTGAAGCAGTGTGTCGTATGGAATGGATCTATGACATGAAATCACAGAGCTTTGAAATCTTCACGTAGTCACTCACATGACTCCGAAGTAAAATAGTAAGATTAAAGGAGAATTTACCAGTTTGAAGTTTGATCTTTATTTTATGAGGAGTTACGATGAGGGATTACGTGCCCTCTGCTCCCGGCCCTCATAATCACAAAGATCATCTGGTAGTTCTAGTCTTCTGAATGCCTTACTATATCATCTAGACTATAGTTTCTGTGTTTTCACGCCGCTGCTTTGAAGTATGATGTGCATGTGCCTGGCGGGGCTTCTTCACGTAATCCCTCAACGCAACTCCTCATAAAATAAAGATCAAACTTCAAACTGGTAAGTTCTCATTTAATCTTACTATTCTACATTTCATTGAACATTGCCCCATTTGATCTGTGTTTTCATAACTCTGTCTCACTCTCCCCTGACTCTCAGTCTGAAGCAGTTTCTTCCTAGCTATTATCAGGCAACTGAATTATCATACCACAACCAGGGAGCAGTCCTGAACTACAATCTACCTCATTGGTGACCCTCAGACTATCCTTGATCGGACTTTGCTGGCTTAACCTTGCACTAAACATTATTCCCTTATCATGCATCCTTAAACTTATTCCCTTACAGTGTAAATGGCTCGATTGTAATCATGTATTGTCCTTCTGGTGACTGGTTAGCACGCAACAAAAGCTTTTCACTCGACCTCGGTACATGTGACAATAAACTACACTAAGGGCCTCGACCCAAAACGTCACCCATTCTTTCTCTGCAGAGATGCTGCCTGTCCCGCTGAGTAAGTCCAGCATTTTGTGTCTACATTTGATTACGCTGAAGGGTTCAGAGCTAAGGAACCACAACGGAAAATAACAAAGTGGATGAAGTGTGGCGAACGTTCCAACCAATGGCTTGTGATAAAAGTTACCAATCAGGCCATCAATGTAATTGCTAGTTGGGTATCTTTCTGACATTTTAAACCATGGTGGAGCTTGATGAGAGGCTGGGGATTGATTTATAGATGTGAAATGAGATGTTAGAGCGTAATTGTCTTTTCCTGTTTCTAAAACTTCCGCGGCTCCTAAATGGTTGAAAAACAATGAAAAAAAAACAAAGAAGTGGATCTGTCTTGGAATGAGTAATGAAGCGGCCTTCTCAATTATTAAAGGCATACTTTAATTCTGTAATAACTTCTCCATGTCTCTGGAGCAATAGCGAGCTGACTGACATTTAAATCAATCCCTTTCATTCCCTTTTTATTGCTTCTCATTATTTTCTGCGCCATGTGTTTCTGGTTAAGTGGGTGGCTGGACAGCACTTATCCTTCCTGCCCTGTCTCTCCCTTCCTTTGATTTGCCGTCACCCCCAACAGTGTGTCCTCACACTTGGACCAGACATGCAAAGGCCCCGACGTCTGATCCAGGTAGGAGGTTGGAAGGGGAAGGTCAACCAATGTTCTGACCCTTCAGAAGAACAGGATTGATGGGGGCTGCTGGCTAGACGCTGGACAGGATATTGTTCTTTGACCTGCTTTATAAACCTTGCATTGAATTACCTGTCTGGTATTAAACAGGATAAAGGGATACATGACATCATCTCACTTCAAAGAAAATCTCCACAGTCACCCATAACCTCAAAGGTTTTCTAAATCAATTAATAAAGACTGACGAAAGTCCTCAGTCTTCTCCAAAGAAGAGGCCCCACGCTGTCTAATGGACCGCCACGTGGTGGCTTGAAAGAACAGCGTTCCAATTAACGAGTAGGAACATGTGTCAATTAATGCCAGACACTTTGCCGAGGGCCCTGGGGGAATGATGCTGAGAAGTTGATCTTGTCAGACGGTGCCAAAGGGTGACCAATGGGAATGGTCAACAAGATTTTCCCTCTTTTGTAATCAACGGGGCCATCAAACCATGTCAGTTGCATATTCTGCACTTTGGTTTCATCCCTCCTCTCCCACCGAGACCATTAGTAGGATTCCCCTTGCCCTCATCTGTTACGCAGACCAGTGCTAGGGTTCCCCTTCCCTCATCTCTCTCCAAACACACCTCCACTTTCAACAGGTCATTCTTTATCATTGCAGCGGCTTTCAACATGATGTCACTGCCAGGCATGTCCTCCCGTTTCCACCAGTTCAGATCTGTTCTCTGTGCAACGCACTTTGTCCGCAACACTCCTCCCAATGACACCTCTGTGCAACACAAGAGGTGCTCCCTATTATTGAGGGAGAACCCCTCTGAACAAAACACTGTGCACAATTCCACTTTGGACTGCTGCATGTGGTGGACCTGACATTGCAAAACCTAATGCAGGTCGGGTAGCTGCTTAATCACCATCTCCTTTCACTCTGCAGAGCAATCCTGCTTTTCCAGTTGCCTGACACTTTTAATTCTTCATCCTCCTCTCTCTGTGATATTTCTGCCATGGCCCACCCACACTGTTCCAACAAGTTCATAAGTTCCAACAGTTATAGGAGCAGCATTAGGCCATTCAGCTCATCAATTCTATTTCACCATTCAATCGCGGCTGATCTATCTTTCTCTCTGCACTCCTTCCCCTCCCTTCTCCCTGTTACCCCTGACACCCTTATAATCAAGAATTTGGCAATCTCCACCTCAAAAATATCCATTGACGGTCTCCACAGCAATGGGTTTCACAGATTCACCACCCTCTCACTGAAGAAATTTCTCCTCATCTCCTTTCTAAAGGTAAGTCCTTATATTCTGAGGCAGTGCCCGCTCGTCCTAGACTCTCCCACTAGTGGAAATATCCTCTCCACATCCACTCTATCCAGGCTTTTCCTATTCAGTAAGTTTCAATGAGGTTTCCCCTCATCCTTCTAAACTCCAGCAAGTGCAGACCCAGTGCCGTCAAACGCTGGTCATATGTTAACCCAATCATTCCTGGGATCATTCTCGTAAACCTCCTCTGGACAAAGTTCAGTTTAAGCCTGAAGAACAACTTCACATTGCAATTGTGCAGGTTACAGCACGCAGGACTTAACAATGAGATTTTCAGAAAATCAGCCTTTCCAGTGTATTTACAGTTATAAGTATGACATATTCTCAGAGAGCAATTGGAGGAGCTCAGTGGGTCAGGCAACATCTGTGGAGGGAACGTACGGGTGACTGGTTTAGTGAAAGGTCTGAACATCAATTGTGCATTTCCCTCCACACGCGCTGCCTGGCCTGCTGACTTGGTCCAATTGCTCTGAATCTTTACTCCATATTTCAGCATCTGCAGTCTCTTGTGCCTCCGTTTTAATGCTCCACTACAAAGTCTCTTCGAGGTAAGATTTCCTTTTCTCAACCAAGATGAATGGTCTCGACTCGAAATGCCAACTCTTCATTACCCTTCATAGATGCTGCCTGACCCTCAGAGCTCCTCCAGCTACCACTTAGTATTTGCTACCGATTCCAGTAGCTGAGGTCTGTTCTTGCTTTAAGCAGTGATCTCATCACTGCTCTCTCCACAGACACTGCCTGAGCTGCTGGGTGGAGCATTCCAGCGTTGTTTCAGGTGATTCTATCACGGTGGCGCAGCATTCCAGTTGCTGCCATACATGCCGGAGACCCAGGTTCATCCCGACTACGGGTGCTGTCTCTACGGAGTCTGTACGTTCTTCCCGTGACCTGCATGGGTTTTCTCCGAGATCTTTGGTTTCCTCCCACACTCCAAAGACATACAGGTATGTAGGGTAATTGGCTTGGTATAAATGTAAATTGTCCCTAGTGTGTAGGATAGTGTTAGTGTGCGGACTCGGTGGGCCGAAGGGCCTGTCTCTAACCAACTAACTAAACTTACAGTAACCTAATAGTTCTGTATCTCACAGTTGCAGCAGTATTTAGTTTTCTCTCTCCTCTGTCCCCATTCACCTGCCTCCATGGAGATCACCTGTAAGTAAGTCTCCATCTCAGTCTCCCAACCAGCACCGCCACCTCCTTTGCCTTTCAGCCTCTGCATCCCCACAACAGCCAATGCGTTACAAAGCTCGGAGACCTTTGGAATAAATTGGAGTAAAAGAGACTTTGAGGTGTCCTTCACACTTTGTAGACACGGGGGTAAGGAGGTGGAACCAGAAGGAAAATATCAGACCGCTGACCCTATTAATATTAATGAGGGAAAGCAATACAACGCATGCAGCGCCAGAGACCCGGGTTCAATCCCGACTACAGGCGCTGTCTGTACGGAGTTTGTACGTTCTCCCCGTGACCTGCCTGGGTTTTTCCGAGATCTTCAGTTTCCTCCCACACTCCAAAGACGTACAGGTTTGGAGGTTAATTGGCTTGGTAAATGTAAAAATTGTCCCTAGTGAGTGTAGGATCATGTTAATGTGTGGGGATCGCTGGTCGACGTGGACCTGATGGGCCGAAGGGCGTTTCTGCGCTGTATCTCTAAATTAAACTAAACAAGAACATTTGAAAGATATTATTTTTCATCCATCGTCTTATCCCAGATGAAGTTTACAAAACAACCAGTCATGGAAGGTTTTGACCCGAAACGTTGCCTATTTCCTTCGCTCCATAGATGCTGCCTCGCCTGCTGAGTTTCTCCAGCATTTTTGACTACCTTTGATTTACCAGCATCTGCAGTTCCTTCTTAAACAGAGTCAGAGAGTGATACAGTCTGGAAACAGGCCCTTCGGCCCAACTTGCCCACACCGACCAGAGAGCAGTGCTGAACTACTATCTACCTCTTTGGTGACCCTTGGACTATCCTTGATCGGACTTTGCTGGCTTTATCTTGCACTAGACGTTATTCCCTTATTTTGTATCTATACACTGTAAATGGCTCGATTATAATCATGTACTGTATATCTGCTGGCTGGTTAGCACACAACAAAAGCTTTTCACTGTACCTCGTTACACGTGGCAATAAACTAAACAGAACTAATCTAAACTGCAAAGTCCAGGGACCAACACATATTGCTCAATGAGATTGCCTATTTTTATTTATAATTAGGAGATTAATATTGCCCTTATGTCACTTTATTCATGCATTTTGTCCATAAACAAAGCAGCCTGTGATAGTAATGAGACCCGCGGGGCCTGTACCAACACAGTGTCCAGTGCAATCATTAACTCACGCCCAATGTTTGGGAAATGTTCTCCTCCATCACTCCTTTGTTAAACTAGACAAGATTCATTTTAAATACCTAATTCTGGTCCCCATCCTCACACACAGTAAGTGTTAGAATCACCCTGAAGACAACGAGGCAGTCATTATATTCAGTGACCATATAGCCAGCAAATGTCTTGCAAATGTCCCTTAACACCTTAGACTAATCATCAATAATGAGACCACGTCAAGGAACCTTACGTCCTATCCATCAGCACTGGCATCGTGAAATAACACTGAAGTGAGACTTGAATGTCATAGGATACTGATTTTTTTTTAATGCTGAAGAAGGGTCTCAACCTGAAACGTCACCCATTCCTTCTCTCCAGAGATGCTGCCTGTCCAGCTGAGTAATTCCATCTTTTGGTGTCCATCTTCAGTTTAAACCAGCATCTGCAGTTCCTTCCTCCACATTTTTCATATTCATGATGGCAAAGTTGCAAAATAAAACTTTAATGGATAGAACATGGAACAGTTCAGCACAGTAACAGGCCCTTCGGTCCACAATGTCTGTGCCCAACAAGGTGTCTGGACCAACCCTTATCTGCCTGCACATAATCCATATCTGTCAAATCCCTAATTGTCACTATCATATGTATCTCCCCCACAATGCCAGGCAGAGAGTTCCAGGCACCCACCACCCTCTGAGTAAGAAACCTGCCCCGTGGGGTCGGTGGAGCAGCGGTGGTGTTGCTGCCTCACAGCGTCAGAGACCCGGGTTCAATCCTGACTACAGATGTTGTCTGTACCGAATGGGTATGTTCTCCCCGTGACCTGCGTAGATTTTCTCCGGGATCTTCAATTTCCTCACAAACTCCAAAGACGTAGTATAATTGGCTTGATATGAATGTTAATTTGTCCCCAGTGTGTGTAGGATAGTGTTAGTGTGGGGGTGGGAGATTGCAACATTCACGTGGTCCGCCTTGTTTTGACGAATGCAAACAACCTGGCATACACAATCAAATAGGACCAAATAGAACAATAGAGACATAGACTCTGAGGTCGACCATCGCCTGAGTTGGTCCAGCGGAGCCTACGCCAGATTCAGGAAAAGAGGCTTTGAAGACCGAGACCTAAAGGCTCAAACTAAACTGCTGTCTACAGAGCTGTTGTCCTCCCCATCCTGTTGTAGGGAGCCGAGTCATGGACCACCTACAGCAGGCACCTGAGAGCCCTGGAACAACACCGTCAAGGATCCTCACGAAAGATTCTGAGGATCAGCTGGGAGGACAAACGCTCCAACATCAGCGTTTTGGAGGAAGCCAACATGACCAGCATCACCACCACAATAATGCAGCACCAACTTCGATGGACTGGCCATGTCATCCGCACGTCCAACACATGTCTCCCTAAACACATCCTGTACTCTCTACTGAAGGAAGGTCAGCGAGCCCCCCGCGGGCCAAAGAAACGCTTCAAGGACAACATATACCATATAACAATTACAGCACGGAAACAGGCCCTCTCGGCCCTTCCAGTCCGTGCCGACCATTTATTTTCCCCTAGTCCCATCTACCTGCACTCAGACCATACCCCTCCATTCCCTTCCCGTCCATATACCTATCCACTTTACTTTTAAATGTTAAAATCGATCCTGCCTCCACCACTTCTGCTGGAAGATCATTCCACACAGCCACCACTCTCCGAGTAAAGAAGTTCCCCCTCATGTTACCCCTAAACTTCAGTCCCTTAATTCTCATGTCATGCCCTCTTGTTTGAATCTTCCCTACCCTCAATGGGAAAAGCTTATCCACGGCAACTCTGTCTATCCCTTTCATCATTTTAAAGACCTCAATCAAGTCCCCCCTTAACCTTCTGCGCTCCAAAGAATAAAGACCTAACTTGTTCAACCTACTGTTCAGCAGTCTGAAGAAATTCCACATCACATCGAGCAACTGGGAGCTCATTACACTGGACAGGCGCTCCTGGAGGACATCTGTGCAGGAAGGAGCTGCACGTCACAAAATGGAACTACGCCGTGTCGCAGAGACAAAGCGACAGCACTGTGAGGAAAGAGAGAGAGAAGGGGGCTCGATGACTACCGACCACCGCCCGTCTCCACTGCCCACGTTGCACCAAGGTGTGTGGATCGCGGAGCGGCCTCTACAGACACCTGCAGACCCACAAGTAGACGACCCTATGGAGAGGAGAGGACAGTCATCCTCGTTTCCAGTGATCACTGATAAAGAGAACAAGTTGTCCCACAACTTTAGGCTGTGCACGCCGTACGCAAGAAGACGTGCTAGTGTGCAGGATCGCTGGTCGATGCGGACTCAGTGGGCCGAAGGGCCTGTTTCACTTAACTAAATTGAATAAAAACTAAGCATCTCCTTTAAACAGTGCTCCTCTCATCTTAAAGCTCTCCCCTAGTATTGATATTCCCAACCTGGAGAATAGATTTTAAGCGTCAACCAAAAAAAAAAATCAAAGAATTTAATTAGCTTTATTAACCAAAGCAGGCTAGAATGTATATTTTATCCAACACTATCTGGTGAAGTATTGACTTTAACTCATTGAGACTTGTGGCAGGTGAGGTGCTGAGCGACATGCAGGCGATGGTTAAATTTCTTATCTCTGCAGAGATCAGAGACATTTCAGTTCCCACTCCACATTCACACCATCTCCCCGAGTCAAAACCTTCTATGTATCTCCTCACTAAAGTATCTTCCTCCTAAACCCCTTCCTCACTTTCTTTAATTTAGTTAAGTTTAGTTCAGATATACAGTACAGCCTTCGGCAACAGGCCCTTCGGCCCACTGAGTCCGCACTGCCCAGTGATCCTCGCACACAAATACTATCCTACACACACGTGGGTCAATTTTACATCGATACCAAGCCAATTAACCTATAACCTGTACGTCCTTGGAGTGTAGAAGGAAAGCGGAGATCTGGGCGAAAACTCACGCAGGTCACGGGGAGAACGGACAAACTCTATACAGAGAAGCACCCGTAGTCAGGGTCGTACCCGGGTCTCCGGCGCTGTGAGGCAGTAGCTCTACCGTTACGCCACCGTGTCGCTCTTTGCAATCATTGTAACTTGGCTACTTTTCACCACAACAACACCAGCCCAATAATGTTGTTTTTTCTCTTCACTTTATCATGGTTATAAAATTATCAATTAAACCTCACCCGAACTTGACTTGCTCTACCAGAAATAACGCAGGACTCTCACATCTATTTCATTGCTACAATTGTCTGTTCCAGATGTAAGGACGAAAGATGCAGGAGCAGGAGCAGGTCATGCAGCCCCTGGAGTACTTCCCGTTGTTCAATTATATCAAGGATGACCTGATCTCGGCCTCAGATTCACCTTCCTGCTGGTTCTCCCTCAGAAATATTCAATGAGTCAGAGCCCACACCTCATCAGTTCACTAGTTCTATATTATCCCACTTTCTTATCAATTCCAATATTTTAAAACTACAGAGTATTTTCCTCACCTCCCAATGGACAATTCCTCCTGAAACTGCAGTGCCTTCCATAATGTTTGGGACAAAGACCCATCATTTATTTATTTGCCTCTGTACACCATAATTTGAGATTGTAATAGAAAAAAATCACATGTGGTTAAAGACACCTTGTCAGATTTTAATAAAGGCCATTTTTATACATTTAGGTTTCACCATGTAGAAATTACAGCAGTGTTTATACATAGCCCCCCCATTTCAGGGCACCATAATGTTTGGGACACATGGCTTCACAGGTGTTTGTATTTGCTCAGGTGTGTTTAATTGCCTCCTTAATGCAGATGTAAGAGAGCTCTCAGTACCTAGTCTTTCCTCCAGTCTTTCCATCACCTTTGGCAATGAACGTTAAAGTGAACGTGCCAATGAACGTCAAAGTAGCCATTATGAGACTGAGAAACAAGAATAAAACTGTTAGAGACATCAGCCAAACCTGCGGCTCTCCAAAATCAACTGTTTAGAACATCATTAAGAAGAAAGAGAGCACTGGTGAGCTTACTAATCGTAAAGGGACTGGCAGGCCAAGGAAGACCTCCACAGCTGATGCCAGAATAATTATCTTAAAAATATAGAAAAATCCCCAAACACCTGTCCGACAGATCAGAAACATTCATCGGGTGTCGGGTGCGGATTTGTCGATGACCACTGTCCGCAGAAGACTTCATGAACAGAAATGCAGTGGCCATACTGCAAGATGCAAACCACTGGTTAGCCGCAAAAATAAGATGGCCAGGTTACAGTTTGCCAAGAAGTGCTTAAAAGAGCAACCACAGTTCTGGAAAATGGTCTTGTGGACAGATGAGATGAAGATTAACTTATATCAGAGTGATGGCAAGAGCAAAGTATAGAGGAGAGAAGGAACTGCCCAAGATCCAAAGCAAACCACCTCATCTGTGAAACACGGTGGTGGGGGTATTATGACCTGGGCATGTGTGGCTGCTGAAGATACTGGCTCACTTATCTTCATTGATGATACAACTGCTGAAGGCAGTAGCATAATGAATTCTGAAGTGTATAGACACATCCTATCTGCTCAAGTTCAAACAAATGCCTCAAAACTCATTGGCCAGCAGTTAATTCTACAGCAAGACAATGATCCCAAACATTCTGCTAAAGCAACAAAGGAGTTTTTCAGATGTAAAAAATGGTCCATTCTTGAGTGGCTAATCACCTGATCTGAATCTAATTGAGCATGCCTTTTATATGCTGAAGAGAAAACTGAAGGGGACTAGCCCTCAAAACAAGCATAAGCTAAAGATGGCTGCAATACAGGCCTGGCAGAGCATCACCAGAGAAGACACCCAGCAACTTGTGATGTCCATGAATCACAGACTTCAAGCAGTCATTGCAGTCAAAGGATATGCAACAAAATACTGAACATGACTACTTTCATTTACATGATGTTGCTGTGTCCCAAACATTAAGGTGCCCTGAAATGGGGGGGGTGCTATGTACTGTCTAAACCTTGTTGTAATTTCTACATGGTGAAATTAAGTGTATAAAAATGGCCTTTATTAAAATCGGACAATGTGCACTAAGCCACATATGATTTTTTCTATCTCAAATCTCAAATTGTGCAGTACAGAGGCTAATAAATAAATGATGGGTCTTTGTAGAGGGCACTGTATGTCCCTTAGTTCTGAATTCCGCAACAAAGGGAAGCATGTCAACATCTATCCTTGCACCTCCTCCAACCTCATCTGCTGTATCTATTGTTCTCGGATTGGACTCCTATATATCGGTTGACACCTGTAGTTCCTTCCCTCAGATCTATCCTGGCAAACCCCCTCCCAATCTTATGATTCAATCAGATCACATTACATGATTCTCAACTCCAAATCTGCCCAATCGTTCATCAAAATCGTTCGTCCTTCATCCGAGGAACCAACCGAGTGATATTTCCTGGTTTGGCCTCACCAAGACATGTATTTTTGTCTCGAGACGAATCTACTCTCTTGCAATAAAGGCCAATAGTTCATTTGCCTTCCTTTTAACTTGCTGGCTCTGCATGCTCACGTACTGGGCTGCAATCACTAAAATCCATGCTGGTGAATCGATGTTGAATACTTTGTAGAGTTCTCATATACTCTCAAGAACAGAAAGTAGTAAATTCTCATGGTGGACTAATCAGGTGCAATTGTCAAGTTAATCTGATTGTGTCTCCAGAACAGTTTAACCTTATGAACCAAAGATACACTTGCTTCAATTGTTTCTGTTTACAGATACACCATGGAAACCCAGTCGCCCATGAGCCCACTGAGTCCACGCCGATCGCCAATCACTTGTTCACACTAGTTCCACATGATCTCACTTTCCCACCCACTCCCGGCACACATGGGGCAATTTACAGAGAGCCGATTAACATACAAACCCACACGCCATTGGGATGTCCCAGAGGAAACCCACGAGGACACTGTGAGAACGTGCAAACTCCACACAGTCAGCACCCAAGGTAAGGATCGAACCTGGGTCTCTGGCACTGTGAGGCAGAGGCTCCAGCCACTGCACGACTGTTCTATTCATATTTTAATCAATGCCAAGGCCAGCATTTATGGCCCAATTCTAACTGTATGGAGAAGGTAGTGGTGAGCCACCTTTTTGGGCCACTGCAGACTGTGATTTGTCGGTGGTGGTGGTCCTGCTGTCCCTGTCTGTGACAAAAGCTGTGGTTGGGACCAGCCATCAGCGACAGACGGGTAAATAGTGAGCTGTAGATTATTCACACAGATGGCGCACACCACAGTCACCTTGTGTCAGTTTCAGAGCCAGAAAATCATTACGGTTATCAATAAAATGTATCAATATTATTGATATTTATAATTATTAACCATTTCTAAATGATGAGATGGGATGACAATCATTACAGCTCTTGTGACAGAAGTGGTTTTGAGCTTCTCAGATGGAACCGTACAGGCAAAAGCAGTAACAAAGGCTAATGATGTCACGCTTCATGACATATACTCCTTCATCTCCGCTGCTGATGAGAATCACTGGTTTAGAGCCCCACAGTTTAAGAATATGGGGTAGGTCATTTAGGACTGAGATGAGGAAAAACCTTTTCACCCAGGGAGTTGTGAATCTGTGGAATTCTCTGCCACAGAAGGCAGTGGAGGCCAATTGACTGGATGTTTCCAACAGAGAGTTGGATATAGCTCTGAAGTTCTAACGGGATCAAGGCATTATGGGGAGAAAGCAGGAACGGGATACTGATTTTGGATGATCAGCCATGATCATATTGAATGGCGGTGCTGGTTTGAAGGGCAAAATGGCCTACTTCTGCACCAATTTCTATGTTTCTAACCTATGATCATAATTTTTTTGAAGGGAAGAAGGGAAACATTGCTACCCAAGATGTCCTCCGAGTTACCCTGACTTGGAAATCTGTCTTCCGTTGAGTTTAGTTTATTGTCACGTGTACCGAGGTACAGTGAAAAGCTTTTGTTGTGTGCGCTAACCGGTCAGATACAATCGAACCATTCACAGATACATGACAAAGGGAATAACACGAATGACGAATAGGCCAGGATAAAGTTCGGAAAAGTCTGATCAAAGATAGTTGAAGGGTTTCCATTGAGGTTGATATTAACTCAGGACTGCTCTTTAGTTGTTGGTATGATGGTTGTTTTAGAGTTTTAGCATGGAACTGGCCGTTCAGTTCGCCGAGTCAATGCCGACCAGTGATCACCTGTTCACACTAGTTTTATGGGGATCATGACAGGAGCCTCCTTGTGACAATCCCCGGAAACAGCGACACGGTGCACTCAGTGGCACGTTGGGCGACCGATTCTGTCAACATGTTGGACGATGACGGAAGATATCAGCGAGACACACAATGTCTGACACACGAGCGAACAAACTAGTTCTATATTATCCCCCTTTCCCATTCATTTCTTGCACACTAGGGACAATTTGCCAAGGCCAATTTAGATCTAGTTTAAAGATACAGTATGGTAACAGGCTCTTCAGCCCACCAAATCCACGCTGACCATCAATCTTCAGTTCACACTAGTTCCTCACTACACACTCGGGGCAATTTACACAGGGCCAATTAACCTACAAATCTGCACGTCTTTGGAATTTGGGAGGAGATCGGAGCACGGGGAGGAAACCCACATGGTCATAGGGAGAACATGCACACTCCACACTGACAGCAGCCGAGGTCAGGATCAATCCCGGCTCTCTGGCGCTGTGAGGCAGCAGCTCTACCAGCTGCGCCACCGTACATTGCAGGCATGAAATCCTGAAACTCTCCACCTTGACAACTCGAGTAGAGGTTTCATTACCTGGATATGGTTGAAGGTAGCAATTTATTAACGCTGCCTCAAATGCTAGTCTTGCCCATTGAAAGCAACGTCATGTGAATACCAGATCAAGAATGATCTATTGCGTGCTTCTGTATGTGTATCTGACCACATGGAAGAATACCCAATGAGTTTTAACACCCAAAGGGGAAAGGGGAGCGCATGAAAATGAAGATGAAATTCAGAGACAGAGACATTGTTGTTCATTGTGGTACCTCTGGATTGAGGCTGTGGTGTATCGCCATGACGAGTGTTCCTGAAGAGAGAACAGTGCAACGTACAAATAAAGACAGAATTCGCAATTTTCTGCATTTCATAAGTTGTAGGAACAGAATTAGACCATTCGGCCCATCAAGTCTACTCCGCAATTCAATCATGGCTGATCCATCCTGCCCTCCCAACCCCATTCTCCTGCCTTCTCCCCATAACCTCTGACACCCGTAGTAATCAAGAACCTGTCAGTCTCTGCCTTACAAATATCCATTGACTTGGCCTCCACAGCCGTCTGTGGCAATGAGTTCCACAGATTCACCACCCTCTGACTAAGAAACTCCTCCTCATCTCCTTTCTTGTTCAGATGAAATGAAAAATCTGAAGTTTACAAAACATGCATGAGCAGCAGGTCTCTCTAGGAGTTACATCTGGAGTGTTGACCAGACTTTCTATCAGAAACTGTCGATCTACATCCCCCCAATATTTTCAGTTAATGTACCGCATGATGTGACTGGTGCATGATATGATTCATGGCGGCACAGCGGTAGAGTTGCTGCCTCACAGCGCCAGAGACCTGGGTCTGATCCTGACTATGGGTGCAAATCTGTATGGAGTTTGTACGTTCTCCCGTGATCTGCGTGGGTTTTCTCCGAGATCTTCGGTTTCCTCCCACGCTCCAAAGACGTTCAGGTTTGTAGGCTAATTGGCTTGGTATAAATGTAAATTGTCCCTAGTGTGTACGATAGTGTTAGTGTGCGGGGTATGCTGGTCAGCGCGGACTCGGTGGGCCAAAGGGCCTGTTTCCGCACTGTATCTCTGACCAACTAACTAAAATGACAGTAACCTAACAGTTCTGTATCTCACATTTGCAGCAGTATTTAGTTCTGTCTCTCCTCTGTCCCTATTCATCTGCCTCCTCTTAACCTCTGCCATAAATTTCCATTTCCCAAGAGCACATTGGGCGGCACAGTAGTGTAGCGGTAGAGTTACTGCCTCACAGCGCCAGAGACTCGGGTTCAATCTTGTCTATGTGTGCTGCCTGTACGGAGTTTATACGTTCTCCCCGTGACCTGCGTGTTTTTTATCCAGGTGCGCTGGTTTTCTCCTACAATCCAAGGACGTACAGGTTTGTAGGGTAATTGGCTTGGTTTAATTGTAAATTGTGTCTGCTGTGTGTAGGATGAAGTCAATGTACGGGGCTCGCTGGTTGGCAAGGACTCGATGGGCCGAAGGGACTGTTTCTCCAGAGCTCTGGATTGGTGGCTAACTAATTATTTTTTTAATTCACTGACAGTGTGATTGTCAACCGAACCACGGCTTAAACACGTCTCAAATGTTGTTGTCTGAACAATCTCACACATTGGTAGAATTCATCCCTCTGCCCAAACAATGACTTTATCGTACATCTCACAGGCAGCTCAGCGGTGCAGCGGATGGAGCTGCTGTCCCCCGGCACCAGAGACCAGACCTGGTTCCAACCTGACCTCGAGTCCTGTCCGTGTGGAGTTTGCACGTTCTCCCTGAGATGCGTGGGTTTCCTCAGGGGGGCTCCAGTTTCCTCCCACACCACAAAGACGTGCGGGTTTGTAAGTTAATTGATCTCTGTAAATTACTCCTAGTGTGTGGGGTGGAGGAGAAAGTAAGATAACATGGATCGATGGTCGGCGTGGACTCAGTGGGTTGAAAATCCAGTTTATATGCTGTGTCTCTAGACTAAAATTATCACAGGAGCATCTAGAATGGGCAGTCATGCTTCAGAAAAATCCATGTGGGGCGCTAGGCCAAATGAAGACTCCTCGAAGGACAAAGAATAAATTTGGACATCATTCAGTCATCATTTTAAGATGATACATTTCATCCTAGTGTTCACGTAATTGCTGAGAGATAAGAAAAAGTATCTTCCAATTTCTGTTCCATCTCTGATAATATTTACAGTTTGGATCAGGATGTCCACAGAAATGACACATTATGATTGCATTCTGAGCTTGTATGTGCTGAGACAGAGCCACTCACCCAGCTGGCTGCCAAATAATGGAAAACAATTTATACCAAGTTAGACACAGACTGCTGGAGTAATTCAGCGGGAGAGGCAGCATCTCTGGATAGAAGGAATGGGTGACGTTTCGGGTCGAGACCCTTCTTCAGAGTCAGTTTAAACCAGCATCTGCAGTTCCTTCCTGCACAATTTATAGCAAGTGTTCCCGATTCCCACAAAACCACACAACAGATTACCATTGTAAGAGGCATCGTCTGGGAATGAGGAGGGCAGTACTGAAGCACGGGGAAGAAATATCCAAGAATTGAAGTTGTAAAGGAGTGTCAGATGGCCAACAATATAAATGTTTATTACCGAAGCTTCAAACAGATAAATAGCATTGTGGAATTGATATTGACAAATTCTTCTTCATGTCAAAAACACACAAGGGAAATCCGCCCTCAGATGAGGCAGTGGAGGTTCAAAACAGGAACAGATTGATTGAAACATGCAGCATGGAAACAGGCCTTTCGGCCTACAGTCCACCCCGACCATCGATCACCCGTTCACACTAGTTCCATCTTATCCCACTTTCTCATCCACTCGCTACACACGAGGGGGCAATTTACAAGGGCCAATTAACCTACAAACCCGCACGTCTTTGGGATGTGGGAGGAAACCGGAGCACCTGGAGGGAACCCACGTGGTCACTTGGAAATGTTGAAATTCCACACATACATCATGCAAGGTTTGGATTGAACACAGGTCTCTTATTCCTTGGTGTGCAGGAGGCTGAAGGGTGATCTTATGGAGGTGTATAAGATCACGAGGGGTATAGATAGGATGAATGCAAAGACTTTTGCCCAAAGTAGGGAAATCAAGGACCAGGTTTAAAGTGAGAGGGGAAAGATTTAATTGGAAATTGAGGTGTAACTTTGTCATGCAGAGGGTGGTGGGTGTATGGGACAACCTGCCAGAGGAAGTGGTTGAGGCAGGAACTAGAACAATATTTAAAAAATATTGGATAAGAAAGGTTTAGAGGATTACGGGCCAAATGCAGCCAACTGGGACTAGTGTAGATGGACATTTTGGTCAGCATGGGCAAGTTGGACATGGGCTGTTTCTATGCTGTATGGTTCTCAGACAAACCCCAATCATGAGATATTAGTAAGAATACAAATAACACTACAGAAAAAACAAATTTCAAGCAAAATATATTGTGGAAATATATTTGTCCACAGCCAGACATTACAGTTTTTAACCACGAGTAGTTGCTCTACACAACAGCCTAAAATCTGCAGCCTCCCTTTGATCTGGTATTTCGTTGGTTCACATGCTTGATCAATGGTGTTTTATCATTAATGTGTTATTATTATCAATGTTTACTGAGTCCAGCTAATGGGAATGGCTACCAAGGGGAGGACCACACCAACATCTCTGTCAGATACATCGAGCCCTTCAGTCCTTTGAGGGCAATTATAAAACATATCCACATTCTTTTTAGTTTTATGCCGTTCTCTTCCTTTCCTTTTCCGGCTCTGGACTTTAAATGTATCTCTTCCTCCTCTTCTCCCAGCCCTCTTCTAAGCTTTTCCCTTTCTTTGATGCTGGTGCACTGCCTGTCTCATCAGTGGTGACATCAATAAAGTCAAACAAGGACTGCGACATGGTGTTATGAACAAACTGTGTGAAGATCCGGCTAACGGAATCAAGGGATATGGGGAAAAAGCAGGAACGGGATACTGATTCAGCCATGAACATATTGAATGGCGGTGCTGTCTCAAAGGGCCGAATGGCCTACTCCGGGAACCTATTTTCTATGTTTCTATGTTTCTAAGATCATTGCACTCATTTCCATATCTCTTTACGTCTGTGATCATAGATATTGGCATATTAACAACTGAACGATTAAATGGGGGGCTGCACCTCTAGACCTTAATAGGGGGCAACTGAACCTTAAATGGGGGCAACCACCGACTCCACAGTCAAAAAGGCCCAACAGAGGATGTACTTCCTGCGGCAGCTGAGGAAGCACAATCTGCCACAGGCAATGATGGTCCAATTCTACACGGCCATCGTAGAGTCTGTCCTCACCTTTTCCATCATGGTCTGGTTTGGCTCAGCCACCAAGCATGACATCCAGAGGCTGCAGCGAATCGTCCGATCAGCTGAGAAGGTTATTGGCTGCAACCTTTCCTCCATTGACGAACTGTACACTGCAAGGGCCAGGAAGCGAGCGGGAAAGATAATCTCTGACCCCTCTCACCCTGGCCACAAACTCTTTGAATCACTTCCCTCTGGAAGGCGACTCCGGACTGTCAACGCTGCCACAGCCAGACATAAAAACAGCTTTTTTCCAGCTTTTTCTACTCAATAACCAGAGATCTGTAGCCTCCTTTTGCTCTGGTATTTTATTTAATTCACATGTTTTGTTATTAATGTTTAATGATTTATGTGGCATTCCTAACTGTCACTGTATGTCATGTTGTCACTTGCGGGCGGAGCACCAAGGCAAATTCCTTGTATGTGAATACTTGGCCAATAAAATTATTCATTCATTCATTTATTCAAAGTTTGATGTTATTTGTTTGGTAAAGGGGGTACATTTGGTGTGAATCAGTACCTTTGTGCAGCTCTGCAAGTCTTCGGTTGCTTAGTTGGGTTTAGAGATACAGCACGGAAACAGGCCCTTCGGCCCACTGAATGCATGCTGACCATCGATCACCCCTTCACACTAGTTATATGTTATCCCACTTTCATATCCGCTTCCTACACACTCGGGGCAATCTACCGAGACCAATGAACCTACAAATCTGCATGTCATTGGTACGTGGGAGCAAAACGGAGCATCCGGAGGAAACCCACCTTGTTATAAAGAGAACATGCAAGCTCCACATGGACAGCACCCAATGTCAGGATTGAACCAGGGTCTCTGACGCCGTGAGGTAGTAGCTCTACTCGCCGCGCCACTGTGCCATCCCCCACACCATGTCTGTTGTGGGGATTGTGTTCCCCATTATTAGACATTATTAACTTATTAGACAATATACAATAGACAATAGGGGGTTACACAAAAAGCTGGAGAAACTCAGCGGGTGCAGCAGCATCTAAGGAGCGAAGGAGATAGGCGATGTTTCGGGTCGAGACCCTTCTTCAGAGTAGGCCATTTGGCCCTTCGAGCCAGCACTGCCATTCAATGTGATCATGGCTGATCATCCACAATCAGTACCCCGTTCCTGCCTTCTCCCCATATCCCCTGACTCCGTTATCTTTAAGAGCCCTATCGAGCTATCTCTTGAAAATATCCAGAGAACCATCCTCCACTGCCCTCTGAGGCAGAGAATTCCAAGACTCACCACTCTCTGTGTGAAAAAGTGTTTCCTCGTCTCCGTTTTAAATGGCTTACCTCTTATTCTTAAATATGTGTGGCCCCTGGTTCTGGACACCCCCAACATTGGGACCATGTTTCCTGCTTCTAGCATGTCCAAACCCTTAATAATCTTACATGTTTCAATAAGATCCCCTCTCATCCTTCTAAACTCCAGAGTAAACAAGCCCAGCCGCTCCATTCTCTCAGCGTTTGACAGTCCCACCATCCCGGGAATTAACCTGGTGAACCTACGCTGCACTCCCTCAATAGCAAGAATATCCTTCCTCAAATTAGGGGACCAAAACTGCACACAATACTCCAGGTGTGGTCTCACTAGGGCCCTGTACAACTGCAGAAGGACCTCTTTGCTCCCAATACTCAACTCCTCTTGTTATGAAGGCCAATATACGGTTTCTATGGACTTTGTTAGAGCATAAGGAACAGTTAGTCACACGACACAATGGGTGACTACCTCCAAGTCCTATGTATTGTTTACCAACAAAGTTCCATCTACCACTGTCATGAGTAGCAGAGCTCGATACAGGCACCAGGAGGAGAGAATTAGTCTTTTCATCCCAGTTTAACTTCACTGTCGATTCCTTCCTGTTGTGATTGATTGTGCAGGTGGGTGCCTTATCCATTGGAGTATTCTCCTTTACACAATTAACAATTAATTGATGAAGCAGAGTACTTATGTAAATGAAGTTTCTAATCCAACTCATCAATTGGACTGGATTTAAATCGGTGCCAGGAGCTTTAAGTCTTTAGGCAGTCTATTAATATTTGCCTTTATTGTGCTGGAGATTGCCTCAGCTCAATGTCACTATCACAAGTGAACATTGTGTACTAATCTGGACAACACGGGTTACAAATTGTACCATGCAGCGTCATGAACTTAATGTAAAACATGTTCTCTGTAATGACTTCCCATACTTTGGAAATGTAATCATAGCCCTTCCTGCCAATGGCAGGTTTATGCCAGGAGAGACTGAGCACATTTGAGTGGTGCCAGTCAGTAGTTTGATTCCCAGTGCAGGTGGCGTTGGTGCTGACTGATCCCTGTTGCGAAGATAGACACAAAATGCTGGAGTAACTCAGCGGGACAGGCAGCATCTCTGGATAGAGGGAGTGGGTGATGTTTCGGGACGAGACCCTTCTGAGTCTGAAGAAGGGTCTCGACCTGAAGCGTCACACATTCCTTCTCCACAGAGATGCTGCCTGTCCCGCTGAGTTACTCCATGTGTGATTTTATGTCAATCTTTGTGTTTTATTGTCATAAATCACAGACAGAACAATGACATTCTTACTTGCAGCAGCACAACGGAATCTGTATACGTAGTCCTCTGTAAACAATGTAACAACCACAACATTACAGTATATATAGGCAATCAAGAACTGGAAAACACAGGTTTAAGGTGAGAGCAGAAAGATTCATAGGAACCTTTCCACAGACAGTGGTGGGTATATGGAATGAGCTGCCAGAGGAGGTAGTTGGGACATTTGAAAGACATTTGGACAGGTACATGATAGGAAAGGGTTAGAGGAATTATGCGTTAGACGGGATAAGCTTAGATAAGCATTTGGTCGGCATGAGGGCCTGCTTTTCTGCTCTACGGCTCCAAAAATCCATTGCTTGTTCACCTGTTTGTGATGTTCTTACCTTCCTCCAACAGCTGCTGAATCCTTGTGGGCCTGTAGTGTGTGGTCCTGCAGTGTGTGGGCCTGTAGTGTGTGGGCCTGTAGTGTGTGGGCCTGGAGTGTGTGGGCCTGTAGTGTGTGGCCTGTAGTGTGTGGGCCTGTAGTGTGTGGTGAGTGTGTGGGCCTGTAGTGTGTGGGCCTGTAGTGTGTGGGCCTGGAGTGTGTGGGCCTGTAGTGTGTGGGCCTGTAGTGTGTGGGCCTGTAGTGTGTGGTGAATGTGTGGGCCTGTAGTGTGTGGGCCTGCAATATGGGGCTTGCAGTGTGTGGGCCTGTAGTACGTGGGCCTGTAGTGTGTGGGCCTGTAGTGTGTGGGCCTGTAGTGTGTGGTGAATGCGTGTGGCCTGTAGTGTGTGGGCCTGTAGTGTGTGGGCCTGTAGTGCGTGGTGAGTGTGTGGGCCTGCAGTGTGTGGGCCTGTAGTGTGTGGTGAGTGTGTGGGCCTGCAGTGTGTGGGCCTGTAGTGTGTGGGCCTGTAGTGTGTGGGCCTGTAGTGTGTGGGGAGTGTGTGGGGAGCGTGGGGAGTGTGTGGGCCTGCAGTGTGTGGGCCTGTAGTGTGTGGGCCTGTAGTGTGTGGGACTGGAGTGTGTGGGCCTGGAGTGTGTGGGCCTGTAGTGTGTGGGCCTGTAGTGTGTGGGCCTGTAGTGTGTGGGGAGTGTGTGGGGAGCGTGGGGAGTGTGTGGGCCTGTAGTGTGTGGGCCTGTAGTGTGTGGGCCTGTAGTGTGTGGGCCTACAGTGTGTGGGACTGCAGTGTGTGGGCCTGTAGTATGTGGGCCTGTAGTGTGTGGGCCTGCAGTGTGTGGGCCTGGAGTGTGTGGGCCTGTAGTACGTGGGCCTGTAGTGTGTGGGCCTGTAGTGTGTGGGCCTGTAGTGTATATGGGCCTGCAGTGTGTGGGCCTGTAGTGTGTGGGCCTGTAGTGTGTGGGCCTGTAGTGTGTGGGCCTGCAGTGTGTGGGCCTGTAGTGTGTGGGCCTGCAGTGTGTGGGCCTGCAGTGTGTGGGCCTGCAGTGTGTGGGCCTGTAGTACGTGGGCCTGTAGTGTGTGGGCCTGTAGTGTGTGGTGAGTGTGTGGGCCTGTAGTATGGACACCAGCAAAAATCACGTCTCACATTCACAATATCTACCCTTCTGCTTAGTGGATGATCCTGGTAGGATATCTTCTAGGATAGGATGACACATTGGTGCAGTTGGTAGAGCTGCCGTCTCACAGGGCCAGAGACCTGGGTGCAATCCTGTACTCGGATGCTGTTGGTGTGGAGTTTGCAAGTTTTCCTTGTGACTGCGTGGGTTTTCTCTGGGTGATCCGGTTTCCTCCTACATCCCAAAGATGTTCAGTTTAGATTAGTTTAGTTCAGTTTAGTTCAGTTTAGAGTCACGGTGCGGAAATAAGCTCTATTGCCCACGGTGTCCGCGCCGACCAGCGATCCCCGCACATTAACACTATCCTACACCCACTAGGGACAATTTTTTTTTACATTTACCTACAAATCTGTACCTCTTTGGAATGTGGGAGGAAACTGAAGATCTCGGAGAAAGCCCACACAGGTCACGGGGAGAACGTACAAACTCCGTAAGGACAGCGCCCGTAATCGAGATCGTACCCGGGTCTCAAACACACACACACACACACATGGCGATCTCCTGAGTAGCACAAGCAAACTTCCCTGGAAGGATGTTGGTCACTTGCCAGTGTAGATGCAGCACATCCTTCTTGCACAAGTTCCACCCACATCAGAAACAATGCCAATGATTCAAGCACCTGAAGCCCTCGCTCCTGCACCAGCTCTTTAGCCGCAGGTTCTCCCAAAGTCAAGTCAAAGTCAAAAGAGTTTATTGTCATGTGTCCCTGACAGGACAATGACATTATTTATTTGCTTAGCACAACAGAACATAGTAGGCATTGACTACAAAACAGATCAGTGTGTCCATATACCATTATATACGTAAATACACACATGAATAAATAAATTGATGGTGCAAATAACAGATGGAGGGATATTAATGTTCAGAGTTTTGTCCGAGCCAGGTTTAATAGCCTGATGGCTGTGGGGAAGTAGCTATTCCTGAACCAGGATGTTGCAGTCTTCAGGCTCCTGTACCTTCTACCTGAAGGTAGCAGAGAGATGAGTGTGTGGCCAGGGTGGTGTGGGTCCTTGATGATGCTGCCAGCCTTTTTGAGGCAGCGACAGCAATAAATCCCCTCGATGGAAGGAAGGTCAGAGCCGATGATGGACTGGGCAGTGTTTACTACTTTTTGTAGTCTTTTCCTCTCCAGGGCACTCAAGTTGCCGAACCAAGCCACGATGCAACCGGTCAGCAAGCTCTCTACTGTGCACCTGTAGAAGTTAGAAAGAGTCCTCCTTGACAAACCGACTCTCCGTAATCTTCTCAGGAAGTAGAGGTGCTGATGAGCTTTCTTGATAATTGCATCTGTGTTCTCGGACCAGGAAAGATCTTCAGATATGTGCACGCCCAGGAATTTGAAGCTCTTGACACTTTTAACCATCAACCCATTGATTTAAACAGGACTGTGGGTCCCCATTCACTCCTTCCAAATTCCACAATCAGTTCCTTGGTTTTGCTGGTGTTGAGGGCCAGGTTGTTGTGCTGGCACCATATGGACAGTCGCTCGATCTCTCTTCTATACTGTGACTCATCCCCATCAGTGATACGTCTCACAACAGTGGTGTCGTCAGCGAACTTGATGATGGAGTTCGCACTATGACCGGCTACGCAGTCATGAATATAGAGTGAGTACAGGATCCCCCACCCTTCCAGTTCCACCCTCACTGACACGTGGCACAGGGAGCACAATCCCGGGATTACAAACCGAGAGATCCTGCTCTAATCTGTCAGGTCAAGTCTGGGGATATAAGGAACTGCAGATGCAGGCTTACAACAAAAATACCCCAAGTGCTGGAGTAACTCAGTGGATCAGGCAGCATCTCTGAAGAACGTGGATCGGTGAAGTTTTGGGTCAAGACCGTTCCTCAAGCTGATTGTGGAGGGGGGGGAGAAAGCTAAAAGAGAGGTGGGTGCGGTACAAAGCCACAGAAGGGGAGCAGTGAAAGAGGGTCTCACAGAATACCCGGCGGAGAGGAGTAGAACGTCCTTAAGGTAGGCACACCTTGAGGAGATTTCACAGTGAAACAGTAAAATGTAGACACAGAATTGCAGCCGAAATGTATAGGAAGGAACTGCAAATGCTGGTTTAAACCAAAAATAGACACAACATGCTGGAGTAACTCAGCGGGACAGGCAGCATCTCTGGATAGGAAGAATGGGTGACATTTCTTCAGACTGAAGAAGGGTCTCGACCCGATATGTCAACCGTTCCAGCTCTCCAGAGATGCTGCCTGTCCCGCTGAGTTGCTCCAGAACTTTGTGTCTATCTCATCGAACGACAGATACTGGTTCACAAAAAATATCTGTGATTGTAAATTATAACACGAGCAATGTTGGCTACGTTATGTGCATTTCTATGTCGTGCCCGCAGGACCTAATATAAAACTGAGGCCTGTCATCACCTCCAGCTCCACTTCAAGACTTATCCACATCCATCTAACATCAAAGCAAGTTACATTATGCCTTGGCAATTACAGCTGAGAACATTTATATGTATACAGTATCAGCTACAAGAATTAATCACCGGAATAGTCCTCTCTTTGAAAGTTCAGCTGAATAAGTACTCTTATTAATTCAACCCGAAGTCTTTGAATCAATAATGGTTTTATTTCCACACTGTGCATGAACAAGTAGTCCTTGATGAAATAAATGTTTCTCGATCCTTTGATACATAAAACAACAAAGTTGAAATCACTTTTTTTCCCCCACAATGAGCATATTTAAACATAAACGTGGAGACATGAGGGACTGTAGATGCTATCTAGTGGTAACCTGGCCTCTACCCCTCAGGTCATTCTGCCACCAGTTTCACAGCCAAGTGTTTGGCATTGATAGGCATCAACTATCTCTGACTGCCTGTGTCGGAAGGAGCTGAAGGTGCTGGTTTAAACCGAAGAAGGACGCAAAGAGCTGGAGTAACTCAACGGGACAGGCAGCGAGAAGGAATGGAACGAGAGACGTTTCATGTTGAAGGGTCTCTCACTGAAAGTTCCATCTCTCCAGAGATGCTGCCTCTCCCGCTGAGTAACTCCAGCTTCTTAGAAACATAGAAACATAGAAACATAGAAAATAGGTGCAGGAGTAGGCCATTCGGCCCTTCGAGCCTGCACCGCCATTCAATGTGATCATGGCTGATCATCCAACTCAGTATCCCGTACCTGCCTTCTCTCCATACCCCCTGATCCCTTTAGCCACAAGTGCCACATCTAACTCCCTCTTAAATATAGCCAATGAACTGGCCTCAACTACCTTCTGTGGCAGAGAATTCCAGAGACTCACCACTCTCTGTGTAAAGAATGTTTTCCTCATTTCGGTCCTAAAGGAATTCCCCCTTATCCTTAGACTGTGACCCCTTGTTCTGGACTCCCCCAACATCGGGAACAATCTTCCAGCATCTAGCTTGTCCAACCCCTTAAGAATTTTGTAGGTTTCTATAAGATCCCCCCTCAATCTTCTAAATTCCATCGAGTACAAACCGAGTCTATCCAATCTTTCCTCAGATGAAAGTCCTGACATCCCAGGAATCAGTCTGGTGAATCTTCTCTGTACCCCCTCTATGGCAAGGATGTCTTTCCTCAGATTTGGAGACCAAAACTGTACGCAGTACTCCAGGTGTGGCCTCACCAAAACCCTGTACAACTGCAGTAGAACCTCCCTGCTCCTATACTCAAATCCTTTCGCTATGAATGCTAACATACCATTTGCTTTCTTCACTGCCTGCTGCACCTGCATGCCTACTTTCAATGACTGGTGTACCATGACACCCAGGTCTCGTTGCATCTCCCCCTTACCTAATCTGCCACCATTCAGATAATAGTCTACCCTCATGTTTTTGCCACCAAAGTGGATAACCTCACATTTATCCACATTGTACTGCATCTGCCATGCATCTGCCCATTCACTCAGCCTATCCAAATCACCCTGCAGCCTCCAAGCATCCTCCTCACACCTAACTATACCCCCCAGCTTGGTATCATCTGCAAATTTGGAGATGTTGCATTGAATTCCCTCGTCCAAATCATTAATATATATTGTAAATAGCTGGGGTCCCAGCACTGAGCCTTGCGGCACCCCACTAATCACTGCCTGCCATTCTGAAAAGGACCCGTTTACTCCTACCCTTTGCCTCCTGTCTGCTAGCCAGTTCTCTATCCACATCAATACTGAACCCCCAATACCGTGTGCTTTAAGTTTGTATGCTAATCTCTTATGCGGGACCTTGTCGAAAGCCTTCTGAAAGTCTAGATATAACACATCCACTGGTTCTCCCTTATCCACTCTACTAGTTATATCCTCGAAAAATTCTATCAGATTTGTCAGACATGATTTACCTTTCGTAAATCCATGCTGACAAATTCTTGTGTCTATCACTGACTGACTTACCTTGCCATGGGCTGCCAACAGATGGATTTGAGATCTTCCTGTTGCCAAACACTTTAACTCCCTTTCCCGTTCCCACACTGACCTTTCTGTCCTGGGCCTCCTCCATTGTCAGAGTGAGGCCCAACACAATTGGAGGAACAGCACCTCATATTTTGCATCGGCAGCTTACAACGGTAATGAACATTGATTTCTCTAACCTCATGTAAGCCTTGCATCCCCTCTCTCTCCGTTCCTACCCCACCATTGCTATTGTACTAGTTTCACTGTCATCCTGGTGAATTTCATTGTCTGTAACTCATTTTCACCTAGCCCACAGCTAACAATGGCCTGTTTCCTTGATCATCGTTACTTTTTAGCCTGTCTTTCATTCATTTGTTCTGTATCTGTCTATATCACCATCTATATCTCTCATTTCCCTTTCCCCTGACTTTCACAGTCTGAAGAAAGGTCTCGACCCGATACGAGTCCTATTCCTTTTCTTGAGAGATGCTGCCCGACCCGCTGAGTTACTCCGGCTTTTTGTGTCTATCTTCATTACGGGATGATGCCGCTCCCTGCCAAGATGCTGGGGCACGAGGCCACTGGCGTCTTTTTAAATATCTCGGCACCTATTTACAAACTACTTTAGCCTGGCTTTTTCTTCTGAGCTGTGAGAGCAAGTTGAACAAGACCACTGCAAACCCTGACAAAGGGCAGCCTGTGATGCATCGACTTAATTACCTGAAGTGCCTATTCATCAATACTGAATGAAAAGGCCCGGGATGTTTGCTTAGGAATGTGAACAATGGGCACTTGAATTGGTTTAGTTTTATTGTTTGTTACTAATTAAAAACCCTTAAACCCTAATTTGTCTTGAACTGCACCATTGTGCTTCTTTTAGTGAAGGCTCTTTTACCATTATATAGATTAGAATCTTGGTTGTTTCTTCTTTCCTTTGACGATCTCTCTGATGACTTGCTTCAGCTCCAGCTCAATTTCTGGGGTGGTTGATGTGGCCAATGTGGGACTTGAACACTCATGGAGTAAGTGTAGCAGGTGAGGGGGGTAGTGTTTGAGAGCTGAGCCATCACTTCTGTGCACTCCTGGTGAATGGACCAAGAGTCCTGACTAGGATACCAAATGAAATGTATCATTTTGGGGAACACGTTGATGGTGACACCAGCATCTACGGCTGCTAGAATCCTCAGCAAAACACAAAGCGCTGGACTAATTCAACAGGTCAGGCAGCATCTGCAGAAGTTACCATCACACAAACCAACCTCCCTTCCATTTACTCCATTTATACCTCATGCTGCCTTGGCAAGGCCACCAGCATAATCAAGGACGAGTTGCAAACCATCCACTCCCTCTTCTCCCCTCTCCCATCTGGCAAGAGGTACAGAAGTGTGAAAACGCACACCTCCAGATTCAGGAACAGTTTCTTCCCAGCTGTTATCAGGCAACTGAACCATCCTACCACCGACTAAGAGCGGTCCTGAGCTACCCGCTACCACATTGGAGACCCTCAGACTATTTCTAAATGGACTTTATCTTTCACTAAACGTTATTCCCTTCATCCTGTATCTATACAGTGGATGTGTAGGAAGGAACTGCAGATTCTGGTTTAAACCGAAGATAGGCACAAAAAGCTGCAGTTAACAATGTTGAACCTATGGCCTTCTAGGCTATTAAGTGCGTCCTTCTGAATGAATCCAAATTTTGTAGAACAAATCCTTTTATTTTTATAATTTAAGAAGGAACTGCAGATGCTGGAAAATCGAAGGTAGGCAAAAATGCTGGAGAAACTCAGCGGGTGAGGCAGCATCTATGTTTTTGTTCGTCTTTTATTATTTTAATTTTAATGTTAAAATTAACGTATTTAAAATATCAAAGAGTAAAAGAAGATTCACCAAAATAATAGGTGGTAGATAAAAATACTGGAGAAACTCAGCGGGTGAGGCAGCATCTATCGAGCGAAGGAAATGGGCAACGTTTCGGATGGAAACCCTTCTTCAGACGAAATTATCCTCCCCGACTGACGGCCACATTAGTAAGTCATGAGGTCTATTTTAACAAAATAATGTACATTTTGAAGTATATCTAGTTGAAGTTTCTTGCATCCGGCCTTATTAGATTACAGCTAACTTAATGTGGCATTTCAACATGAAAAGGTTCCCCACCCCTGCTCCAGTGCTTTGAGGAGCCTGTTGTGGGCAGTCAATCGTTCAGAAGCTTAGCAGCGTAGATTAGTTTATTATAATCATGTGTACATGGATACAGCAAGATCTTTGAGTGCCATCCAGTCAAATCATATCTTCCTTATCACCCATGTTATGTTCCTGTCCCCTTCAGACCTATTGAAGTTATCCACACCATATTAGTGTTGAACCAATGCTTTGATTTTAAAGTTCCTATCCTTCTCATTTCCTTCCATGGTCTTGCCATTCATGAGCCAACGGAATCAAGGGATATGGGGAAAAAGCAGGAACGGGGGTACTGATTTTGGATGATCAGCCATGATCATATTGAATGTCGGCGCAGGCTCGAAGGGCCAAATAGCCCTACCCCTGCACCTATCTTCTGTTTCAATGCCCCTCTCATCTCTCAGACCCACGTTTCTCTATTTCTGACCTACTGCTCATTCCTGGGTTTAATCATTTTGCAATTGGTGATCATTGGCTCCAACTCCTCACCCTAAGCCTCTCGCCTCCCTTTCCTCTAACTACATCTTTGACCAAATTTGCAGTTCCGAGTAATACGTTCCAATCTTATTTTTGCTTGAAGCATGTTGGGAGTTTCGCTATGTTACAAGTGCTCCACAAATGTTGGTGTTGTAATTGACCCACAGTTGCCTGCAAGGTATCGCATGAAGTCCCTGTTTTGTAGTGAATTGCCTGATGTGAAATGTCACACCTTGAGTGGGCAATGGAACTCTGAGTAAAGGCATCAACATCAGTAAGTGTCTCCAATTGCTGCATTGGTATTTAATTTAGCTTAGTTTAATTTAGTTTAGGTTGGAGATACAGACTGGAAACAGGCCCTTCGGCCCACCGAGTCCATATCAACCATCGATCACCCCGACACCTTTGTTATTTGTGACCCCGAAGGTCATTCAACATAGAACATAGGCCCACAAAGTCTGTGCTGAACATGATGCCAAGACCAGCTCTTATCTGCCTGCACGTAATGCACATCCCTCCATTTCCCGCATATCCTTGTGCCTATCTGAAAGCCTCTTAAATGCCACCGTCGTATGTGCCTCGACCACCACCATTTGTTCCTCCATAATCCTACACACTAGGCCCAATTTACAGAGGCCAATAAACCTACAAACCGGCATGTATTTCCGATATGGGAGGGAGCCAGAGCTCCGGAAAAAACCCACGCGGTCACAGGAGGAACGAACAAACTCCACACAGACAGCAGCCGAGGTCAGGACCAAACACGGGTCCCAGGCGCTGAGGGACAGCAGCTCCACCAGTTGTGCCACTGTGCCACACATGTCACTGTTGTTGTTATGGTGCCAAACGTTGACAGTTCATTATCCATAACACTACCCAACATGGCCAAGAAACACACTAAAAGCCCACAGTACGAGTTCATTCCAAGAGTTCTCCCGAGTTTGCCCTGATTCGAACTCGGAGATTTACGGTAATGGCCGCTCATCGCTACTCGGGGCTCTCCTGGACATTTCTCATCATGTTGAAAAATCTTCACGAGTCTTCCCGTGCTTACCTGCCGTTAGCGAGTCTTCCCGAGTACTTGCCGTTAGCGCTAAGAAACGTCCCCGAGCTCTAACATACCCGCTACTCTCATTCTTCGTGCTTACCACGAGTTTGATTTTTTTTAACTCGGGAGAGCTCTTGGAATGAACTCGCACCGTGGGACAGGGACAGGGACAGGGCTTAAACACCCAAACACTCGGCAAGTTTTTATTATTTTTAATATTTATTTTTATTAGAAGCAATTGTACAAAGAGAGAATGGTCGACATAACAGTTGTACAATTTTCGTACTGCTTCAGTTTTTAACATTTTATGAACTAATAACGAGATCGGAGAAAAAGAAAAAGGAAAAAAAGGAAAAGAAAGAATTTCAAGAAAAACACGGAAAAGAAAAAAATAAACCCCAGAACTAACGAAGGAGTGAAAGACGCAGAGATATATCCCACTGCCCCCGGCAAGTGTTTATAGTCAAAGGACTGATGGAAGCCATGGTGTTCAATTCCACTACAGTAAGGAGCAAAGGACAACACTAACATGGACAAATGTTCCTTTAATGCTCCTTTATGCACCATCATTTTAACCAGGCCCTTCAGTCAAAGGCAGGTAAAGGGCCTGTCCTACCAGCATCCGACTCCATGCGGTGAGTGCGATCAAACTAGAAGCGGGGGCCGCGCGGAGGTCGGGTGATCCCCTGTACAGGGCCGTTCCCAACAGCATGCGCCTGCATGCGGCAAGCGCGACCAAACCGGCAGCGAGGGCCGCGCGGAGGTCGGGTGAGTGGCGCAACGCGGCGCAAAGTGAGGCGAACTTGGAGCAAAGTCTTAAAGGTAAGTTCGCCAGGACAGGGAGGGGCACACTGAGAGGGGCACAGAGGCACACACACAGAGGGCCACGGAAGCACCTACAGATAGGTTCACGGAGGCACGATGTCAAGGCAGTGTGTAATGCGTCGAGGCGACTGCGAGCCGACAAGCCATTGCCGCGCGGAATTTTTGAACATGGTCAGTTTTTCGTAGCCCCACATGATGTCGGGATGAACTCCGCACAATTCCGCACGGCTCCGGCGATCGAAGTGGGACCGGCCGGACGGCTCAAGCGACCACATTAGGTCGCGCTCATCGCTGGTGGTGGGGCAGGCCCTTAAGCGTTTCAGATGTTATGCACAATCACATGAGGAGAAGATAGTTAAATGCAGAACAGGGAGAAATTAAACTACAGATACACCTATATTGTCTATATACTGGGGTGTTCTATATAAGCCCTACTCTGTTAGTTCCCCAAATGTTAAGGACAAAAATGTTATCCTTAACATGACCGAGAAAGTAAATAAGCCAGAAAAGTAGATCTGAGTGTGCTGCTAACAAGACCTTTTATAGAAACATAAATGTCAGCCAAAATTGAGTTCCAGAAATTCCTGTCCACAGAGACTACGTTGAAGTATTTTGGCGAGAGAGTATTAATCAGATGTGACATGGATTTAAATCAGGGGGTGTTTCAGTCTGAAGAGGGGTCTCGACCCGAAACATCACCCATTCCTTCTCTCCAGGGATGCTGCCTGCCTGTCCCGCTGAGCTACTCCAGCTTTTTGAGTTACTCCAGTATACACCCACTGCTCTCTGTGTGAAAAACCTGTCCCTTGGTTCCTATTAGATCTTTCCCCTCTGACCTTAAACCAACGTCCTCTGGTCCCTGATTCACCAACTCTGGGTAAAAGACTGTGCATTCAGGTGTTCAGCCAGGTAAAGGTGTGAGAGAGTGAGATCTAAGGGTACCCAGCTGCCATCATACCAATGCAGAACACTTTGATTTGTCTCACAAAAACAGGGAACCAGGCAAGGCACCCCACCATTCTGAAGAAGGGTCCTGACCCAAAACATCCGCACCATCAACTTTGCCCAGAACCCCTAAGAACTGAGGTTCTCTGTGTACATTTTATTTCCAAAACTAATTTCCATCAGGTTGAAGAAGTTGGACAAAAGATGGAGGTGCAGCCAAGTTTGGGTCTCGACCTGAAACGTCGCCTAATCCTTCGCCTCACCCGCTGAGTTTCTCCAGCATTTTTTGTCTACCTTCCAACATGTTGAAGTCACTGGATCTAACAGGATGGTGGAAAAACTCTCACCAGGGCCAAGAAGAATGAATTAATTAGAAGAACTGAATGACTGATTAACTTTTCAGATATAGATAGAACTGGGACTAATTACAAGGTTGTGTCAATGTGCAGCAATGAGCAGTGGCAGCACTTTCAAAGCTGTCAGAGGGCCAGAGCTGAATGAAGGTGGCAGGATGAGGAAGTTATGAGCCCAATTTGGATACAACACATCTTTTCATCTCTGAGCATTATTAAAGATCAAATAGGCATCTCCCCCCCCCCACACACACACGCCCCCCTCCCCCCCCCACACACACTACCCAGCCCCCCCACACACACACACACACCCCACCCCCCATGCACCCATTCCTCTCACTATCCCACCCTGTACACCTACCCATGCACCCATTCCTCTCACTATCCCACCCTGTACACCTACCCATGCACCCATTCCTCTCACTATCCCACCCTGTACACCTACCCATGCACCCATTCCTCTCACTATCCCACTCTGTACACCTACCCATGCACCCATTCCTCTCACTATCCCACCCTGTACACCTACCCATGCACCCCATGTCCTCTGTAAACTTTGGCTTTCCATTTCCCTCCTCTTTTCCCTCCGCTTCACCCGCGTCTGACATTCTTTTGTTTTCTTTGTCTCTTTTTTGTTGGCTCCTTTAGTCCTCTTTAGTCTCCTCCTCATTTCTAGCCCTTATCCACCCTTCTGCCAATCGGAAACCTGCCTCCACCAAGTGCTGAGGTAACTCAGCGGGTCAGGCAGCGTCTCGGGAGAAAAAGGAATCGTGCTGGGACTCTACAATCAGTCTGAAGAAGGGTCTCGACCTGAAACGTCACCCATCCCACTCCTCCAGAGATGCTGCCTGACCCGCTGAGATACTCCAGCATTTTGTGTCTGTGTTCACAGAAGGGAAATGATGGGGAGAAGACAAAAACCTCGGCCTTGTCTTTCACTTGTGCTAGAAAAGGTAGGCTGATCGGAAGAGATAGATTTGAAACCGATATCAGAGCATTGTTCTTGTTCAAGGATTACACCTTACCTATTACACACCATTGCTCTTGTACAAGGGTTCATATACAAAGGATTTTGAAAAAAAACTACTGTATTGTAATCACCATACCTTGTGATTCCAATTTTGATTTTCTTGAGATAAGTTTGTTGCTATGGTAATGGCTCCATTTGTTTTATTTCACGTTATATTCTACAATAATTATAGGAGGCATGGAGTAAATGAGGTGCGAGAGGACTATAAAGAATGTAAAAAGAATCTGAAGAAAGAAATTAGAAAGGCTAAAAGAAGATACGAGGTTGATTTGGCAAGAAAGGTGAAAGTAAATCCAAAGGGTTTCTACAGCTATATTAATAGCAAAAGGATAACGAGGGATAAAATTGGACCATTAGAGATCCAGAATGGGCAGCTATCTGCAGAGCCAAAAGAGATGGGGGAGATATTGAACAATTTATTTTCTTCGGTATTCACCAAGGAGAAGGATATTGAACTCTGTGAGGTAAGGGAAGAAAGTAGAGTAGCTATGGAAACTATGAGATTCAAAGAGGAGGAAGTACTGACACTTTTGAAAAATATAAAAGTGGATAAGTCTCCAGGTCCTGACAGGATATTCTCTTGGACATTGAGGGAAGTTGGTGTAGAAATAGCAGGGGCTATGACAGAAATATTTCAAATGTCATTCGAAACGGGAATAGTGCCGGAGGATTGGCGTACTGCGCATGTTGTTCCATTGTTTAAAAAGGGTTCAAAGAATAAACCTAGCAATTATAGACCTGTTAGTTTGACGTCAGTGGTGGGCAAATTAATGGAAAGGATACTTAGAGATAATATATATAAGTATCTGGATAAACAGGGTTTGATCAGGAACAGTCAACTTGGATTTGTGCCTGGAAGGTCATGTTTGACAAACCTTCTTGAATTTTTTGAGGAAGTTACTAGGGAAGTTGATGAGGGTAAAGCAGTGGATGTTGTCTATATGGATTTCAGTAAGGCCTTTGACAAGGTTCCCCATGGAAGGTTGGTTAAGAAGGTTCAATCTTTGGGTGTTAATGGCGGAGTAGCAAGATGGATTCAACAGTGGCTGAATGGGAGATGCCAGAGAGTAATGGTGGATGGCTGTTTGTCAGGTTGCAAGCTGGTGATCAGTGGAGTGCCTCAGGGATCGGTGTTGGGTCCACTGTTGTTTGTCATGTACATCAATGATCTGGATGATGGGGTGGAAAATTGGATAAGTAAGTATGCAGATGATACTAAGATAGGTGGTGCTGTGGATAATGAGGTAGATTTTCAAAGTCTATAGAGAGATTTGGGCCGTTTGGAAGAGTGGGCTGAAAGATGGCAGATGGAGTTTAATGCTGATAAGTGTGAGGTGCTACATCTTGGCAGGACAAATCAAAATAGGACGTACATGGTAAATGGTAGGGAATTGAGGAATGCTGTGGAACAGAGGGATCTAGGAATAACTGTGCATAGTTCACTGAAGGTGGAATCACATGTAGATAGGTGGTAAAGAAAGCTTTTGGTGTGCTGGCCTTTATAAATCAGAGCATTGAATATAGGAGCAGGGAAGAAATGTTAAAATTGTACAAGGCATTGGTAAGACCAATTTTGGAGTATGGTGTACAATTTTGGTCGCCTAATTATAGGATGGATGTCAACAAAATAGAGAGAGTACAGAGGAGATTTACTAGAATGTTGCCTGGGTTCCAGCAACTAAGTTACAGAGAAAGGTTGAACAAGTTAGATCTTTATTCTTTGGAGCACAGAAGGTTAAGGGGGGACTTGATTGAGGTCTTTAAAATGATGAAAGGTATAGACAGAGTTGACGTGGATAAGCTTTTCCCATTGAGGGTAGGGAAGATTCAAACAAGAGGGCATGACATGAGAATTAAGGGACAGAAGTTTAGGGGTAACATGAGGGGGAACTTCTTTACTCAGAGAGTGGTGGCTGTGTGGAATGAGCTTCCAGCAGAAGTGGTGGAGGCAGGATCGATTTTAACCACAGCTCTCCATGCTGCACTGTCCCACCTGGAGCAGCGGGGAAGCTATGTGCGAATGCTCTGTGGACTACAGCTCTGCTTTTAATACCATCCTTCCCCAAAAACTGGTGGACAACCTGGGGGACTTGGGACTTCCACACTCCACCTGCATGTGGATAAATAGCTTCCTGTCGGGCCGCAGCCAGAGAGTCAGAATGAGCCATCACACATCCACGGCCCTCAGCCTCAGTACCGGCTCTCCACAGGGCTGCGTGCTGAGCCCCCTGCTCTACACCATCTACACACATGACTGCACCTCCGCCCACCACAGCAACACCATTGTCAAATTTGTGGATGAAACTACGATGGTGGGGCTCATCTCCGGGGGGGACGAGTACGCCTATCGGGATGAGGTGGAGCAGCTGACAGTGTGGTGTGGAGAAAATAACCTGCTCCTGAACACCTTAAAGACCAAGGAGATAATAATAGACTTCAGGAAGAACAAAACGGAAATGGTACCACTAATCATCAGAGGGGACTGTGTGGAGAGGGTGGCGGATTTCCGCTTCCTGGGAATCCATATTGAGGAGGACCTGACGTGGAGCGTGAACACCTCTGCGCTGCTGAAAAAGGTCCAGCAGAGACTGCACTTCCTGAGGGTGCTCAGGAAGAATAACATCACACAGAGACTGCTGCTGTCCTTTTATCGGTGCTCCATTGAGAGCATCCTAACATACTGTGTATGTGTGTGGTACACCAGCTGCACAGCAGCTCAGAGGAAAGCGCTCCAGAGGGCCATTGACAATGCCCAGAGGATTGTCAGCTGCCCTCTCCTTACCTTGGAGGACTTACACAGTTCCCGCTGCATCAAAAAATCCCGGAATATTATAAAGGACATTTCCCACCCCGGACACTCCCTGTTTGAACTGTTGCCGTCAGGCAGACGGTACAGATCTACAAGAACAAGGACAAACAGACTTAAAAACAGTTTTTACCCTACTGCTATAAAGGCACTAAATGTAGCCGCCAAGGAACGCGGGGACTAAGGGACTGTGGTTGGTGCACTGTGAAATCGACAGAAGGATGTAGGGTTGGGTGTTTATGCGTGCTGTTTTCATATTTCATATTTATTTTAGTTGTTTATCTTTTTAATATTTTATCTTGCATGTATCGTTAGCTTTTATGGTTTGAATGGTGCACTGACTGGCTGACATTTTTAAATTTTGTTGTACATGGTTCATGT